>CM018692.1:26488743-27075925 GCA_009363875.1 Mikania micrantha
AAAAGATCAAGAAATGAGGAGGAGGAAGATGCTTCTGAAAAGTCTCCAGTTATACAAGTCACTTATAAGAGACAGAAGAAGACAAAGACTATTGATGTTGCTATTAATGTTGAGAAGGAGGATGCAACAGCTGAACCTGAAATGCAATCTGAAGATCAAGAGATTGAAACAGAGGATGATCAAGCAAAGGATGATCAAGATCATATGATTAGGGTGGAGAAGGCTGGTAATGATCAAGAACCTGAAGTATCTGAGGTACAAAAAGAACAAGTCAATCCTTCTACCCATTCAACTCAACTTATTGCTGATGATGCACCTCCCAAGAAAAGGAGAATGTTAAGAGTTTAAGAAGAAGAAGAAGATACTGATGAAGAAGACAGGCTTCCAATTTCTACTGTGCTGCAAACAAAAGTCCATAAGCCTGAGTCTTCAAAAGCTGGTTCAGAACAAATGGCTCAGAAAAGGATAGTGAAGTTGCCAGATAATTATGTACCAGAAAAGGGGTTGGTTTTTGGTCAACATCTCAAGATAACTCCAGAATCTCAGAGACTAGATATAAAGATTAAACTTGAAGAAGAAGAGAGTCAGAAGAAACATGATGAAAATATTCTAAGGTTAGTTGATAGAGAGTACCCTCAGACATCAACAATCATAGCAATGAAGAAAGATGCACAAAGGTTGTATGCTCTGAGGTTTACCTATCAATATCGAAAAGAACAAATCAGGATGTGGCCTGATCCAAGGGTGATAGACAGAATTCACAGAAGAGATGTTCCAGCTGCATATGCAAGAAAAATCAAAAAGGTAATCAGTGCTGATATAATGTTGGGATCTGTGCTTGATCCTTGGGAAATAATAGGAGATTTTAAAAGTGTTTACAACTCTGGCTTGAAAGCTCCTAAGTTTTTAGAGAATAAAATGATCAAGAAAGGTTTAGTGTACAGAAAATTGGAATGAGTGAAACAGAATGAGTTATCACTATTCTTAGAAGGAAAGCATCCAGACGAATTTGTATACAGAGAAATCACAAGGGTGGAACTCTATGATGGGACAACGGCCAGGTACTTATCTGAGTATTATGGGCCTGAGTCATTCTTTGAAGGAGAACCAGAAAGGCTTACACCTGAAGAGAAAATTATTCTGTTGGAAGCATATGTCAGGGAGTCTTTTAGACTCATTTATGATCAGTAGCTTCAATGAGAGGGGTAAATGCTCATAGTCCATTTCCCCAATGGAGTTCCCTCTCATCCTTTGCCATTCAGATTTTCAGAAGCTGCTGATTGCCAGGCCTATACTTAGTTGGTCATTTTGAAGCTGATCTCAAAGAAAAAGACAAGATCTTTCAGCCTGGGAAACCAAAATAAGTGAGACAGTTAATAATTAAAGGTTTTGGCTGCATTGGTTCAGGGGGAGTTTGTTGGACCAAAAGAACCAATGAGCCTGATCAGAAAAAATTTAAGTCTCACATACACATAACAACTGAAGAAGAACACATCAGCTGAAAGCCATGTTGAAGAATTACAAGACCTGAAGTTATTCACAACAGCTGAAGTGTTAGTCTTCAGATGTTGTGATGTTTGTTTTGTCTTCAGTAGTTTACTTTCAATAGTTGTAAAAGTCTGATGAATAGTTTACTCATCAGATGTTGTAGTTTGCTTTCATTAGTTTAGTTATTCAGACTTTGTAATAGGATGTCTTCAGTCTTTGTGAACATCCTCAGTAGTTTTGTTTATTTCAGTCGTTGTCTTTTGTCTGTTAGATGTCAACATCATGTGACATCATCAGATGTCACTGTTTCTATATAAGGACAGTTGACATATTGTAATTGTTAACGAAGTTAGCTCATTGAATGATTTTATTCCTTTTGCAGAATTCTCTTTCTATAACAACTTGCTCGTTACTGTTTTATTAGATTCAAAGTGTTCTTGCTAATTCTATGCTAATTCATCTCTGAATTCCGCTGCTATAATCTAATATTGATCAAATGAGAACAACTGATCCTACAAAAAGAAATATAATCCACCTATCCACTAAAGGGCCTGAGCTAGCAGAAAAAAAATATATAAAGAAATAAGAGCTGCAGCTTATGTGTCATACCCCGAATGGAGAACGAGTGAAATACCACTAAGTTAGGCTCAGTAATTTAGAAGCAAAATGCCCATACCTTCATCCATTCCATCTAAGGTTTGATTTTAAAATTCATTAGGTTGTTCGAATGTAATGGTACCTTGAAAGCTTTTATCAGGATTATGTTGACATGTGTGACTCGAGTGTAATACCGATAGTTGATTAAATCATTTGAACATAATGAATCAAGATTAGGTAGCATAGATATCAGTGGTTGGGTTTAAGTGGATAAAAATACTGACAATCGCGATTAATGCGTATCTGTTTTGGATTTAATTAAAATGATGATTTTGAAAGCCAAATTCCTGGTTGTGATTCCATTGCAATTATTATTCGAGGATGAAAAATGTTCAAGTATAGGTATTTTTGATGTGTTGAACAACAAATCCTATTTTTATATGAATTTAAGTCAATTTTAGTTTGTAAATATGTCGTTTAAAGTTATTTTTAGTTTCGTTTTACATTTTATGGTATTTATAGGTTTGTCGAACGAAATGAGCGGAAATTGAGGCTAAAACACGAGAAAATTGAGCCCCGGTGAAAATAGGAGGAAAGCACAAATCTGTCAAATTTTGACAGTATTGGCGGTACGCCAAGCAGGAATTTCCAACCCTTGACTGTACGCATAGGATTTCGGGAGAGCCCCGATTGATTTGTTCTTTGCGGCGCGCCAAGAGGGCTATTTTGGGCCTTGGTGGTACGCGACAACCTTAAAAGTTTGAAAAGGTTTACCCTAATTCAAGAAATAAAAAAGGAAGCTTTACAGCTGCAATGAGGAGCATGTTTGGCCATTTGTCAATCCTAGGAACATTTATGAAGGTATTGGAAACATTTGGGAGCTTTTGATGCCTAGAGATTGCTAGGAGATTATTTTCTTTGTGAAGACACTTTGGTTAATTCTTGTTCCTCTTATGTTCTTCATTTTTAGTAGTCTAGAACATTTTATTACATTGTTTTAGGTTGTGTTTGACTGAGAATGATGTTGATTGGCTAGATCTTTGATTCTACTTACGTTCGGATGCTCGTTTGAATGATATTTGGTTATTATTGACTATTGGTTTGATTATTGATGGAAAATGCTTTTGTAACAGATCTTATTATGTTATTTTGATGAGTTTTTCATGTTTTATCTTGATTATATCAGTTAATATCATGTGCCATACGTGTTTATTGAATGTCTTTCGGTGTTAGACGTGTATTAGGTTATTGACTTTGTGTTATGAGTAGTTTATGGCTTGTTTGATATCACTGGCCATAGGCAAAGGTTTAATTGATGTTTTTAGGGTTTTGTGTGTTTCCAAATCTAGAAATTCAGAAGGTGATAGACATGTCGAATGGTCTTTAGCATTAGGTTTCTTCAGTAACTAACCGGGAGGGATGTTTCTTTGGAATTCTTTACGTTATTGTCATTTCGTGTCAAAATAGACATCTTAAGATTACTGCTTGCATCTGGAGTGTATTGAGACAGGAAAATTAGGAATGTGACTTGTCTGTTAGAGTACAAAGGTGTTGTTGGAAAAATTCGGAAGGTGATTCAACTAACAGTGTGCGTATTGCAAGATTAGGGTTTTCTTAGTTGGTTATATCTTATAAATTACCTAGAACCCATTAGGTTCCCTATATTTTGCTGTTTAAGATCCTAGTTCCATCATGTCGACCAAAGTCAATAGTTTCCAAGAATCACAAACAGTAATCCCACCTAAGTAGAGTTTTTCCCATTTGCTAAAGTTATTTTAAAAGCTGTTTCTCATTTCAAATAAATTTGTTAATCTATTGTTAAGGTTTAATATTCGTTAAACTGTCTTTTACAATTTAATTATGATAATTAGGTTAATTAATTTAGTAATTCTAATTTTTATTCAAAAAGCCTCCTTTTAAGCATCCATTTTCTAATTTTTTTCGTTAGGTCAGTGTGTCTTGGGTTTGATATCCGGACCTCCATTAACTATTCTGCAATCGATAGGTACACTTGTCTATCGTAGTGGTCTATTTCAGGAATTTTGATTATAACTCGTTGTGTTTAGTCTGCGTTAGTGTTTAAAGTCATTGTCTTAGGCCACTATAAGGGACATCAGAATACTTAGTATCGATATTGTTTTTATCGGTATTATTAATATCGATACTAATTGTATCGATATTATTAGTATCGATGATTGTTAAGTTTTAAATTTTACTATGCGTTTGAATCGATACTCTGTGTCTCGATATTATTAGTATCGATGATACTATATGATCAATATTACTAGTATGGATGATTTTAAAACTTAGAAAAATTTTTGAAATTCTTAAGTTTTGAAATTTTTCAGACACTAATGTTTTTTTTTGTGTTATTGTATATAGGTCAAAGACTTTATATTGACCTACACAATGTCATTGCACTGATTGATGAAGAGCTTAAAGATGCCTCTAAGTTTGTAGAGGTTGTATCATTTTTGATGAGATCAAGGATTTCACACGCCATTTCTGCTAATCCTGTGATTATTATGAATCACTTACTTCTTTTTGGGAGAATGCTGACTTCAACTATGTTGTTGAACAACCAGTTCTAAAGTCGATGATTGATGATGTGGTGACCCAATCTTGCTGACTTAGCTTTTCTATTGAGGCTTTAGTGGCACAAGTAAAGACATGACAATCAGATCACCATTGAAGGCTAATTTGTCTTAAACTCAACTAAATTTAAGTACGTTGAAAATTTTGGACACATTGACTAAGACATAGATAAAGTCATGACACACCTAATTCTAGTAGGTTGATGTAGGTGTAGCCCAACCTTGAGTTAATTTTAAGACAAGAGCTACCAAACAAGGTTAAAGGGTAAATTTTATAGGGTTAAAGTTTGATCAACTATTCTATATGGTATAAATTATTACGGCATTCTGAATGCATAAGCACGAAGTATGGAGGTAGCATATTTGAGGAAATTAACATGGATGTATGTGCAAACACAATCTTAAAGTATAGTGACGAAAGCAAGACATGTAAATTGAATTTATTTGTTCACGTGATAAGAAAACAAGGGAACCATAGTTAGAGTAAAACAATCCGTTAACTCAAACTAAATTTTGATGATTTCATTAGTTTCTAGAATTTCATATATTTGATGACATGTTTATTGATTGAATTTTGTGGAGGCACATGATTTAAGTTAAAGATTTTTATAACAATTTATGGATGTAGTATAGCACTATCATAGAAATATCTATTCCTATAACATTTGATATAAGGACTTTTCGCATTTCTATCTTACCTTATTATATGTAATTTTGTGTGCTCCCTAATACTATGTTGTATTATGTCGTATGATTTTGAATGTTATTATGATATTACATTACCACATTTCTTACAACATGTTGTCCCATACTATCTTCATATGACTGTCACTTATCTGATTAGATCATCTCATCAACCTGTATGTATTTGTCTTGTTTATATTTGGGTCAGGGTTTGTTTGACAGCAACTTTTATTTCCTTCTGAATAGAGACAACATACTTTTACTTTCTACACTTTCCAATTCATACAAATAGTCATATTACAAGTGAAGTTTTACATACATGATAAATTGAGTTATTTTTATTTTCAAAATAATATATGTACGTATACTTTAACAAGCAAGTTCAATTTCTTATTACATTAACACGATCAAGAATTTTAGATTGGCTAGTGTTCACGAACCATTTGAAACAAGTTTAATGTTGGATGAACGAACAAAGAATAATTCATATTTGTTCAATTTGTTTGCGGCCATCACAATAATATAATTTTAGTATAAAGGCAATAACTTATGGTAAAAATTATTTTTGAAAATACTAAACAATAGAATATTATATACGTTATTAAGATTACACTTCTAACCATTCTAAATATACTCAACTACAAGTTTTGATGGCTTTGCTGTCCTCTAAAACTAATTACGTGTGAATTTTGAAAAGTTTTGAAAACCACCTTTTTAACTTTATAAAATGTCATTTTATGTCACTTCAAATTTCTAAATTTTAAAACTTATTTTGCTATTAAATGTATATAATAAGATTTTTTGTTAATAAGTTTTGGTTTGTTGATTTAAAAAATAACATGGGTTATGTTGGATCGGGTTGTTCAATCTAAACAACACTTCACAAGTATTTCTCTCTTACAATCTAACAAATGAGGAATGTCTGTTAGAAGGTTATCTCGCACAATCAATGGTAAGTTAATAATCTTTAAATAACAATAAGAACACAAGAAAAAATTCAAGCTCAAAGATATATTTCTCTCAAAGTATTACAAGTGTTGTAAGCAGACAAGCACACCTAAACATGTTTACAATGAGAGGTTATATAGCTAAGGCTACAACCGTATACACGTTGGAATACAAGTTGGGTATAGTAGACAATACATAAAGTAAAGATTATTCTATTATGTAAAGTGTCTTAACAGGCTAAGACACTTGATTACAATTATTAAAATTATAGACATTGACTTTACAAAAGACTGGCTAAATACAAAAGACATTTAATGTTGTTGATCTTCAACAATTATTAAAATTATAAACATAGACAATTATTACAATTATTGTCGCAACACGTGAATTTTGCATACATTCATATCACGTAATGTCGCTTTTGACTTTTATATATTTTTCCTATTAAAATATGTTTTTACAATCCTAAGAAACGGTTGTATCATAATGCCCCAATACTTTGGTTTGAATCATAAAAATCCACAATAGCATGCTAGTGATTTTGTTTGGTTTTCGTTTCGTTTCACGATTATGTCACAATCTCAATGTTTATCATGAAAAAACTTGATCGGTGGTCATCTTCAATTTGACACACCTCACGCAAATAAAAAAAAATCAAATTCGTATATATCCTTGTTCTATATCTATATACACATATGTTAAGATTTATTTCTCATTAATATCGGCCTCATGGAACTACTTATAAAAGAGAGTTCACATTATCTAAATCTATCAACGAAATAAATTAATTTAATATCGGCCTCATGGAACTACGATTAAACCTCCCTTGTAGAGGTATACAAATATTGAAATCCCTTCGCATGTTATTTGACACTCGTATAATTTAATTAGGAAATTTTGAATTTGAAACATGTGCGTTTTATATAATATGATACCATATATAAATTTATATATTAAGAAACTAACTATAACATAAGTGAAAATATGCTTTTTTAGGCTTTCAACGTCAATTTGTTGATTATAATCCTTGCATGTAATCGGACGTCCTCATTAAAGTGTCATATGTCATATATATGATAGTAAGATATCAACTGATGACGGAGCATTCTATCCGGTTACAATATGAATAGATAGATTGTCTAACACTGCGTACGTGTATCTTAGCGGTTAGATTTTGAAAGAACACAAAGGGTGTCCTTCAACGCCCACATGCTCATTCTTGCAAATGACAAGTGTCAAATGACGTAAATCGCTTCTTCTAGACGAGTTTTGCTGAACACGAGAAAGTTTGGTTGAAAAACCAACATGTGTTTACCCTCTTTGCTTTTGAAACATTTGGGTTCCTGACCCCGGAGGCTGTAAATTTTGTGTACCGAGTTCAAAAAGTCATGTAGAGCAACATCACGGCTTCTAGGAACTGATTTTTTTTCATAGGATTGGTTTTGCAATTCAAAAGGTGGTTGCGACGCAACTAGTTGCTCGCTTACCTGACAGTTTATTGTAATATTTCACTTTTGCTAATGAAAATTATTGTTTGTTAAAAAAAAAGTTTTGGAAACACGTTTGCATACAACTAACAACGAGAGTATCAAAATCAGACACAAAAAAGAACACAAATTGAAGACTAGATGAGGTAGCCCTTATCGCGAAACATATGATGTCTGCTAGTAGAGGTGTGAGATATGATTTTCATGGTCAAAAACGATTGCGTCATAAAGCTTGTTGACAATCCGGACCGATGACCAAAGTTTTAAAAATTCTTTGTGAATTGTATAGATTTTTTATTTTACGTTTGATTTGTTGACTAACAAGAGGATTTTAAGGCTCTCATGACTAGATCGTCATGTGCCTTTTGCTTCTTTATCTGTTGAAACTGAAATTAAATCGGGCAGGACTAATATGGGGAATTTACGATAGTTCACATACAACCGATATGGAAGAAAATATTCGGCATTTTTTTACTGCATCGTTAAGCAATTATTGTTTTATCGTTTATTTTAAAAAAAGAAAAATAGAGTAATTTTAGCGAATTAGAAGTAAAACTTGGTTATAAAATCATCCCTTTAAGAAAAGTTTTTGTGTTTCTATTGGTTTTTTAGAGAGCAGCGATACAACATTTATTTGAATAACAAGTATGTCAGAGTATTTGTTGACATAAAGACTATGTTATTAATGTCTAAATTTTGACACCATATTACTAATCTACTAAAAATCTAATAAATTCGTTGATGATGGTCCGTGTTTTCTACACAGTCACACATGGAAATGAGAAAAATAAATTAAAATTTAAAAAATAAATCCTAAACTCATGGTTAATTCATCAATAATCACTAGCTTATTATACATATATAGATAGATACATACATACATATGTACACACATATGTGTATATACACACACATGTGTGTATATGTGTGTGTGTGTGTGTGTGTATATATATATGAACGACTATTACAACGTTTTGCAGAATACAAACTACCCGTATTTTTGATTATTAAGCTTATTATGAACATAAAATAATAAAATGTCATTTTACTCCCCATGGTTTGACAATTTTTATCATTTTAGTCCATAGTTTAAATTTTGTCATTTTAATCATTATAGTTTCATTTTATTGCCATTTTCGTCCCTTTGCTTTGTTAATTTTTGTTATTTTATTCCAAAAGTTTAAATTTAATTGAATTAAAATGGCAACAAAATGGAAACCATAATGACCAAATTGGCAACAAAATGAAACCATAATTACCAACATTGCAAAATTTAAACTATTGGACTAAAAAAGCAAAAGTTGTCAAACCATAGAGACTAAAATGACACTTTACTCTTAAGTCCCAAGGGTGGTGAAGAACAAAACAAGAATATGACAAGTTACATAATGTCTGAAAGTTAGATTCAATAGCCAATAAAATTATATGATATATCTCTCACATGCCCTCAAACTCCATGAATAAAGAATCTATGTAGTTCGTGGAAGAAAATCTCTCAGCATTAAATTGAAGCACTCACACCCTTTCTTGCCATATGCTCTAATTCACAAAATATCTAATTTACAAAATAGGGGATATCCTCTATTTATATGGCCATATCACTAAAACCTAACAACAAAAAATACATCAAAATTGTATTAATTAGTAAATATCAAATTAAGATCTTTCATATGTTGTGTTCTTCGGAGGTTCTAGTCGTCATGTCCCATAGTAATCTTGAGTTTTTAGTGGCTTGTACGGTTACTTGTTTCTCCCTAATCAAAAAATACATAATAATCTTAAATACAATCCAAGTAATCAAATTAACTGTCGATTTTGAATTCTCTATACCCAACAATCTTCTCCTTTCGGTTAGATGAATGTAAATGAATGTAAACGTCTGATGAAATAAACATGAATGATAAGTTTGAACATGTCTCAATGCATTTTGTCACACCTCGACCGACGGCAGAACACGTCGGGGCGTGACGTCGAATGCTAAAAAGCTCATGGTGCTATGTTATAAGTTTCAATAGTCATTGCAACAATATTAAAGATGTAACAAGCAAAAATTAATTTATATTAACATAAACAAAACAAACATTCGCTACAATATTTTCAAAACCAAATTACATAAATTGAATAAGTCTAACATCTTTTAAATTTAAACTAGGTCGACTAATATAAATCCTATCTTATGTCTTCGCCATTGCATCCGTTAACCTGTTACATATGCAAAATTAATATTTTGTCAACTATTTTCATAGTTGGTGAGTAACTCATACAGTTTATATATTATACATAGAAAAATGATGCAATTCAATTAGACTACAAAGTTTAAACTCTAGCATGCATATCCTACTAGTTTACAAGTAAGTTTACAGAGTATCTCATCTCCAAACTCGTATCAATACTTAGCTAAAAAACTTAGTATATCTACAAGTCTACAATAGTTTATATCGTCTCCAAACTCATTCCAATACAAAACACAAAGCTAAGTATTTTCACAAGTCTGCCCATAGTTGTACTTTTCGCCCTTTAACACATTTGACCTAAATCAAAGCAAAGGTGGTATCTAACACACCTTAGGCTACTCGGTATCGAATAACATATAATAACACATAATCACGAAGCAAGTAGTATCACATAGCAAAGAATCAAACCAAAATAGACTAAAGGTTTGCATTTATAGAATTTGAATTTAGAATAACTTGGATTTTGAATACTGGCATATGTAACATCCCAAAAGTACAAAAATGTAAAGAGTGAGTATAGAATTGCTCACTTGATGTCCTAGCTTTGTCCAATAGATCGTTGCCTAGGATTTGTGAGGTTATGCTTGCACACTTTAACCTAAAGGCAATAGAATTTCATAGTGTATACTTAGAGTTCAAGGTTTGGTATCTTAGATTATATGGCATACTATAGGAGTCATATTTGATGTGTCTAAGTTTAAATGATTTTCATTTATAATTATTGTTTATTTATTTATCAAATAAATAAATATTCCTAATTGGTTTTGAATAACAGTTTGAATATCACCTGGCATTTGGAATATCCTAGTTTCCATCCTTTTGTTTTTATTTAATTAGGTGTCATTGTTTAAAGTTTAAGAACTTTGATTAAAAGAATAAATCACTAGTAAAATAAATGATGAAAAAAAATGTATTTAAAAGATTAGTGTTTACTTTATAATCTTTAACTTTTTATTCAAATAGAATAATTGATTTATTTAAAAATAATTTAATGCCTTTGCTTATAAAAGTTTTGTTTTTAGAATAGTGGTACTTTAGTTTGTGTAATAGCTTAAAATAATGTTTAGCTTCTCAATCCAAATAAATTTACCTTATATAACATTTAAGCTTATATAATTTATTTAAACAAAATTTGTTTCCAATTAAAAGGATTTATATGTATTTATAAATCATTTGATTAATAATTTTTATATAAAAGTATAAGCATTTTATAAATCATTTTAAAAATAAAAGATAAATTGTTAATGAATAAGAATACACACATGTGTATTATAAAATTATTTTAGTATTATTTTTATTAAAAATAATGAAAGAGTCATTGTAAATAAACCTTAGTTTCTAATTTGATTATTTAATTTATAATATTTTTTATAACCAATTATTATGTATAAATAACTAGTTAATTAGAAAAATAATTTTTGAAATTTTCTGATATTTATTTATGAATTACAGAATATTAAGAATTGATTTTTATGATTTTTAATATATATTTTTTTTATAAAAAATTAGGCTGGAAAAAGGCCAAAATGAGCAAAAACGGTCCAACCCCACAACAGAGAGGATCGAACCCGAGTACACCATACCCAGCCCCATCATCTTAACCCGGGTACACCATACACAAACACATTCGAATGAATTCCAGGAAGGATTTTTAGCGACTTTATTCGGGTTTTATAATCAATTGATACGGTTTTGAATTTTTTGGTAAACACGAAGATTTTAGGAGCCACTTTCATTCCTTTTGGTATGGATTTGCTAATAATTGAAGATCGTATTGATTCTACGCATTCGAATCTAAGCCAAATCAATACCTGATTGAATAGTATTTGATTTGGAATGCTAGAAGATGGAAATCGAGTCGCAATAAAATGGGTTCCGGGTCATGGGAACTATCTCGACGAGAAAGAAGGAAAACATGGTTGATTTCTGACAAAATCAGCCCCTTCACGTTTTGTTTTATCATTCTTTTGTTTAAAAGTTTTTAAAACTAAATTCATACTTTCATTATTTACTAGTTTAACCCTTAACTTTTTATATCATATAGTTTAAAAAAAATAGATTTATAAATTATACAAATTTTTACTTGTATTTTTAGCTTCATTGTTTGTATAAAAGATTTATTATAATTATTATTATTATTATTATTATTATTATTATTATTATGTGTATTATAATCTCCTTGTAACATATAAGAATATACATGCATGCATACATATATATATATATGTGTGTGTGTGTGTGTACACATATAGTTATGTATTTAAAAATACTTTTTATTTAAATTTCTTTGGAACTCAGTTGTTAATATTATTTATATATATATATATTACATATAATAAGTTTAATATAATTGTTAATTGAATATTTCTTTGTATATATGCATAAATGATTACATATGTCACAATGAATACACAAAACATTATTTTACTATAACTCAAACACGATTACAATTTAAGAATCGTAATAGGAACCCCTAGGTATTACACATTTCATGTTTGCTTCACCACAACCAATTATGAAACTATCTTTATTATACTCCTCAAACCCATAACAATCATCTTCAAGTTCCAAGGCTTCCATTTATATTCTCCCTCTCTAATGAATCTCACCTAAGAATAACAATCTTTATCTTCAACCAAACCCCAAAAAATATTAGAATATACGGTGTGAGTCCAAGTATAGGAATTCCACCCTTTCTTGTAACAAATATGTGACAGATAAAGGTTCGAAGATGAATGTAATACATATTCCAGCAATCAAATTCATATGAGTATTCAAAGTACAAATAAGAAATCATCGCATGAATGAAACCTAATATCTTTCGAAATACATCCTACAATATAGGATAAAAAAGCCAAAGTTATTAGAGGCATCCCTAAAACGTCCGGGTTGCCATTAGCTTGAGTCCATCTATCTCTCCCTTAACTGGTGCTATAAAAAACTAAGAGTTGAAAACTCATAGAGTGTCCAATAGAAAATAGAGTTATGTGAAAGCAAAAATTTCGACCTGAAATTTTGTTCCAAGAAACAGACGTGGAACACCAATTGGACTTAGAGAATAAACATTATGAACTCATTTTGTTTACATTGTTTATTACTTCAAAAGATGCAACCAAATGAGTGAACCAAAATCAAATGTGTTTCTAAAGTTTAATCATATGTTGTCAACTTTTAAAGTATTATTTTGAGGAGATGGTGAAACTTGGACATCACGTGTCACACCCCGAGCCGGCGGGATGGATCGACTTTCCCGTCTGGTAGAAAGTCTCGGGGCGTGATATCGTTTGATAATCACAATGATCAGATTGTTTGCATAGCACATGATATATAATAGAGAAATGCTAACATGACAATGACATAGAATTACAAAGTTAAATTACATTGTTTCTTCATAATTTAACTAAGTAAATCTACTCAAAAGAATCAGTGAGTTTCTATCTTGTAACTGTACAAGATCTACAAAAGATGATTCATTGTTTTGTCATTCCAAAATATGCTCTACACAAAATGTAGCTAGGTCTTCTAAAAGTCCACTAGCTATGTCCCTGAATGTCTGGTGACTAAACCTGTTCGTCACCTGAGAAAACATGCATTTAAACAAAGTCAACACTAGGTTGGTGAGTTCATAAGTTTGATAATTGAAATCATTGATTAGTTCACATTCACAGTCACAATGTCATACATGGTACTTGTAGATTGTTTGATTAACTCGTTCTCACAATGGCCTCTCCATAGTTATATTTACAAATAGTATTTCATCCTATTAGCTATGCTTATATATAGGGCATATGTAGAGGAACAAGCCCCAACTAACATCCCACCACATATCTAATAGAACTTACCACCACTTGTGATACAACTATATATCCCCATTTTAATTTCACCTGTTCATCCCATTTGGTATTCACCCATTGTATCATATGTAGAATAATATGTTGAGAGGGGTTTAGTTATCAAACCGAAGTATTGATACACCCTCAATGTATTAAGGAAATTAGATTAATTTAATCTAATCCTTGTCATTATTCTATTTCTTGTGGGGTTAACTGTTGATCACTTTTAAATAATGAGAGTGTTAGTTAACCAATTGATATTTGTTCTCAACTTGAAGTGCATAGAGCCTAAAAATAATCCATTGCAATCCTCACGTAATCAGATTACAATGCATCCGATTTACCTCTACCACTTTGTATTACCATAGGCCTCATCGAAACTGTTACTAGTCATATGACATGAAAGAAAATAAATTCCTCAGTCTACTAGTCAACAGGAAAGATGGATTAATTACAATATCACTGTAGATTAATATCACCATGTGTCTCTTACCAGACCCTGACTGTTCGTCGCCCTGTCACCGGTCATACGTTACCGGCCAATGATGATTACGATCAACATACTAGCCCTACCAGCTAGAGGTTTGTCAAACCTATGGTACCACTATGCTATCGTCGGTTTAGTCACGTCAAACTAACTGGTCAGCGATTTATGAAGAGACTTACAATGATCAACTTGAATACATGGCACATGATTGAAATGATATAATACAGACAGTTCAATAGTAATCAATTGTATTGTGTTCACCAATGTTGTTTTTTCTCAATGTTGTGTGTTCTCGTTGTTGTTAACAGAGTTATATAAGATCCTGTCTTATTATACAATGTTAGTTGTTGTGCAAATGATGTTGTTATCATGAAGGTACATTATCAGTGTTGTTTGTTCTCAATGTTGTGTGTTCTCGTTGTTGTTAACAAAGTTATATAAGATCCTGTTTTATTATACAATGTTAGTTGTTGTGCAAATGATGTTGTTATCATGAAGGTACATTATCATGATTATCATTCTTGTTGTTCCATATAGAGAGAGAGAGAGAAAACGGTTGGGAGGTTATAGAGAGAGGATGAGATGGAATAAATGAGGGAAAAGCCCTGATTTAGGGTTTTTATACTCCGCACATGTTCAGGTTCGTTTTCGTTGCTCGGTTCTTGTTTTCGTCGTGTTTCCGGAATGTTATGCGCGTATTTACGTATTTTAAATAAAAAGGATTTATTTTAAACATTTAAAAAGTGGTTATTCCTAGTAAATCTTCTAAGTTTGTTTTTATTAAGTTATTTCATCGAAAATGATTATTTAAATTGTTTCGTCAGATCACGTCACCTTCGAGCGTATTCGTTCGAATCGTCATCCGAATGAACACGAAGATGGTTTTGCTTTCTGATTCTTGTTTTCTACTTTTCAGTCATCATTTCAGAATGTTAAACTCACAGATATGTCTGTGTGAATCGTCACCCATGCAAGCACACTGTCAGTTCGTCATTCTGACATAACACTGCATTTATGTTTGGAATTGTGTTTCCTCACTGACAGAATCTACTATACTTCCTGTTTTCACATTGTTTTCATCATGAATTATCGGCCATCTGATTCCTGTCATCTATGGATATCAGATCGCAACCGTCATGTTCTTGTTGTTCGCTTGTACACTGTTGTTTCTCTTTATTCGTTGTATTAATTGTACTTAGATTTTCACCTAAATACATACAACTATTGTTTATCGTGAGTTGTTGTACTTACAGTATTTAAGTTTTCACTTATATACGTACAACTGTTTCTTGTTTTCCTGAGTTATGTTATCACACACTGGTCATACGTTGTATTTACACACAGTAAATAGTGAAAGTACACATACCGTACGGACTTGCCAGATGATCAGGTATTGGATGTCATGTCACGCAAATGGACACTTAGGAAGTGGTCTTTACATAACAAGAGAAGACTTCACTTTAAAATGATTTGTTAACTTCGAAAGTATTCATTTGTAGATGCTTTATAACTTGGACATCACAAACTAATATTTTAGAAGCTAACTTCTTTACTTAACATGAAAAGAAGTTAGGCTCTTTGAAACTCTAACATGATTTGAATAAATCCAAAATCAACAACCTGTTGTGATATTAAAGATAATCCACCATTTTAATTCATACCTGGGATTTCTCTAGCAAACTAATTTCCAACAAATCCAAGTGATATTACATCCACACCCTTTATTTTATGTGCATTCATGTAAGTTGTAATAAACAATATTGTTTAATGAAGAATTTATGACATCAATTAAATTTTAAATCTACGAGTTTACACATACACACACACACACACACATATATATATATATGTATATAGATAAAGTAGTATAATTATTTAAACTTCTATAATTATATATGTCGCACCTCGAAAAATCCTGTCCCATCCAGGGCGCGAGCAACAGACTGTCTGGATCGCAGTCTCCGGTCACACAACGTTGCGAGACCTACATGTCTGGTTACATACGTACATCCAATAACTCGGATAAAACAAATTAGTAAAATCAGAGTTGCGGAAGTTTAGTATTATCAAAACAGTTTAAGTTCATAGGTTGCGGAAGCATAAGATTAATACGGCTTTCAGAACGATACAGAGTATTAGTTTGCGGAAGCGATTAAAGTTGTTTAACAATACAATAAGTAACATAACAAAATGTTAACAAATGTTTAATAGTCTAAGACACATAAGCAGATGCATGCAACTCAAGCCTAGCAACCTAATCCTTGTGCGCGTGCCTTAGTTACCTGAGAAGACATGCGAGTAAAAGGTCAACACAAAGGTTGGTGAAAGCACAGGTTTTTCATAAGCAATAAACATCCAATGTTTAAAGTAACAGTTGTGATTTACATATCATTACAATGCAGTATCGATTGATAGCTAGTCAATACAATTATATTATATGCTGGGTCGTACCGAAGCTGACAGTTGTGCCTCCCGCCATGTCCATCACAAGACAATGGCAAAGTGTTGGTCAATATTGCACCCATTCCGACCTACAGTCAGGTTGGCCTCCTAGGCGCGATGTGTAACATCAGTGCCGAAAACGTCACCGGAACAGTGATCTCTACAGTACATGAACAGCAAATCAGGTACATATTTAAGTTATCATTCGTATATCATTGTCATTACATGTATCATAGCACAGTTCAGAGAATCAAAGCTCAGAATTATGGTTCATCAGTCAGATATTTATCTGACGATACAGAACCATCATGTGATTAAGTGTTGGGATTCTATTATGTATAAACGTATGTGAGGCTTTACTGAACAAAACAATATGGATGTTGTTACGTGAATGCTAAACCGACAGATTATTCGTATAGGTGACGATCTGTACGAATAAATCTGGAAGTTTAACTTTCTGAATGATATCCAATAATTAGAAAACAATATTGAAAAGTATAGTTATCGCCGTGTTTGTACGGATGACGATCCGAACGAATACGCGCGATAACCGTACGATTCGATTTTGAATAGCAAATTAAATATTTTTGAAAATTTAAAATAAATAAAAGATATTTAGTTAATTTATTAGGAATCACAACCTAAAATAATTTTATGAATTCTATTTTAAAACCGGATTGTTTCGTTACGAAAACGACGAGAAACCGACGTTTTTACGCGAAACCACGCGAAACCGAACGAACCCGAACGAAACCGGGTATTTCCACCTCATTTAATGAGGCGTTCAAGCCTTCCAACCACCACCACCAACTCATCTTCTTCACAAAAATTCGTTCCACTCTCTCTCTAGAATTCTCTACCTTCTCTCTAAGATTTCTTCTTCATTTCTTCATGAAATCGACCCATCTTGGTGTCTAAACGACCACCATCACATGAGGATCATAGAAGTACAAAGGATCTGTGTTGTTGGCCAGCAAATCCAAGGTAAAAATCCGTTTTGTTGCGATTTTAGGGTTTTGAAAACCCTAGATCGAACCCTCCCTTGTAATCGGCCTAAACACCTTCTAAAACCGTAGGAATTGCACCATAGTGTCTTATGTTGATGTGGGAACAATACCCTCTAGATCCCTAGTTGTTGAGTCGAAATCGTGGCTGCCTTTATGCCACTTCATGGTTGCCGAATGACAATATCATCAGCCCAGCGAATGAGGTTTGAACCCTATTCGGCCGAAAGAGCAATCACCAAACCCAACCACTTTCGGCCGAGATCTCTTTCGCCAGTACTCATGCGGCCCCCTATTCGCCACCTCACTCATTCGACCCCTCCACATACGGCCAAATTCATTCGGCATATACAAATTCGATCGGCTATACACGTTCGGGCCAACAGCCATTCGACTCACCTTCATTCGGCAAAGGTTCATTCGAGCTGCCTTCATTCTGCCAAGCTTCCTGTGAATGGATCCCTTCGTTTAAGCACTCATTCTGCAGTCTTTTATTCGGCCATGACACTCCATTCGGCCACAACCTAGTCGGGCTAAGCCATTCGATAGGGTGGAGCCTTGTTCGGCTAACTAGTTTCGGTCATGTCCCTTGTGAATAAGTGTTTGGGTTTAGGACCATCAATTAAGGTTAATGAACATGGGATGCTTAATGGACCACGTAATAACATGCAATCATGAAGGTTGTGTGTGCATGGGAATATTAGGAGTTCATGGCATGCACTCAATTAGGTGTTATCAAGGAAACAAACATAGATTTACATGTAAGCATGTGTTAAGATTTTGATTAATGAAAAGTTTCTCAAAACCTTATTTACATCCGAACATGGGTGGTGGATATCATTTTGGTTTAAAACATTGAGAATTCATTGAGAATCAAACTAAAGTTTAAGTAAGTGAATGTTAATTTATTGTTAACATCTAATATTTAGTAATGTCATATGAACCTATAACTACAATAGGCGATTCATTCGAGTTACCTAGAGTGGGTTATACACATGAGAGATCAAAAGATCCATGGACAATCAAAAGCTAAATAATTGGGCCAAGGTTGACCCAATGGGCTTATTCTAAGTCCATCATGTGTTAAACATTCTTTCAAATAAATTAAACATGCTTTAATCGAAGAAATTAATTTGTAAACTACTTCGATTAAAATAAATGATTTTCTAAATTAATGTTTAACTTAAAATGAGTTACCTTAAAAGCATGATAATCAAGAACATATTATGATTAATCGGGGAATATGGGTTACTAATGGGTAATAAGGTTAGTCTAGTTAGATGAAATCTTAGAAGCACATTAGTAATCTAGGACACTTAGTTGCACACCGAGACCAAACCCTAGATACGACGACTATTATAAGTACTTATAATATTCGAATTCTTTTAAAACAACTCAGGTACTGAAGATATTTAGGTTACAGCAACGAGCGCGCATTTTGTGGTAATTCTATACAGAGCAACACAGGTGAGTCCGTTGCCCCTTTTCTAAACATTTTTGTTTTCAAACGCGGGGCTGAGAAGCATGCGTAAACTGTTTTAATTAAATTGTTTACTTTAATGCTTTAATTATTATATGTTGTATATATGAATGTTTGTTCATAATCCTAGACTTATGTTTAGGAAATCTGTATGCCGAATTAACTAACACGTTAATTAAATTACTCTTAGGAGTAATACTTAAATTCTACAACTTTAAAGAAACCCTTAGTCCATCAAGGTCAAATTTCAGAATCTAAATTCAAAGTGAAATCAAAAGAACCAAAGCCAAAGATCAAATGCAATGAAATCTAATCAAGTGTGTGATCAATAAACTCAGGATCCTACTCATGAATCTATAATCATTGTGAAATCATGGAATTCTACAGATCAGAAATCAAGTGAATCATAGGAATCATAACCGTGTGTGAATCATTGAAGTAATGAAGTCATTATGACCTAATGAAATCATTAATACATAAAGTAAGGTGAGTTGTCAGTTGTATGTAAATCGAGACCACGTGTAACACACGGAAAGTCCCTTCACAGTAGTAGACTCTAGTAGTCAAGCTACATGGGCAATAAACTATCAGATGAAATCAAGGGAATCAAGAAGATCATAAATCATAGGATATCCTAAAGTCCCGACGCATACAGTAGACCGGTAGGTTAAGCTGATATGGGCATAATCACGAAAGTCCCGACGCATACAGGTAGACTCCTTATGAGTCATGCCTGATATGGGCCACGTATGAGAGGTTACAACTTGGACAACCACCAACAACTAGGCCTAATTGATTGGGTATGTGGTGGGATGTTGGCTGGGGCTTGTTCCCCTACTTACGCCCTATATATAAGCATACTTGATTGGATAGCATAAATGGTTGTTGATGAGGTTAAGGTTGTCATTTCGGGAGACCAAGGTAAACATTTTCAGAGTAATCAAATTCCATGAATCAGATGCTATGAAATCAAAGTTGTGGGATGAAACGCTTAATTATCAGCAGGAACAATATATCATGTGATTTGGTATGTGGTGGGATGTTGGCTAGGGCTTGTTCCCCTACATATGCCCTATATATAAGTATACTGAATTGGATGGTATAGGTGGTTAATGGTGAGGTTAAGGTTGTCATTTAGGTTATTCAAACTCATTTTCTAAAACTACATGTACTCACCAACCATGTGTTGACTTGATCTTTTTGCATGACTTCTCAGGTGATGAACAGGTCAACTACGAAGTTATTACTCTTGGACTAGGACTTTAGATAGAAGACTTAGTATTTTTGGATCTGCATACTTTTGGAAGATCATTATACAATTACTTTGTATGTCTTGTATAGTTACAAGATTGAAACTTTATGATGTTTATGGTAGATTTACATTGTTAAATTATAAACGATACTGATGTAATTTTACTTTGTAATTCTATTCTATTTAGAACTTTGTCATTTATATCATGTGCAATGTAAACAATCTGATCATCACGATTATCACTCACGATATCGCGCCCCGGGAACCTTCCGCCCGACGGGGAAATCCGATCCAACCCCGCCGGCTCGGGGTGTGACAGATTGGTATCAGAGCCATGGTTATAGAGAAATATAGGTCACGTATTTAAACGGTTTGGCCTAGACTATAACCTAGGGACCCTGCATGTAGAGAACACAGGACTTAAGACTTTACTTGCATACTGTCTTCTGTATTCGATCATTGCACTAACCAATAACTTTATTGGTTATGATCAGAATGCCGCCGAGAAGACAAACTCCCTCATTACCACCACATGGTTTGGCTCCACACTCTTCGACACCATCACCATCTGATTCACCACCGCCACCTCCTTCACCACCTCCTCCTCCTCCGCTGCTAGCCCAATCATCTGGTCCAAGCACAACACCAATGCTAGATCCTGCCACTATCGCATTGGTGACTTTTCTGAGCAGTCAGATGACCAGTCAGATGAAAGAGGCGCTACCGGAAATGTTCAGCCGTTTCCGTAACGAGATCAACAATACTGGCAACTCATCAGGAGAAGCCAGTGGGAACACTGGTGGTGCTTCAAACCACTCCTACAAGTCCTTTATGGGATGTAAACCACCCAGTTTTAGTAGGTCTGAAGGAGCCGTTGGATCAATCCAATGGATAGAAAAGATTGAAGCTACTCTAGACCTCTGCAGTTGTCCAGAGCATCATAAGGTTCGCTACTCCGCTGGAACATTCAACAAGCGAGCCTTGACTTGGTGGAATGGCCAAGTTAATACAAGAGGAAGAGATGAAGCTATGGCTATGTCATGGGAAGACTTCAAGACTTTACTAAGGACTGAGTTTTGCCCCAAGAACGAGCTACAAATATTGGAAGTGGAATTGTCTAACCATGTGATGAAAGGGGCAGACCGCATGGGATATACGACTCGTTACCACGAGTTGGTTGCTTTGGTGCCGGATATGGTACCGACTTTGGAGAAGCGGATTGACAGGTATGTATGTGGGTTACCAGTCTGCATACAAGGATTAGTGGTTGCTGCAAATCCTGTCACACTGGAGTCTGCGGTGAGTTTGTCTGGGAAGCTCACGGATATAATGGTAGCCTCCGGAGTTTTAAAGAAAGAGGCTGACTCCGACAAGAACAAAGCCGAGTCATCGAAGAAACCCCACCAACACCAGAAGAAAAAGCAGAAGACTCTGAAAAATTACACCATGGCTACTCCACTCAATCAAGTAGCTGTGGCACCTCAAAATGTGCACAAGAAACAGTACACTGGCCCACACCCTCTATGTAACAAGTGCCAGTATCATCATGCTGCAAATAATCCCTGCCGTCACTGCACGGGATGTGGAAGAAAGGGACATTGGGTCCAGAATTGCATGATGACTCAAAATCAAGCAGCCAACAATGCTGCTTTAACTCTCCCTCCACCCAACAACCAGAACAATGGTGGATGCTATAACTGTGGCGAACAGGGCCACTTTGTGAAGAACTGCCCGAAGAAGGCACAACCGGCAGCTCAAGCACCCCGTGGAAGAGCTTTTGTCATAGGAGCTCCAGCTGCACGCCAAGACCCGAATGTGATCACTGGTACATTTCTCTTACATGACTTTTATGCATCTGTTCTATTTGACACTGGTGCAGATCAGAGTTTTATCTCTGCCGATTTTGTATGTCAACTAGATTCTATAGAGGAACAGTTAGACTCCCCTTACATCATAGAAGTAGCTAACGGAAAACTAATCACAGTTAGTACAGTATACAGGAATTTTCCGTTGACACTTAATGGTCCTACGTTTGCCATCGATTTGATACCGATGGAAATTGGTAGTTTCCATATCATTGTTGGAATGGATTGGCTTTCCTCTAACCGAGTGAAAGTCATCTGTTCTGAGAAGCTGCTTCGAGTTCTATTGCCGGATGACTGTGTATTGGAAGTCAGAGGGGATCAAGCAAAACGAAGTGTCAAAATCATCTCTTGCATAAAGGCTCGTAAGTGTTTACAGAAGCATTGTGTAGCTTTCCTGGCTCACGTGGTGGAAAAGGAGAAAGACAAGAAAAAGATACAAGACGTACCGGTAGTGAAAGAGTATCTAGAAGTATTCCCTGAAGATCTACCAGGTTTGCCACCTGCGCGACCGGTAGAGTTCAGAATTGACTTAGTTCCTGGAGCAACTCCTGTTGCTAAATCTCCTTACAGGTTAGCACCTTCGGAGATGCAGGAATTGTCAAACCAGTTACAGGAGTTACTGGATAAAGGATTCATCAAACCGAACTACTAACCTTGGGGAGCTCCGGTCTTTTTTGTGAAGAATAAAGACGGATCGTTTAGAATGTGCATCGACTGTCGAGAGCTGAACAAGTTGACTATCAAGAACCGGTATCCATTGCCGAGGATTGATGACTTGTTTGATCAGTTACAAGGAGCTCAGTATTTCTCAAAGATCGATCTACGGTCTGGGTATCATCAACTTAGGGTTCAAGACGAAGACATACCGAAGACGGCATTCCGAACCAGATACGGGCATTACGAATTCATGGTGATGCCTTTCAGATTGACGAATGCACCGGCGGTTTTCATGGACCTCATGAACCGAGTGTGCAAGCCGTATTTGGATCAGTTTTTCATTGTCTTTATCGATGACATCCTGATTTATTCGAAGAGTAAAGCTGAACACGAGGAACACCTCAGGAAAATCTTGGAGCAGTTAAAGGAGCATAAACTTTATGCCAAATTCTCTAAGTGTGAATTCTGGCTAAGGGAAGTTCAATTTCTGGGTCACGTAGTCCACAACGAGGGAATACACGTAGATCCCGCCAAGATTGAAGCAATAAAGAATTGGGACACTCCGAGGACACCGACGGAGATACGGTCTTTTCTGGGATTGGCAGGCTATTATAGAAGGTTTATCTCAAACTTTTCTAAGATAGCTTTTCCTCTCACTAAATTAACTTAGAAGAGTGAACCGTTTTTCAGGGAGCAGAAACAAGAAGATGCTTTTCAGACTTTGAAACAGAAGTTGTGTGATGCTCCAATTCTATCTCTCCCGGAAGGATGTGATGACTTTGTTGTTTATTGTGATGCTTCCCATCAGGGACTTGGTTACATACTAATTCAATGGGACAAAGTTATCGCTTATGCATCCAGACAGTTAAAAGTTCATGAGAAGAACTACACTACTCATGATCTTGAACTTGGAGCTGTAATCTTCGCACTGAAGATGACATTACTTATATGGCACCAAGTGTACCATATTTACTGATCACAAGAGTCTGCAGCACATCTTTGATCAGAAGGAGCTCAACATGCGACAGCGCCGTTGGGTTGAACTTCTGAACGATTACGATTGTGTGATCAAGTACCATCCGGGAAAGGCGAACGTTGTAGCTGATCCCTTGAGCCGGAAGGAACGGCTCAAACCCTTGCACATCAGAGCAATGGGAATGACTGTGCAGACCAGTTTACGAGATAAGATAATTCAAGCACAACAAGAATCAGTTGACAGAGGAAATTTGAAGAAGGAGCTTGACCGCGGAGCGGAGAAACAATTTGAGACAAAGCCCGATAGGATGATCTACTACCATAATCGTATATGGATTCCGGCGGTAGACGAATTGAGAAGATTTATTTTCGATGAAGCGCACAAGACTAAATACTCTGTTCATCCAGGCGCTGATAAAATGTACCAGGACCTGCGTGGATTTTATTGGTGGCCTGGAATGAAGAAGGATATAGCCGAGTATGTCGAAAAATGTCTTACGTGTACGAAGGTAAAGGCGGAACACCAGAAGCCGTCTGGCTTACTGGAACAGCCTGAGATTCCTCTCTGGAAATGGGAACAAATAGCTATGGATTTCATTACCAGTGGTCATGATACGATCTGGGTTATCATTGATCGTTTGACAAAATCTGCTCACTTTTTGCCAATGCGTGAGAACTTCACGATGGATAAACTGGCGAGACTGTATATCAACGAGATAGTGGTACGCCATGGTGTGCCATTGCCTATTATTTCTGACAGAGATAGCAGATTCACATCAAGGTTCTGGCAATCGTTGCAGAAATCTCTAGGGACGCAGTTAAATCTTAGTACAGCTTACCATCCACAAACGGACGGTCAAAGCGAAACAATTCAGACCCTGGAGGACATGTTAAGAACCTGTGTGTTGGATTTCGGTGGGAATTGGGATTCCCATTTGCCACTGATTGAATTCTCCTACAATAACTGTTATCATAGCATTATCGGATGTGCACCATTCGAGGCTCTTTATGGCCGGAAATGTCGCTCACCGATCTGTTGGACTGAAGTGGGAGATAACCGTATAGTTGGGCCAGAACTTATTCAAGAAACCACTGACAAGATTGCCCAAATTCAACGAAGACTACAAGCTACTAGAAGCTGACAGAAAAGTTACGTCGATAAGCGACGAAAGCCGTTGGAATTCCAAGTGGGAGACCGTGTTATGTTAAAAGTTTCTCCATGGAAAGGCGTAGTTCGATTCGGAAAGAAAGGCAAATTAGTACCACGATACGTGTGACCGTTCGAGATCATCGAGCGTATTGGTCCTGTGGCGTATAGACTGAGACTACCAAATGAACTCAGTGGTGTGCAAGACGTGGTTCACGTCTCGAACTTAAAGAAATGCCTTGCTGACGAATCACTTATCATCGTGATTGAAGAAATTCAAGTGGATGAACAGTTACATTTTATTGAAGAACCTTTAGAGATTATGGATCGCAAGGTCAAGCAACTGAGGCGAAGCCGTATTCCGATCGTGAAGGTTCGTTGGAACTCAAGGCGCGGACCCGAGTTTACTTGAGAACGTGAAGATCACATGAAGTTAAAGTATCCCCAATTGTTTGAAGAGGAAGCTGTGCCCGATAAAAACTCTTAAATTTCGGGACGAAATTTCTCTAACAAGGGGAGACTGTAACATCAGTGCCGGAAACATCACCGGAACAGTGATCTCTACAGTACATGAACAGCAAATCAGGTACATATTTCAGTTATCATTCGTATATCATTGTCATTACATGTATCATAGCACAGTTCAGATTCAGTTCAGAGAATCAAAGCTCAGAATTATGGTTCATCAGTCAGATATTTATCTGACGATACAGAACCATCATGTGATTATGTGTTAGGATTCTATTATGTATAAACGTATGTGAGGGTTTACCAAAACAATATGGATGTTGTTACGTGAATGCTAAACCGATGGATTATTGGTATAGGTGACGATCTGTACGAATAAATCTGGAAGTTTAACATTCTGAATGATATCCAATAATTAGAAAACAATATTGAAAAGTATAGTTATCGCTGTGTTTGTACGGATGACGATCCGAACGAATACGCGCGATAACCGTACGATTCGATTTTGAACAGTAAATTAAATATTTTTGAAAATTTAAAATAAATAAAAGATATTTAGTTAATATATTAGGAATCACAACCTAAAATAATTTTAAGAATTCTATTTTAAAACCGGATCATTTCGTTACGAAAACGACGAGAAACCGACGTTTTTACGCGAAACCACGCGAAACCGAACGAACCCGAACGAAACCGGGTATTTCCACCTCATTTAATGAGGCATTCAAGCCTTCCAACCACCACCACCAACTCATCTTCTTCACAAAAATTCGTTCCACTCTCTCTCTAGAATTCTCTACCTTCTCTCTAAGATTTCTTCCTCATTTCTTCATGAAATCGACCCATCTTGCTTTAATTATTATATGTTGTATATATGAATGTTTGTTCATAATCCTAGACTTATGTTTAGGAAATCTCTATGCCAAATTAACTAACACGTTAATTAAATTACTCTTAGGAGTAATACTTAAATTCTACAACTCTAAAGAAACCCTTAGTCCGTCAAGTTAAATTTCAGAATCTAAATTGCAAGTGAAATCAAAAGAACCAAAGCCAAAGATCAAATGCAATGAAATCTAATCAAGTGTGTGATCAATAAACTCAGGATCCTACTCATGAATCTATAATCATTGTGAAATCATGGAATTCTACAGATCAGAAATCAAGTGAATCATGGGAATCATAACCATGTGTAAATCATTGAAGTAATGAAGTCATTATGACCTAATGAAATCATTAATACCTAAAGTAAGGTGAGTTGTCAGTTGTATGTAAATCGAGACCACATGTAACACACGGAAAGTCCCTTCACAGTAGTAGACTTTAGTAGTCAAGCTACATGGGCAATAATTTAAACTATCAGATGAAATTAAGGGAATCAAGAAGATCTTAAATCATAGGATATCCTAAAGTCCCGACACATACAGTAGACCGGTAGGTCAAGCTGATATGGGCATAATCGCGAAAGTCCCGACGCATACAGGTAGACTCCTTGTGAGTCATGCCTGATATGGGTCACGTGTGAGAGGGTACAACTTGGACAACCACCAACAACTAGGTCTAATTGATTGAGTCAAATAAGGCCCAATCATCATGTCCTAGTTGTATTTAAATGCTTATTTATTTATTTAATTAAACATTTAATATCATGTTTCTACCACCACATTTGGGAAATCATGACTTCATGGTAAACTCAAAAGATAATGGTAAATCTATTTGTGGAAATCAAATCTAAATTGAAGGTGAATGGAGCGAAACGCTTAATTATCGTGAATAACATTATGTTATGTGATTGGGTATGTGTTGGGATGTTGGCTGGGGCTTGTTCCCCTACATATGCCCTATATATAAGCATATTTGATTGGATAGCATAGATGGTTGTTGATGAGGTTAAGGTTGTCATTTCGGGGGATCAAGGTAAACATTTTCAGAGTAATCAAATTCTATGAATCAGATGCTATGAAATCAAAGTTGTGGGATGAAACACTTAATTATCACCAGGAACAATATATCATGTGATTTGGTATGTGGTGGGATGTTGGCTGGGGTTTGTTCCCCCACATATGCCCTATATATAAGTATACTGAATTGGATGGTATATGTGGTTAATGGTGAGGTTAAGGTTGTCATTTAGGTTATTCAAACTCATTTTCTAAAACTACATGAACTCACTAACCATGTGTTGACTTGATCTTTTTGCATGACTTCTCAGGTGATGAACAGGTCAACTAAGAAGTTATTACTCTTGGACTAGGACTTCAGATAGAAGACTTAGTATTTTTGCACCTGCATACTTTTGGAACATCATTATACAATTACTTTGTATATCTTGTATAGTTAAAAGATAGAAACTTTATGATGTTTATGGTAGATTTACATTGTTAAATTATAAACGATACTGATGTAATTTAACTTTGTAATTCTATTCTATTTATCACTTTCTCATTTATATCATGTGCAATGTAAACAATCTGATCATCACGATTATCACTCACGATATCGCGCCCCGGGAACCTTCCGCCCGACGGGGAAATCCGATCCAACCCCGCCTGCTCGGGGTGTGACACGATGGGTGGGGCTTGTCAGGCCCAAATAGTACTATTCAAGATTACCACGCTAGGTGCTACACGCTATTAACGGTCGGTGGAGTATCGCGAGGACTTTTAGTTGTGATGTGGTCCACACATATACATATAGTGATAGAGCATGTCCATATGCAAATAAAATGAGTTGTTCATAAAACAGTTTATCATGCAATGTTTTCTCCCCCAAAGGTTTGAAAAGTAAAAGGGGCCGTGAACTCACCTGTTACAGCTGTTCCGGTGTATGTGTTCGCGTCTGCGAATGCTAGCAATCCTGCTAGTAGGCACGTATAACCATATAGGTGTGAGTATGTGTTTTGTGGTACATTGTATCCCATGCAAATACAAGTTTCGGTGTGCTAAACCGAGTGTGTGTGTGTTGACTTGTGTTGACTCGACGAATCGTTGGTGACACGATTGTTGAGTTATGACCGCCCAAAGTGTCATAGGTACAAGTAGGACACTTACATGCATCCTATGACCCTAATCGTAAAAGTTACCATTTTTAGAAAGTTTTCAATTTAGGAAAATATGGTTATGAAATCCCCATTCATAAAGTTAACACTCCCAATGTGTTTGTAAAATACGTTTAAACCCTTAAAACATGCCGTTTGCGCATAAATCACCATTTATGCCGTTTTGCCCAAATAAAGTTTCCTTATTTGGAAAATATCCGTTTTGAAACTCATTTTCACAAATCAAGGTTTCCAAATATGTTAAAAATCATTTCTCAGCATATTCCAATGCTCAAAGTTCATCAAAACGTTTTAAAACATCAAAAGCCCTATTTTGATTTACAAAAGTTTCCATAAATAGCAAGTTTATACAAAACCAAGTTTTTGACAAAATCAAACATCCATATGTGTTTCTAAACACTCCAACAAACATTTGACATCATCTAGACATGTCTAGATCATCACAAATCCACGGCTTGCACATAAAAGTTTCCTTTTATGGCAAGTGTGCCAAAATCATTACCAAATAAATCCTAACTTAACCAAACTCAAATCTAACATCAATAAACTATGAAATAAGTAAATCTAATTCAAATACACATCAAATCACCAACAAATTTGAGCACAATAACCGTAACGAGTTGCATGCGGGTTTTTAGCCCTTGCATGTACGATCTAATCATAAGCAATCACGTAAAACAACCTTAGAGCTACAGGTTCAACCTCGAACAGGTCCTGATGATGCCACACTACTGGTTTGGTGGTCGTTCCAAGTTCCTTGTCTTCTCTTCCAAGCTTCTAAGGCTCCAATGGCTTCAAATCACTCCAAGGTTGCAAGGAAGAGCATCAAGGATGTCTCCAGAGGGATTTGAGGCTGATATCAGTTGGTTTTGGTCGAGAATAGACGTGAGAATTCAGGTGGATTGCAAAGGAACCGAACAAATGAATTGGGGGTGGTTTAAATAAAAATTTCGATCTGCATGGCCTTCGCGTACCGCGAGGGCCGATCAAAATTTCTTATCGCGTACCGCGATGGGATTCGGGAGTCCCGACTCCCGGTTTGCTTCGCGTACCGCGAAGCCTTTCGCCATGTGGTTATCGCGTACCGCGACGAGTCCTTTTTCTTGTTTTTCGATTTCGATATTTCGATTTCGCTCGTACTCGATTCCTAACGTTTATGCTAAACATCTAACGCATGTTTAGCACATAATCATATAATAGAACATAAGCTTGGTTGATCACCAACGTTCGTGAGACTCGTGTGTGTTTCGATAATTCCTCGAATTATCTTTGATAGTTCGTGTTCGTTGCTACGACCTGTTTGCAAGCTTGATTAACCATAATCAACATGTATTTGCACAATCCAATTGTGTTTGTGTTTGCCACACTTGGTTTCCAAAACCAATGTGCAATGTACGATTCGATAATTCCTCGAACTATCGTTTCGCAGTTGTGTGTGTTCAACTCATCCAATTAAACATAATTAAATGAAATGCAACAAGTATGAATGTGAAATGTAAAGAATGTAAGAGTCACAATTTACCTGAAATTGCCGGGTGTCACATCATCCCTTTGTTGAAAGAAATTTCTTCATGAAATTTGGTTGTTGTTGGTAGTGTTTGAGAAACAAAAGTGTTTGAGAAGAAAAATTTTTCGGTTGTCACGTTATCCCCTTGTTGAAAGGAATTTCGTCCCGAAATTTATTCGTTGTTGTCGGCGTTCGACGTTGTATGTTTGAAGAGATGGGGATATTTGCGCCTCATCTGATCTTCACGCTCCCACGTGAATTCAGGTCCGCGTTTCGAGTTCCATCGGACTTTAACAATGTGGATTTTACTATGTTTGAGTTGTTTGACTTCTTGGTGCATGATTTCTACCGGCTCTTCCACGAATCATAGTTGTTCATCTACCTGGATCTCATCCAGTGGAAATATAAGTGTTTTGTCAGATAGACACTTTTTCAAGTTTGAGACATGAAACACGTTGTGAACTCTGTTGAGTTCGACTGGTAAGTTGAGTTGGTATGCCACTGGACCAATCCTCTTCAGGATCTCGAAAGGTCCAATATACCGTGGGTTCAGTTTGCCTCATTTACCAAAACGAATGACGCCTTTCCATGGCGAAACTTTCAGAAGGACTTTGTCTCCTACTTGAAATTCCAGAGGTTTTCGGCGTTTGTCGGCATAGCTCTTTTGACAATCGCGAGCTGCTGCCATGTGGTTTCTAATTTGCACGATTTTCTCTGTAGTTTCGTGTACAAGTTCCGGGCCAGTGAGCTGACTGTCGCCCACTTCCGCCCAACAGATAGGGGATCGGCATTTCCTGCCATAGAGTGCCTCGAAAGGCGCTACCCTGATGCTGGTGTGGTAGCTGTTGTTGTAGGAGAACTCCACCAGTGGTAGGTGAGTTTCCCAACTGCTTCTGAAGTCCACTACGCACGCTCGTAGCATGTCTTCAAGGGTTTGTATCATGCGTTCGCTCTTGCCATCAGTTTGTGGGTGGTATGCTGTACTCATATCCAACCGCGTGCCAAGGGACTTTTGTTGTGATTTCCAGAAGTTTGAAGTGAATCGAGCGTCTCGATCAGAAATGATGGAGATTGGCATTCCGTGTCGCGAGACCACTTCCTTGACATAGATTCTGGCTAGCTTTTCCATCTTGTCATTCTCCTTGATTGCAAGGAAATGTGTTGACTTAGTCAGTCGGTCCACAATTACCCAAATAGTTTCACATCCACTAAGAGTACGGGGTAATTTGGTAATGAAATCCATGGAGATTTGTTCCCACTTCCACATGGGGATCTCAGGTTGGGTGAGTAATCCAGAGGGTTTCTGGTACTCGACTTTGAGTTTGGTGCAAGTTAAGCATTTGCCCACATAGGTGGCAATGTCGGCTTTCATGTGTGGCCACCAGTAAAGTATCTTCAGATCATGATACATCTTATCAGATCTAGGGTGAATGGAATATCGGGATTTGTGAGCCTCGTCCATCACAAGGTCCCGTAAGTTTCCGTGATGTGGAACCCAGACGCGTTCCATGAAATAATGTAAGCCATCGACTTTGACTTCTAATTGTTGCTCCATTCCCCTTAATGATTCTGCCACTAGGTTTTTCTGCCTTAAGTGCCTCTACTTGGGCAATACGTATCTGTTCAGGGAGATTGGGATGGATGGCGAGCTGTAAAGCTCGTACCCTTTTGGGTTTCGAGGTGTTTTTCCGGCTCAGGGCATCGGCCACAACATTGGCCTTCCCCGGGTGATACTTAATAGCACACTCATAGTCGTTTAGGAGTTCGAGCCAGCGACGCTGTCGCATGTTCAGTCCTTCTGCTCGAATATGTGTTGGAGACTCTTATGATCAGTGTATATCGTACATTTTGTTCCATACAGGTAGTGTCTCCAGATCTTGAGTGCAAATACCACGGCTCCAAGTTCCAAGTCGTGGGTGGTGTAATTCTTCTCATGGACTTTCAGTTTTCGGGAAGCATATGCGACTACCTTCTCCCGCTGCATTAGCACACAACCGAGTCCCTGTATCGAGGCATCGCAATATACTACGAAGTCATCCGTTCCATCAGGGAGAGACAAGATAGGTGCACTACAGAGCTTATGCTTGAGAAGTTGGAATGCATCCTCTTCTTTGTCAGTCCGGAGATACTTCTTTTCCTTATGGGTTAAGGCTGTAAGGGGTTGGGCTATCTTTGAAAATCCTTCGATAAATCGTCGATAATAGCCTGCCAAGCCTAGGAATTGTCGCACCTTAGTTGGGGTCTTTGGTGCTTCCCAGTTCTTGATCGCCTCTATCATAGATTTATTCACATGAATCCTTTGTTCATTGACAACATGACCCAAGAATTGGACTTCTCGAATCCAGAAGTCGCATTTGGAGAGTTTTGCGTACAACTTTTCTTGTCGCAGCAGTTCAAGAGCCAATTGAAGATGCTCTTTGTGTTCTTCTTGGGTTTTGGAGTAGATGAGAATATCATCAATGAAAACAATGATAAACTTATCCAGGTAGGGTTTGCACACTCTATTCATGAGGTCCATGAATACTGCGGGTGCATTAGTTAGCCCAAATCGCATGACCAAAAACTCATAATGGCCATACCGTGTGCGAAAAGCAGTCTTGGGGATATCTTCCTCTTGAATTCTCAGTTGATGGTACCCAGACCGCAGATCAATTTTATAGTAGTAGCTTGATCCATGTAGTTGATCGAACATATCATCGATCCGAGGTAAGGGGTAACGGTTCTGGATCGTTACTTTGTTTAACTCACGGTAGTCAATGCACATACGAAATGTGCCATCCTTCTTCTTCACAGACAGCACTGGAGCTCCCCAAGGTGAGAAGCTTGGTCTGATAAAACCCTTGTCCAACAGCTCTTGCAGTTGATTGGACAATTCCTTCTTCTTCGAGGATGCAAGTCGATATGGTGCCCGTGCGATTGGTGCTGCTCCCGGAACGAGGTCTATGCGGAACTCCACTTGTCGAGGCGGTGGAAGTCCTGGTAGATTCTCAGGAAATACGCCGGGATAGTCGCATACAACTGGGATGTCTTCGATTCTCTTCTCCTCTTCAGTCTTGTCGGTGATAAGTGCTAGAATGGCTGTGTATCCCTTTCGTAAGCATTTGTGAGCTTTCATTCACGAAATGATGTTGAGAGGAGTGTCACTCCTTTCGCCCTTGATGTCAAGAATTTCTCCGCCAGGGAGAGGTATGCGCACAACCTTGTCGTGGCAATGATTTCAGCCTGGTTTTCAGACAACCAATCCATGCCCACTACGACATCAAAACTGCCTAGTGTGACCGGCATGAGGTCAATCTTAAATTTATGTCCTGCTAGATCTAAAGTGCACTCTTTAAGTATGTGCTTAGTCACAATCAATTTACCATCAGCTAGCTCTACTGTATACTCAACCTCTAAGGGTATTGGGGTAATGGAAAATACCTCACTAAAATCCTTAGATATAAAGCTTTTCTTAGCTCCAGTATCAAACAACAAAGATGCATAATTATCGTTTAAGAGATACGCACCAGTTGCAAGGTTGGGATCGTTCCGGGCCTCCTTAGCTCCTATCACGAAGGCTCGTCCCTTCGGACCATTGTTGTTCCCGTTATTGTTGTTGTTCTTCAGATGCGGGCAATCTCTCTTGAAATGCCCTGGCTTTCCACATTCGAAGAAGCCCTTCGGTGCTTCAAGTTGCTATTGTTGCGGCTGTGGGATCTTTACCAGCAATTCACCCCTGCAGTCTTTGGCGAGGTGTCCCCCCTTGCCACACCGCTGGCATCGGATAGAGCCACACTGTCCCAAGACATGATGTAAGTTGCATTTGTTGCACTTGGGATGTTTTTCGGCATAAGCTCCTGGTGTTTGAGTGGTTGGGATGGGTGGTGCATAAGCTTCGGGTGACCCAAACTTACGTTGTTGTGGTGGTGGTTGGAGAGTTGAAGTCTTGCTTAGGGTGTTATCCCATTTTCGCTTGTTGTCAGTAGGTTTGGTTACAACACCACGAGGTGGTAAGAGTCCCTGTGCAACTGCCGATTCTGTGAGTTTGTGGGTTAATCGAACGGCTTATTGCATGGTGATGGGGTCAGCAGAGAGTACCGTGCCCTGAATTTAAGGTGGTAGTCCCTCAATGTACTTCTCTATGTGTTTGAAGGGTGTGGTTGTCATTTCCGGGCACAAGTTGGCCAGCTCATACGATCGGGCAGTGTATGCCTCAACCTCGGAACCAATCTTCTTATGGTTCCAGAACTCAGTCTCAAGCTTCTGTACTTCACCGCGAGGGCAGTATTTGCGGTTCAACATTCTCTTGAAGTCATCCCAAGGTAGGGCGTTGGCAGCATCGAGCCCCAGATTCTGAACATTGGCATTCCACCACGTGAGGGCAGCTCCCTCAAAAGTTCCAGCAGCGAACTTAACTCGGTCCTCATTCCTGCAGTTACTCATAGCAAAGGCCGATTCTGCCTTTTCGATCCAGCGCAATAGTCCAACGGCGCCCTTTGTGCAGCTGAAGGAGTGGGGTTTGCAATCCAGTAACATTTTGAACGTGCAGAGAGGAGGGTTGGGGTTTGTTCCTTGGTTCAGTAGGTTTTGATTACGGGCAGCTTCCCGTGCAGCGAGTACCTCTTCAACTCGTTCGTTGATGAGTGCGTTCAGTTCAGCTTGGGTGAGGTTGATGTTTCCACGTCCTCCAGCATTCCTGCGTCCTCCACGTCTTCCAGCCATGATCTTCATAGCGAGAATAAGTGTTAGTGTTTTTCTAATGACTAATGTAGTGTGTGCAGTAGGTACTTGTAAGAAACATGCAGAGCGATCGGCTCCCACCGTCATGTGCAGTCACATGCGGTGACGATGGTGACGCATAGCTATAGTGCGTATAATGAGTGTGTGTGGTTATAGACTAATTTCACTAAATGCAAACCTATTTCGCAATAACAGGAGTCTCTGATACCAATCTGTCGCACCCCGGAAAATCCTGTCCCATCCAGGGCGCGAGTAACAGACTGTCTGGATCGCAGTCTCCTGTCACACAACGTTGCGAGACCTACATGTCTGGTTACATACGTACATCCAATAACTTGGATAAAACATATTAGTAAAATCAGAGTTGCGGAAGTTTAGTATTATCAAAGCAGTTTAAGTTCATAGGTTGCGGAAGCATAAGATTAATACGGTTTTCAAAACGATACAGAGTATTAGTTTGCGGAAGCGATTAAAGTTGTTTAACAATACAATAAGTAACATAACAAAATGTTAACAAATGTTTAATAGTCTAAGACACATAAGCAGATGCATGCAACTCCAGCCTAGCATCCTAATCCTTGTGCGCGTGCCTTAGCTACCTGAGAAAACATGCGAGTAAAAGGTCAATACAAAGTTTGGTGAGAGCACAGGTTTTTCATAAGCAATAAACATCCAATGTTTAAAGTAACAGTTGTGATTTACATATCATTACAATGCAGTATCGATTGATAGCTAGTCAATACAATTATATTATTTGCGTGGTCGTACCGAAGCTGACAGTTGTGCCTCCCGCCATGTCCATCACAAGACAATGGCAAAGTGTTGGTCAATATTGCTCCCATTCCGACCTACAGTCGAGTTGGCCTCCCAGGCGCGATAGGTGGGGCTTGTCAGGCCCAAATAGTACTATTTAAGATTACTACGCTAGGCTCTACGCGCTACTAACGGTTCGTGGAGTATCTCGAGGACTTTTAGTTGTGATGTGGTCCACACATATACATATAGTGATAGAGCATGTCCATATGCAAATAAAATGAGTTGTTCATAAAACAGTTTATCATGCAATGTTTTCTCCCCCAAAGGTTTGAAAAGTAAAAGGGGCTGTGAACTCACTTGTTACAGCAGTCCCGGTGTATGTGTTCGCGTCTGCGAATGCTAGCAATCCTGCTAGTAGGCACCTATAACCATATAGGTGTGAGTATGTGTTTTGTGGTACGTTGTATCCCATACAACTCCAAGTGTCGGTGTGCTCAACCGAGTGTGTGTGTGTTGACTTGTGTTGACTCGACGAATCGTTGGTGACACGATTGTTGTGTTATGACCGCCCAAAGTGTCATAAGTACAAGTAGCACACTTACATGCATCCTATGACCCTAATCGTACAAGTTACCGTTTTTAGAAAGTTTTCAATTTAGGAAAATATGGTTATGAAATCCCCTTTCATAAAGTTAACACTCCCAATGTGTTTGTAAAATACGTTTAAACCCTTAAAACATGACGTTTGCGCATAAATCACCGTTTATGCCGTTTTGCCCAAATAAAGTTTCCTTATTTGGAAAATATCCATTTTGAAACTCGTTTTCACAAATCAAGGTTTCCAAATATGTTAAAAATCATTTCTAAGCATATTCCAATGCTCAAAGTTCATCAAAACGTTTTAAAACATCAAAAGCCCTATTTTGATTTACAAAAGTTTCCATAAATACAAGTTTATACAAAACCAAGTTTTTGACAAAATCAAACATCCAAATGTGTTTCAAAACACTCCAATACACATTTGACATCATCTAGACATGTCTAGATCATCACAAATCCAAGGCTCGCACATAAAAGTTTCCTTTTATGGCAAGTGTGCCAAAATCATTACCAAATAAATCCTAACTTAACCAAACTCAAATCTAACATCAATAAACTATGAAATCAGTAAATCTAATTCAAATACACATCAAATCACCAACAAATTTGAGCACAATAACCGTAACGAGTTGCATGCGGGTTTTTAGCCCTTGCATGTACGATCTAATCATAAGCAATCACGTAAAACTACCTTAGAGCTACAGGTTCAAGCTCGAACAGGTCCTGATGATGCCACACTACTGGTTTGGTGGTTGTTCCAAGTTCCTTGTCTTCTCTTCCAAGCTTCTAAGGCTCCAATGGCTTCAAATCACTCCAAGGTTGCAAGGAAGAGCATCAAGGATGTTTCTAGAGGTATTTGAGGCTGATATCAGTTGGTTTTGGTCGAGAATAGACGTGAGAATTCTGGTGGATTGCGAAGGAACCGAACAAATGAATTGGGGGTGGTTTAAATAAAAATTTCGATCTGCATGGCCTTCGCGTACCGCGAGGGCCGATCAAATTTCTTATCGCGTACCGCGATGGGATTCGGGAGTCCCGACTCCCGGTTTGTTTCGCGTACCGCGAAGCCTTTCGCCATGTGGTTATCGCGTACCGCTACGAGTCCTTTTTCTTGTTTTTCGATTTCGATAATTCGATTTCGCTCGTACTCGATTCCTAACGTTTATCCTAAACATCTAACGCATGTTTAGCACATAATCATATAATGGCACATAAGTTTGGTTGATCACCAACATTAGTGAGACTCGTGTGTGTTTCGATAATTCCTCAAATTATCTTTGATAGTTCGTGTTCGTTGCTACGACCTGTTTGCATGCTTTATTAACCATAATCAACATGTATTTGCACAATCCAATTGTGTTTGTGTTTGCCACACTTGGTTTCCAAAACCAATGTGCAATGTACGATTCGATAATTCCTCGAACTATCGTTTCACAGTTGTGTGTGTTCAACTCATCCAATTAAACATAATTAAATGAAATGCAACAAGTATGAATGTGAAATGTAAAGAATGTAAGAGTCGCAATTTACCTGAAATTGCCGGGTGTCACAATATATAAGAAAAAAAATTTAAACATGATTTTAATATACATATACATATACACACACACATATATATATGTACGTACGTACGTGCGTATGTATTAATAATTATGAAGTTTATGAAATGAACGAAAAAATATATTCTTGGACTTTATGTATAAACTTGAAATAGTTTTTTACAAAATTTGGACTTTAATTTCAAATAAACAAATTTAAACAAACTTTATCATACAAATGTTTGTGTTATAAATTTATAAATTGAACACAATCGTAAAACACCTATAAAAATGTTAAAACTTTAAATATATTAGTTTTATAAAATTTAAAATTATTATATAAAATTGATAATAATAAAAAGGGGTTAATAAAATTTAAGAGGTAATTTTGGCAATTCTGAAATTGTTACTAAACAGAAAACTAGGAGGGACAATGTAACATCTGTACATTCAGTCATGGTGAAAAATAACATGAACAAAACAGTGTGAAATCATATTCTATGTGTCAATATGAATCTTATGAACTTGTGTGTATGTTATAGGATTTAAACAGTTAATGGCCAAGTATATACTTATCTATTTATAGTCGAAGATATGCTAGGCAAGAACTCTGTTGTAATATATCGAAACGGTGGTGGGTTGGCGGTGGATAAGGCAGGTGGTCGGACTCTACGTATACCCTATACATAAACTATGCTTGGTATATTGGGTGTTAGTGCGTAGTGTAATGATGAATAATAGAACAAATAAACCCTTTAAACAAAATCATAATGTGCAAGGGAGACTCGGTATCATTATTGGTGATGATCCATAAAGATATCAATCTTGAAATTATCGTTACTAGTAAACGTTAATAAATTACATAAAAGAACCAAAATCGTATATAATCACTGGTATACACGAAAATATATTCTTTAACGGTTTTAAAATATACGAACATCTTAGAATGCGTAAAATATTATATTTTTATGTTTTAAAATAGGGAAAACGAAATAGCGAAAACAAAACTATTACGTCGTGTTTGTAAAATAGCGAAAACGAAACCGATCGAATCCGTACGCACGGGGAACAAACTGGCTTATAAAACACCTTATTGTCTCCCCAAGTTCTCATTTATTGCAGCTCATATCCTCTCTCTCTATCTTAAATCATGTCCAAGCTCTCTGTCTCTAGAATTTCTTCACAAAATCAATAAGCTACCATAGAAATCCTCCATCAAATCGTGCAAATAAGGTATCAAAACGTTCCTCTCGACGAAAGGAAGTTTGTAGTACAAAGGATCTGCTACATTTTAAGTTTGATCTACCAAAATCTTAGCGAAAAGGCTCGGAACTTTTAGGGTTTTCACTATTCATCATCTTATTGAATGCAAAACCGGGTGGCAACTCTTTAAACTCAAGGTTCAAGCTCGAAAAAAGTTGGGAACCCCTTGGACATGGCTGGTCTAGGTGTTCGAAGGCTTGAAGAAGGGTTGTAGGTCGATTGAATTGTATCAAAGGAATAAATGGCTGGAAATGGCACTATCGATGAACACATGATTTCCATCGAACTTGGCAGTCTCGAAGCTCCACGATTTAGCCAAGGATAAGCGACATAGGTTAGCTCGAAATAATCCAAGTGGATTTGGGCACAGTCCCGTCGAGATTTCCAGTATCGAAGGGAGGCCATCGACACTAAAGCCACATCGATATTGTTAATATCGATGGGCACCACGTTTGTATTAATCGGGAGCTTCTTCGATATTAGCGGCCATACAAACCTTTAACCCAGCTTTGAAACATCGAGATTAGTTGGAGAGGGATTAGCCATAGAATACTAGACATAAATCTATCGACATTAGCTGGGCCGAAGGCCTAGTATCGATGGGGAAGGAAGGCCATTGATACTAGTAGTATTGATTGACCACCTTTGTGTGTGAACCAGCTTTGCTGATCGACGTTGGCAATCTCGATGCCCCTATAATCCATGTGTTTTGAGATAGGAAAGGATCGATATAATTTGGTCGAAGGTGTGGAGGATGTGATCAAGGGAGGTACATCGATACTCCAAGTATCGATGGGTAGAACCTTGAGCCATGCCTTACACCATCGATACTATAGGATCGATGTCTTACCCAATTACTAACCATAATTGATATTAGTTTCTTAGAACCATAAAAGTGATTCATGTCCATAATCACCAAAGTTTAAATCTTGAACATAAGGGTTACAAATCATAACAAACACATGTTACATTATGCATGACAAGTTCCATGCATAATGTAATGTGCTACTTGCCTTTTTTCGTAAGTTAACTCGTATTATATCAACTAAATCATGATTTTCAAGTTAAACTTAACAACATTAAAATGAAACATGCTTATACAAGGGAAATTTATCAACCCAAGTCAACACAATGCAACCAAGTGAACAAAGTCAAAACATGTTAATTAATATTACAATATATGTATCATTACAATGTTATTGAAATTATTTAGATGTCTTGTTGAGTTGCTACTTGTACAGAACTGAGTCTATTGCTGTCAGGTGAGAACATAGCCCCCATTTTACTGTTTTCAACTGTTTTGGGGTGAGACGCATGATCAAAGGTTTTCATTTATACAAACTTATCAAGTAAACTCTTATACAAATTTTGTAAAACTCTTTCATTTTAAATGTTTTTAAACTACAAAATTTGTGAACTTTGGGATTTCAAAATAACATATTTATTACATCTATGTACGCAAACAAGGTTTTCAATCAATGTATTCAGTCAAGTATTCAACCATTGCATTCAATCAAGGTATTCAAGATATGTATTCAACCATGGTATTCAACCAAGGAGTCAATGTATAAACCATTTGAAATAGTTAAACATTTTCATGGTTTAAATCTCATAAATTGTAGTCATGGTGTTCATCATTGTGAACAAACTTATACAGATCAAGTTACATTCATTCATTCATTCTTAATCTTTTAACGCTAGTACTGGGTGATCACAACAAGGGAAAGAGGGACACGTTTAGTTATGTAAAGGCTGTGGTTAGTGTTTTAAATTTGTTTTAAAAACTAACTACAGATTGGATGCATTACCAGCATAGGTCATATTGGCCCGGTTATGTCAACACGAAGTTGTCGTTGAATAAATTCAACAGTACAGCTCATGTTGAATGCGTTGTGCTGACTACTGATCATATGTTGGCAAGTGTTAGTGAGTAGTCATTGACTTTCTGCACTCGTTTTTCTACGTGATGATAGTTTTTGTTACAATTATCCATAATACTTTTATACTATGTTTTACTCATATTGTCCAAACTCTACGTTTATCAAATTTCATATGTAAAACATTTTGTTCTCACCAATTACTTGTAGTTGATAGTTACTTTTCACGTGTTTCAGGTAATCAAGGTTTGGACATTACAAGGACAACTAAGGCGACCATAGTTAAGATAGAACAAGATCAAGAAAGAAGCTAGGATGGAATAGAAACTCACTAAATCCTTCTTGTTTAATTATCTTGTCTGTTCTTATTTTGCAAACTATAATTTTGAGGTTGGTTAGTTGTCATTCTTTTGGTAGATAGTTAAAAAATTGTAATCAAACAATGATTAACATTATGAAACTTAGTAATGCATTATGGTTGCTCTTCTTACAAAACTTGTGCATGATTCAACCACCGATCCACTGCGCAGTGGATTCCGCACATGGCGTAGGGGGTGACAGGTTGATATCAGAGCCAAGGTTGTAGATAACTAGGAATAACCCATTAATTAATGACCTAGATTACAACCTAAGATACACCATAGGATTAAGTGCTATAGGCTTGAGGATACTTACGAGCTAAGTAAACTTGAGAATAGTATTAAGTCTGCATTAAGCTTGTAGATCTTAGGGACAAAACCATTCTAAAATGATTTGAAAAAAAAAGTAAGGAATTTGGAGTCGGGATTCTGTAATCTTAGAATTAGAACTAAATTCCTCAATGTGCATTCGTCAAACGATTTCAGAGGCAAAGATCTGTATTCTTAGTATCTTTGATCTGAAATTCTCAACGTGTTAACATATTTAGAACGTCATAAGTAGGAATCCGTGTTACCAATATTCTTAGATTGAGGTTTTCATTAGGAAATCATAATACTCAACACTGTAAGTGTTGAGAGACTGGAATGAATATTCCAGGACACATAAATATGAAAAATCAAGGTCTTGATTTCAAGTAAATCAAGATTATGGTTTTCACAATCATAATCATAGTCATAGTTCATGAAACAACCATGAGACAACCATGAACAATTGTGGGTTGGGATGCTAGTTTCAAATACTAACGGCGGCCTATCTCTGACATACTGAAGTGGTGGTGGGGTGGAGGCTTGGCTGGCAGTTAGCTTGACCCTACGTATGCCCTATATGTAAACTAACTTCAGTATGACAGGAGAATTCGACATGAGTATTTGAAGTGAAGATACGGGAGCAATCGGAATCTTTAGAACATTATTCAATAATTTCGTGGAACAATCATATGAAATACAATCAATGTGAGACAACCATAAGAGATACAACCATTGTGTGAATCTACCATATGAAAAACAATCATCATGTGAATCAATCTTATGTGAAACAACCATATGTGATACAACCATTATGTGAATCAATCTTATGTGAATCAATCATGTGTGTAAACTTTATGTGCCAATCATATGTGCTAATCTCGTGAGAGAACATGCTTAGTTCTAGTGCAGATCATACATACTTAGTACTTACTTATATAATTTAACAGGACAAGTGTAGAACATATGTGTCAGTATAGTTTTACATGTTAACACTATTAGTACATGCACACATATGTACAATCATAATTCAACTATCGTTCAGTTGATCAAGATCATTTGGATTCTTTATCAATGGGACATACCTGTTAATTAGTACAATTGTATTTCCAAATTCTAGCAAGGGCATAATCATAGTATATTGAAGCGGTGGTGGGCTAGCGGCTGGGCTGGCAGTTAGCTTGACCCTCTATATATAAGCTATATTCGGTATACTGGGAGAGTGTCAGTGTGTAGGTTTGGTGGAGTAAAATCATGAAACATTGTACATATGACCATGCCACACAATCACGTGAGAAGAGTACTAGAAAGTTAACTGCTTACAAGTTAGCTGCCTATATGTGTACTTGCTCATATTACAATTGAATGATAATATTAGTAGTATGGTTATATTACTAACTTTATCTTGTAAATTCAATTGTATGACTTCACGTTGCTGACCACTTGTGGCTTTCTCTTTGTAGAATGCCTCCTTGACGTAATCTTCACGGCGAGGGTTCGACAAGCGGAAACGATAAGGAAATCAACAAGATCGCCCGAATCCCCTCTTTTCATATGAGAGAGGTTATCCTGCGAATAGTCTCTAATATCACCAACAACCTTCGGGAGGTGCTGGTTATTCAGTAACCAACACCTTTAACACCAGCAATACTGGAACTGCTACTTTCACTTTCAAGCAGTTCAACAATGCTAAACCCCCTAAGTATGCGGTTACTAAGGGAGATACAGAACTACTACAATGGCTTTAGAGCATCGAGGAAATCCATGACTTTACGGGGTGTCCTGAAAATCTGAAAGTGTAAATGGATTTAAGAGCTTTCCAAAAAGGCGCTCTTACCTTGTGGAATGCAGAGAAAAACACCAGAGGTAGGGAAGTTGCTTTAGCCCTATCGTGGGAAGAAATCAAGAAATTGGTCATGGAGCAATTTTTTCCTCGCCATGAACTGAAGAGGCTAGAGGCTGAGATGTGGAGTCTGGCCCAAGAAAGTGGGGAGAATGCAAAATACACAACTCGCTTCCATGAGTTGTGCATTTTGGTTCCACATCTGATTACTCCTCTATCCAGAAAGATAGAGAAGTACATCGAGGGATTGCCCCTAGTCATCAGGGGAAATGTCATGGGAAGTGACCCCACTACTCTTGAGGCGTCTTTCCATTTGAGTGCTACTCTCACAGAGGAGTACGTCAAAGCTGGCCTACTCACTAAAAGGGTATAAGAGGCCACACACTCAGGAAAACAAAAAGCCCGAGCAACATCAACCGAAGAAGAAGAAGAAACAGAGGATGATCAAATACTATGTAGCCACGACTGTAGCCGCTCCTAATCAAACCACTCAAACTAATGTTGTCCCACAAGCTGCCATGGCTAGAAAACCTTATACTGGCCTGTATCCACTTTGCACAAAGTGCCAGTATCATCATCTCCCTACTCTTCCATGTTGAAAGTGTACCAAGTGTGAAAGATTTGGAAACTTTGTTGCAACATGTTGTGCCACACATCTTGCTGCCACTACAACCGCAACGGTTCAAGCTATCACTGGTGGGAAAACTTGCTACAATTGCGGGGAGAAGGACACCTGAAAAACCAGTGTCCATATCTTAATAATAATGCAACTGCTACTACCACTGCACGTGCCTTTGTCATTGGAACTACCAAAGCACGCGAGGGGCCGGCAGTCATCATAGGTACTTTCCTCATCTACAACCATTATGTTTCCGTATTGTTTGATGCTAGTGCATACAAAAGTTTTTTTTCTGCCACTATTGCATCTTTAGTTTATATACAACCGTCAGTACTTACTACTCTATATACAGTAGACGTAGCTGATGGTAAGAACATACTTGTAAATTATGTGCTGTGTGTATGTGAACTCATGTTAAATGATCATTCTTTCACCATCGATCTCATTCCAATGACACTTGGAAGCTTTGAAGTGGTTATTGGAATGGATTTGTTATTATAACATAACGTCGAAGTTGTTTGTTTGGAGAAATTACTTCGGATTCCCCTACCGTCCTTCTAAATGATGCGAGTATACGGTGAGAAGCCATGCCGCGGATTGAAGATTGTGTCGTGCATCAAGGCGCAAAAGTACCTGAAGAAGAAATACTATGCCTTCCTAGCACATGTAGTAGAGAAGAAACTGGAGAATCAAAGGGTGAAGGACGTGTCAGTTATCAGAGATTACCGAGAAGTATTCCCAGAAGACTTGCCCCGACTACCACCGGTCCGACAAGTGGAGTTTAGATTCGATAGCGAACCCATTGGCGAAGTCACCATATCGATTAGCACCGTCTGAGATGCAAGAATTGTCTAGTCAGCTTCAGGAAGTTCTAGAAAAAGGGTTCATTAGACCAAGCTACTCACCATAGGGAGCACTAGTTCTCTTTGTCAACAGGAAAGACGGTTCATTTCGTATGTGCATCAACTACCATGAACTGAACAAGTTAACAATCAAGAACATAGACCCTCTACCTAGGATCGATGATCTATTTGCACAATTACAGGGTGCCACTTGTTTCTTTAAGATTGACTTACGATTTGGGTATCATCAGTTGTGCGTAAATGATGAGGATATTCAAAAGTGCTTTTAGGACTCGATATGGGCACTACGAGTTCGTGATCATTCCATTTGTGGTAACCAATGCACCGACAGTTTTCATGGATTTGATTAATAGAGTTTGCAGGCCTTACTTAGATCAGTTTGTTATCGTCTTCATTGATGATATACTAATTTATTCTAAGTCAAAACAGGAACATGAGGATGATTTGAGGAAAATCTTAGAACTGCTAAGGACTGAACAACTTTATGCCAAATTCTCTAAAGGTGAATTTTGGCTAAAGGAGGTTCATTTCTTCGGTCATATTATCAATAGGGATGGAATACATGTAGATCAAGTGAAGATAGAAGCAATTAAGAACTGGGCTACCCCATCCACTCCAACCAAAATTCGTTCATTTCTGGGTCTGGCAGGTTACTATTGAAGGTTCATTGCGAACTTTTCAAAGATTTCTTTGCCACTTACGACATTGACTCGAAAAATTCAAGCGTTCATATGGGGCAGAAACAAGAAGATGCATTTCAACTTCTCAAACAGAAGTTATGTAACTCCCCTATTCTTAATATTCTAGAAGGCAATGATGATTTCGTTGTCTAATGTGATGCTTCAGACCTTCGTCTCGGTTGTGTACTTATGCAGCCAGACAAGGTCATTGACTATGCTTCAAGACAGCTTAAGGTTCATGAGAAGAAATAGAATACTCATGACCTTGAGTTAGGTGCTGGGGTCTTTGCACTGAAGATTTGGAGACACTACCTTTACGGTACCAAATGTGTAACATACACAGACCATAAGAGCCTAAAGCACATTCTCGATCAGAAAGAGCTCCACATGAGACAGAGGCGTTGCGTTGAGCTGCTGACTGATTATGACTGTGAGATTCTCTACAATCTGGGTAAAGCCAATGTGGTGGAAGATGCTCTTAGTCGCATGGAACCAATCAAGCCGATACGTGTTAGAGCGATGGACATCAACCCACAACCAAACATGAAGGATTTGATTCGTATTGCACAACAACAGGTGATGATCAACAATCAACTGAAGGATGAGTTAGACTGTGGGGTTGAGGGTAAATTAGAACATCGATCTGATGGGGGTTTTATACTTCCACGGCCGCATGTGGATTCCAAAGTCCAAAGAATTGATCACTCTCATCTGTGATGAGGCTTATAAGTCGCAATATTCAGTTCATTCGAGAGCCAACAAGATGTATCAGGATTTGAGAACATCTTATTGGTAGCTCGAGATGAAGAAGGTCATAGCCCTATATGCAGGGAAATGTCTAACATGTTCAAAGGTCAAGGCAGAACATCAGAAACCTTCATGTCTTCTGCAGCAACCTGAGATCCCTCAATGGAAATGGGAACAGATTTCCATGGATATCATAACCAAGTTGCCGAGAACACTGCGGGGTTACGATTCAATTTGGATGATCGTTGACCGACTCACCAAATCTACTCATTTTCTTCCAATCCGACAGGATTACCAGATGGAGAAATTGTCTACTTTGTACATCAATGAAATCATTGAATGTCACGATACACCAACGTCAATCATATCCGATCATGACAGTCGTTTCACTTCTCGAGTTTGGAAATCCTTGAAAAAGGCCTTGGGAACCTGCGTTAATCTCAGCACAGCGTATCATCCCCAAACCGACGGACAAAGCGAAAGGACTATCCTGAAACTTGAGGACATGCTTTGTTCTTGTGTGATCGATTTTGGAGGAAATTGGGACACTAATCTCCCACTCATTGAATTTTCGTATAACAATAGCTACCACACGAGCTTTCAATGTGCACCATTCGAAGCTCTATATGGTAGGAAATGCCGATCACCAGTCTGCTTGACCGAGGTTGGTGATTCACAGGTCATAGGACCTGAACTCATTCAAGAAACAACTTACAATATATCAATCATTCAATCAAGGCTTAAGGCCACACGAGATCGGAAAAAGAGTTATGCCGATTGACGTTGGAAACCACTCGAATTTCAAGTCGGTGACCGAGTCTTACTCAAGGTTTCTCCCTGGAAAGGTGTTGTCCAATTTGGGAAGAAAGGGAAACTTGCACCAAGGTATGTTGGCCTTTTGAGATCCTGGAAATGATTGGTCCCGTAGCCTACAAAATTAAACTTCCAGTCGAACTAATCAAGTTCATGACACATTTCATGTGTCGAATCTTATGAAATGCTTAGCTGATCATGATGTTCAAATCTCACTAGTAGACATTCAAATTCAAATCAACATGCAATTCATCTAATGTCCAGTTGAAATCATGGATCATGTAGTCAAGAAGCTTAAATGTAATGGGAAGGCAAACGTGGTGCAGAGTTCACTTGGGAATGTGAAGGCCATATGAAGCTCAAGTACCCTCATCTTTTTGCAGTATGCAAAGGGTTGTAGGTTGATTAAATTGTATCAAAGGAGTAAATGGCTGGAAATGGCAGTATCGATGAAAACATGATTTCCATCGAACTTAGCATTCTCGAAGTTCCAGGATTTAACTAAGGATGAGCGACATAGTATAACATAAGTGCCAGAAACGTAACCGGAACAGTGACTTCTACAGTAACACAGGTATGAATTATGTGCATTACATGCGTGTTATTATCATTTGATGTTGAATACGAAACTATTACACATCTATTGCAGAAACATATTGCAAATGCATGGTTTAACAGCCATAACTATATCTGACAACACAGAACTGCTGTGAGAATGTTAGTTAGGGTTTTATTACGTATAGACGTATGTGAGATTTTACGGAACAAAACAATAACGGACGTCGTTACGTGAATATTAAACTGACGGAATATTCGTGTGAGTGACGATTCGCACGAATATATCTGAAGGTTTAACATTTCGGATGATGTCTGTTAATTAGAAAATCACATCGAAAAATGTAGTTGTCATTGTGTTCGTACGGATGACGATCCGAACGAATACGCGCGAAAACTGTACGATCTAATTAAACAGATAAATTTAACGTTTTCAGAAATTTAACAATAAACAAAAGATATCTAGTTATTTTAATAGGAATTACCACCTAATCTAATTTAGTAAATTCTACTTTTAAAATCGTAACTTTTCGTTACGATCACGATCGAAAACCGACGCTTCTACGCGAAACCGAACGAACCCAAAAACGTCGGAACGATTTAAAGCGTCAAATGGCATTAAATGCCATTAATTCCCATTCACCTACCCATTCTCTCTCTCTTCTCCCGTCTCTCTCTCTACACTCTCTCTCTAAAATTTCAAACCCTAAAACCCTTAATACTTCACCAAATTAAGTGATTTTGGTGTCAAAACAACCACAACAATGTGTAGATCGTGAAAGTACAAAGTTTTCAAGCTTGGAACCATCGAAATCGAGGTAAAATGAAGCTCTAACCCACGATTTTAGGGTTTTCTTCCTTGTTCGAACCACACACCATTTCAGTTGATTCCCGACCTTCAGAACCCTTAGGAACTGCACAACATAGGTCTAAAATGGTGTAGGAACTTGTGGGACATCATGATCTGGTCACAAACTCGAAGATGGGTCAAGAATATGCTCATTCGTAGTATGGGCGAATGAGCCGAAGCTGATACATCTCGGGCGAAAGACGTTACCCGAATAGGTTTCATGGCCGAATGAGCATCTTATTCGCATGGACATGGACGACCGAATGAACTATCAACCGAATGGAGCCTCCTATTCGAATGAAGTCACATTCGCAGGAACAGGATGACCGAAGGAAAGTATCAGGCGAATGCCATTCGTGAGGCCTCATTCGTGAGACCCTTCATTCGCATGAACATCATTCGCATAGCAATCTCAGTCATGTCCTTTGAACATTCGCATGTCTTCCTCATTCGGATTACATGTTCATTCGCCTGGCTAGTATCAAAAGAATGAAATCTAGTCACATGATCATTTTCATTCGGACAACTATTCCCTTGCATGCTGGTCTACACGAGTGGGAATCCATTAGGGTTTCCAAGAGTGTTAATTGGTTTTGGTAACCATCTATGCTAAGGTTTTCAACACCAAAGTTTTTCTAAAATGCTTTAACATGTAAACATGGGTTTTAACAATTAATTGGGTTTAAAATACTTGTGTTTTGTCAACTAAAAGCATGGGCTAAAAAGGGCAATATAGAAGCCAGGCTTGGAGGTTTAAACAAGTGTTAAGCGAACGAGTGATGTTCATAAGCACTAAACCAGTAACCTTGGGAATTATAAACGTAACTTACGCTTACTAGGTTACTACAAAGGCGAAACATGATTAGTACTTATGAGTTCAAAGAACTAAGGAAATGAGTTAGAATCCATAGAAGAACAAGAAACAAATTAAGTAGAGATGTGTTGATTTTATGTGTCAACACTCCATACATAGTGATTTTATGCAATTATGTAATTAACTTAGATTATTTTAATTAAATGATCTAATTTAGATTATACTTGAGGACGAACAAAGAACTAATGAAGGACATAGAGTTAATCAAGTGAGGTTAACTTAAGTTCTAACATGTTTAATTTATATCTTCTTAGAAATAACTTACGTTTTATATAAAGTGAAATGATTCATAAAATTCTTTATTTAAAGTGTTTTAAAATAACGTAAATGATTTCTTAACTTAATATTTTGCAACATAAGGTTAAATTACAAATAAAATAATATGAACCTTATATAAATAAGTTTAGTTGTGACTATCTATGGGATAATGTTTGATAGAGGGTAATTAGTATAGAATAGTTAGAGAAACTTAGAAACACATTAGCAAGTATGTAGGACACAAATTCCCTCACCAAGACCAAAACCCTATTTACGTTACCTCCCGATACTTATAATATTCAAATCATAATAAATCAACACAGGTACTGAAGATACTTAATCAACAAACAACGAGCGTGCACATCTTTTGTGATTCATTACATAGCAACACAAGTGAGTTCATTGCCCCTTTTCTAAACATTTTTGTTTTACAAACGCGGGGCTCAGAAGCATGCGTAAATTATTTTCCTTGGATTACATTTACTTAAATGCTTTTACTTCATATGTTTTACATGTATAAGTGTTATCCTACATTTCGTCTAGGTAAACTATTTGCAGGTTTACAATATTGGTTATTTATTCATCATGAGTAGATAACTATTTCAAATCAAAGAAGCATTTTCAAAGGTCTATTTTCAAAGAACTAAAGATCTAAATCAAAGAACTATTTTCAATGGTCTATTTTCAAAGAACTAACGATCTATTTCAAAGAACTATTGTCGGCGGTCGGTTTTCAAAGAACTAACGATCTATTCTCAAAGAACTAAAGAACTAGTATGGAGAACTGTTTTCAATGATGTATTTTCAGAGGAATGTCTGGGGAATATTCAAAGATAACATGTGCCAACGAACTAACGATCTATACGATCAAGAACGAACTATGGACGATCTAGATCAACTATAAAATCCTATACATCAAAAGATATCCTAGCCAGATTGATTGATTATAGGTCACATGCTTGATGATATTTACAGATTTCCTCCACTACTAAGAACCTTGATTGCTAGACTAGTCTACTCGAGTATGACCAAGGCCCAATCATTAGGTCTTATATTTTTATTAAATGTTTATTTATTCATTTACTTAAGCATTTAATTTAATGTTTTTACAAATGCTATGGTTGATCATGATTGGGTGATAAAATTAAGGAATCAAGAGGATTTCCATATTTTGCGAAACTACAAGAACTAAGAACTAAGAACTTATGTGTTGATGATGAGAAATGGAATGCTTAATTATCATTGACAACAATACATTATGTAGTTTGATATGTGGTGGGCTGGCGGCTGGGCTGGCGGTAAGCTTAACCCTACGTATGCCCTATACATAAATAAGCATACTTGGCTGGATAATATAGGTGGTTTTGGTGAGGTTAAGGTTGTCATTATGGATGTTCAATGTTAAAAATTTCAGCTTGCCCAAAGGTTGTGAATTGAACATATGGGATGAAACGCTTAATTATCACTAAGAACAATATATTATGTAGTTTGGTATGTGGTGGGCTGACGGCTAGGCTGGCGGTAAGCTTGACCCTACGTATGCCCTATATATAAGCATACTGAATTAGATAGTATAGGTGGTTATTGGTGAGGTTGAGGTTGTCATCTGGTCAGGTTTGTACAAATTCATTTTTAAACAAAACTATATGAACCCACCAACCATGTGTTGACTTGATCTTTTTGCATGAATTCTCAGGTGACGAAATGTTAATTAAGAAGTTCTTGTTTTTAACTAGGATGCCCAGATAGAGGACCTAGCATTTTGGACGTGCATACTTTTGAACATCATTACACAAATTATTTTCTATATCTTGTGCAGATACAAGATAGAAGAATTATGATGTGATAGTAGATTTACATTGTTAAATTAGGAACATTACTGATGTAATTTAACTTTGTAATTCTATTTCATGTAGTATTTTCTCATTATATATCATGTGCAATGTAAACAATCTGATCATCGCGATTATCAACCCGATATCGCACCTCGGGGCATTTCCGCCAGACGGGATATTCGATCCGGCCCGCCGGCTCGGGGTGTGACACATAGGTTAGCTCGAATCAGTCCAAATGGAGCTACACAACCCCGTCGAGATTGCCAGTATCGAAAGGAGTCCATAAAATCTAAAGCCCCATCCATATTGTCAATATCGATGAGCACCACCTTTGTGTTAACCGGGAGCTCCTTCGATATTAGCGGCCATACAAACCCTTAACCCAGCTTTGAAGCATCGACATTAATTGGAGAGGGATTAGCCAAGGAATACCAGACATAGATCCATAAACATTAGTAGGGCCGAAGGCCTAGTATCGATGGGGAAGGAAGGCCATCGATACTAGTAGTATCGATGGACCACCCTTGTGAATGAACCAACGTTGCTGACCGAATTTGGCAATATCAATGCCCCTCTTCGCCGGCAAACTATTGATATTAACACATGAGTATAATCCAAGTGTTTTGAGATGCAATAGGATTGATATAAGGAGGTCGAAGGTGTGGAGGCTGTGATCAAGGGAGGTACATCAATACTTCTAGTATCGAGGGGTAGAACCTTGAGCTGTGCCTTTCACCATCGATACAATAGAATCGATGTCTTACCCAATGACTAACCATAATTGTTATTAATTCCTTAGAACCATAAAAGTGATTCAAGTTCATAATCACCAAAGTTTAAATCTTGAACATAAGTGTTACAAATCATAACAAACACATGTTACATTATGCATGACAAGTTCCATGTATAATGTAGTATGTTGTTTGACTTTTTTTCATAAGTTCACTCATATTCTATAAATTCAATCATGATTATCAAGTTAAACCCTTAACCCAGCTTTGAAAAATCAACATTAGTTGGAGAGGGATTAACCAAAGAATTCCAGACATAAATCCATCGACATTAGCAGAACCGAAGGCCTAGTATCGATGGGGAAGGAAGGCCATCGATAATAGTAGTATCGATGGACCACCCTTGTGTATGAACCAACTTTGTTAATCGACCATGGCAATTTTCAATGCCCCTCTTTGCCGGCTAACTGTTGATATTAACACATGAGTATAATCCAAGTGTTTTTAGATGTGAAAGGATTGATACAGGTAGGTCGAAGGTGTGGAGGCTATGATTAAGGGAGGTGCATCAACCTTGAGCCGTTTCTTTCACCACCGATACTATAGGATTGATGTCTTACCCAATGACTAACCATAATTGATATTTATTCCTTAGAACCATAAAAGTGATTCAAGTCCATAATCACCAAAGTCTAAATCTTGAACATAAGGGTTACAAATAATAACAAACACATGTTACATTATGCATGACAAGTTCCATGTATAACGTAATATGCTACTTGACTTTTTTCATAACCTAACTCATATTATATCACTTCAATCATGATTTTCAAGTTTAACTTCACAACACTGAAAAGGAAACATGCTTATACAAGGGAAATTTATCAACAAGCCAAAACAATGTAACCAAGTGAACCAAGTCAAAACATCTTAATGAATCTAATAATAGATGTATCATTACAATGTTATAGGATTTATTTAGAAGTCTTGTTGACTTGCTACTTGTACAAGACTGAGTTTACTGCTGTCATCTGAGAACATAGCCCCTATTTTGCTGTTTTTCAACTGTTTTGGGGTGAGACACGTGATCAAATGTTTTTATTTATACAAACTTATCAAGTAAACTCTTATACAACTTTTGTAAAACTCTTTTATTTTATACGTTTTTAAACTACTAAACTTGTAGACTTTAGGATTTCAAAATAACATTTTTATTACATCCATGTACACAAACAAGGTTTTCAATCAATGCATTCGATCATGTATTCAACCATTGTATTCAATCAAGGTTCAAGATATGTATTCAACCAGGGTATTCAACCAAGGAGTAATTGTTCAAACCTTTTGAAACAATTAAACATTTTCATGGTTTAAATCTCATAAACTGTAGTCATGGTGTTCATCATTGTGAACAAACTTATACACATCAAGACACATTCAATCATTCATTCATTTTTAATCTTAATCTTTTGATGCTAGTACTGGGTGATCACAACAAGGGAAAGCGGGAAACGTTTGGTTACGCCAAGGTTCTGGTTAGCGTTTTAAATTTGTTTTAAAAACTAACAGCACATTGGATGCGTCACGGTTATATGGATTTGCTGCTACTTAAGTTTACCTGCATAGGTCATATTGGCGATTACGTCAACACGAAGTTGTCGTTGAATAAATTCGACAGCACAACTCATGTTAAATGCGTTGTGCTGACTACCGATCAGACTCCAAATGTAATTTGGGACATGATCATATGTTGGCATTTGTTAATGGGTAGTCATTGACTATTTGCACCCGTTCTTCTACTTGATGATAGTTTGTGTTACAATTATCATGATACTTTTATACTACCTTTTACTCATATTGTCTAAACACTATGTTTATGAAATTTCATTTGCAAAACCTATTGTTCTCACCAACTACTTGTAGTTGACAGCTACTTTTCACGTGTTCTAGGTAATCAGGGCTAGGACATTACAAGGACAACTAAGGAGACCATAGTTAAGATAGAAGAATATCAAGAAACAAGCTAGGATGGATTATAAACTCACTAAATCCTTTTTGTATAATTATCTTGTCTGTTCTTATTTTGTAAACTATATTTTTGAGGTTGGTTAGTTGTCATTCTTTTGGTAGATAATTAAAAAGCGTGTAATCCAACAATGTTTAACGTTATGAAACTTAGTAATGCATTGTGGTTGTTCTTCTTTTAATACTTGTGCATGATTCAACCATCTATCGTCATCGCGTTGTGGATTTCACACGCTTCGCAGTGGGTGTGACAGAAAAAAATTACCATGTACCAAAAGTTTATTCCATTTTTAACCATGAACCCGTCCAAGCATCCGCGGTTTCTACTTCGACCAAAACATGACACGGTTTCTAGTCTCGTGCATTATAGCTCGTTTACAGCCAATCAATCATCAAATTAAGCAACGATGCCGACGCGTAATCGTTGGCAATCAGTATTAATGGCTAATTACTGCCATTAAACATGAATTAATCTTCAAAAAATAAGAGATATGATAGGTTATTGAAATCATTATAGACACGTATAAAAATCAAATTAAAATGACCATAGACGCTAAGAATGAAGACGCTAAAGCTTTCGATTCAGACATCTCATGTTCTTTAGTCGAACTTTAGTCAATTGTAATCCAAGGTAGCTCATTCTTATACCAATATACTCGTCTTTCAATCCTAAACAATAGCCCCATGGTTATCGGGGCTATTGGATCTTGAATCAAATGAATTGACCTTGAAAAGGGATTAGGGTTTTCGGTTGTGTAAACTGATATAAGAAACAAACTCGACTATATGTTAATATAAGCCTATCGAACATATCTCGTTCTCAGGGTGCTAGCCTACTGGTTAAACGCTTGTGATTTAGAGAACTAGGTCACGTGTTCGATCTTGGCCCAGCCAATTCAAACCGGTTTTGGGCTATATTTTTTATATCATTAAATCTGCAACTCCATTTTAATTCATGTTTTCATAGAAAATAAATTTTTATAAAATACTATTACTCTGAAAATATATATATATATATATACATATATATATATATATTCTATTAAAATAAAAATATATATTATTTATAATGCATTCTATCAATAATATTTTTATAATAACTAAATAACTTGATAATTTTGGATAAATTTCTATACTTCAAATCTTTATACACGTTTTAACCATAATTAACTTTTAATAACTTATGTTATACACACATGTTTTGATAAACTAAAATTTTAGATTTTATAAAAACATTCTTATACATTTTATAAAAATATACTTTTGCATTTCTATAATATTAAAATAGGCAAGTTTTATTTAAAGTTTTTACAACTTATTATTACGTGTTAATATTTAAATCAAGACATGATTAAATAATACTTTGAAAATAGTTAGTAAATTCTTTTAAAATGTTTATTTGAATAATAAAAAAAATATTTTTAATATTTTGTTTTAGCTACAAATTTTTAAATCAATATATTATGTCAATATGGAAAACCATAAAATTTGTAAATATTATTATTAGTTTATGTGCACTTTCAACACATAAACCAAGATGAATTTTAAAACATTAACAAGACAAAACAAAAATTGACCCCGTTGACCCATTTAGAACTTAGGAAAATCCATAGAAAAACATAGTTGTGTTAACGTTATGCCTAATGAACTATTTAGGTGAACATTAAATTTCTTGGACATACTTGTGAGCTATACTTTAACATACATTACAAAAGACTAGCTCACACAATAAGGCGAGTCTTCATAGCCCCTCTTTTATCGCTTTTATTTTAGAGGTGAAACATGTAACTTAGCTTTTAAACTTTTCATGTGAAACTTAGCACATGGCCTTATACTTAGTGACTATGATAGATTCATTGGACCGACCATCTCACCGCTGTTTAATTTACCCTTCAGTGGACGGGCCACAGTGATAGTTTGCAGCTTCAACATTGTTAAGAATGTTAGAACATGGTAAGAGCATCATATGTTAACATTTGTTGATCTGCTTACTTGCTAGTTCATTATTGACTACATTCATAATAATTAAGAGTTCACATAATACATTGTTTATAACATTTTTATAAACATTTTGATGTGAATGTTCAAACCTATGAAACTCACCAACTATTCATTGTTGACCCTTATTTTTAACATGTTTCAGGTGTGAATGCCAGTTAGCATTCTATTTGAGCATGGAATTAGTTTTTGCTTATTTATTATTAATGTATTGAAATTAAAATGATGTAATAGTTAGTTTTTGGATATTTTGACTGTTTATTGAATGGTTAAATTGCATGTTTTAGTTGAATGAGATATTTTGAATTATTTACAACTTTATGCCTTGTGCTATGAAAAATTTACACGTCATGGCTCCCAGATGATTTCACCATCGGTGTGTGGGTTATAGAGAATTAGGTAATTTGAATAGATGACCTAGACTATAACCATTGGTTGCCTTAGTTTGAACTCTATAGTGGCCATGCTAGGCTATGAACTCTTATTTGAATTCTATTGTTTCCATGGTAGGCCATGAACTGTTACTTGAACTCTATAGTTGCCATTATATGTCAAATTTGACTACGTTATATTGCTTTGTGTTACTTGACTAGTTTTTCGATAGGTCAAATGTTTGAACCTAGTTTAGGATGCCGTAGACAAGGTGTCAAGTTCCTATATGATCTTCATCCAAAGCTTTTAACCTGTTACAAATGTAAAATAGGGTTTGATTAACTATTTACATAGTTGGTGAGGACTCATAGATTTATATATATAGATATTTAAGGATGCTAAACCAAATGTTCTAAAATGATATAGATTCAAAGTATACATGTTTACAAGTCAGACAATGTTTATGTCTTTAACCAATGTCTTCAAACAAATGCCATCACAATGTTCAGATCTAGACTAGCTAGGTCATAGATTTAAACATGTAATTCTCAAGTTTGCAATGATGCACACTTTCACTTATTTACACAAATACCTAAGTCTATGTGTGGAAGGCATCTAACCATTCCAAGCTACTAGTGTAGGTTTATGTTTATATATAAAACGTATTCAATCCTAACCAAATGTTTGCAACAAGTATAACACATATGACATTCAAACCTATTCAATCTAGAACTAAGGCTTTTGCATCTACAAATGGTTTTGCAATAAGAATAATAACTTTTGTGTATATGACATGTGTTGTTCCCAAAACATTACAAAAATGTAGAAAGGGATATCAGAAACTCACGTGTTTTGTTTTAGAGTATACCAATATTTCTTGATTTAATTTATGAAGCAATGAATCTCAATAAACCTAAGTATATATAGAAGAATATAACTTAGGTCTTTCTATTTTAGTTTATGTTTGTTCATATGAACTATTGGATTTTGTATTCGAAATGTTAGGGAAATGTTTATAACTTTTTCAAAGAATAAATTTAAAATCAATATAATGATTTTATAAATGTTTTATAAATATGTATATAAATTTAAAATAATTAGAATGATGATTCATAAATGTTTACTAATGTTAATATATATGAATTTAAAATAATTTAAATAATGATTTATAATTGTGTATATATATTTTAAAATATACAACTTTAGAATAAGTAAAATAATAATTTACACTTACTATTTAGAATAAATGATAAATTCGTTATTTGAATAATAAAAATAATAATCATTAAAATATAAAATATGTAAATATTAATTTTCTTTACAAAACATTTTTTTTATTAATTTGCTCAAAGAAATCGAAATAACATTTACAAGAAAGAAGTTTATAATAATAATAATATTAATAATGATAATAATAATAATAATAATAATTTCTGTAAATAAAGTTTATTCAGATTATAAAGAATAACCTTTTTTAAAAAAATGTTTTTTTATAATCTGAAATTTAAACCATTGAAATGGCTATAAATGGTTGTTAATCCTCGGGTGAGGGTCGAACCCTTGACCTCCTCAAGACTGTTAAGAGACATCACCGCTAGACTGGCATGGTTAATATTGATGAAGCTCGTTCCAAATTAGAATTATCAAATGATGTAAAACTAGCCCCAAATCGAATACAAACCCTAATTTGAACTTCTGACTCAATTGATTGATAGAATGTTTGTGAATATGATTAACCATAGGGCTTTTGTTCCTAGGATTGAATCATGTATAATGGAAGTGTCACTTACTTGAAATTGATTCCAATCAGTTGAGTTCAATATATCAAAATCGTGCATATCTTCGTGATTCTGAATTCGAATTCCATAGGGTTTTTTTTTTGAACTTTCGATTCTATGGGTTTCAGAATGAGGTCGCGAGTGTGTGGTTTATGTTTAATTCAAATATGTTTGATATTATTATCAATTTCGAGTTAAGGTTTTTCTATGGTTGTTAGGTTACTGTTTGAGCTCGTTAATGTACATTTAAAACGAAAATCGTGATGTGTTTAAGCTTGAATATTGAGTAGAAATGCGTGTGTGTTAATGATTCGAGTTAAGGTTTACGTTTTGAATGATTTTGAATTGTAACCGGGAGTTGTCTGGTTCGAATGTGGGTTCCCGTGGGGAAGAGAAAGAGCTTTGGGGTTTTGTCATAACAGGCCCTTCAAGTTTCATTGTTTCACCAGCTTGTTGTTTAAACTTTATCACTCACAAATCCAATTTGCTCTATTTACACATTCAGTCCCCTTGTATTGCAAACCTATCATTTTATGTAAAAAAAACTATTTTATAAAGTTTATAACTTATATTCTTTATGTAAACACCTATTAAATAATTTTACAAAATGTTACTACCAAAATTAGAGTTTATAATTTTGAATACATCACGTACATTATTATTATTATTATTATTATTATTATTATTATTATTATTATTATTATTATTATTATTATTATTATAAATATTTTTATTACGATGTTTATTTAATAACACATTTAAATGGATTATATAATTATGTTTAACTAATCTTATTAACATATTTTATGTATATAGAAATATAAAGATTATCTTGACTTATTCATAATAATACTTTTATTTAAAACTAGTAAAAAAATAATCAAAACCCCATGGACTTTAGTTATTTTAATTGAGACACAAGTACATTTATAAATTGTTTAAGAAAATCCTTAAATGTTACAATCACAACTTCTATCTCTTCATGTGATGATCCTGCCTTTGCTCTAGACAAATTGTGTTTCATCATGGATGATCTATATCATATTCCAAGTGATGACTTGGAAGAGATGGATATTCTCAATCAACTTGCCCTTTTAAGCATTAGAACTAATAAGTTCTATAAAAGGACAGGAAGAAAATTTCCTGGTATCCATGGTAGGACCAAAATAGGTCTAAATAAAGCTAAGGTTCAATGCTATTGATGTCATGAAACTCGAAGTTTTGCTAGGGAATGCTGAAATGCTCCCAACAGACAACCTTCTCCTTATGTAACTTTTACTTCTTCAAACTCTTCTACCACCTCTTCTCACTACCCTAAATGTAACCCCAATCAGACTACTGCCCATATTCTTCGGTCCTCTTCTCAACCAACTATTCAATATGTACAATCTGCTAATGGCAGTATGTATCAACTCATGCCTGCTCCTCTTCTGATAGTCACTCATCCTCCTTCTCAAGTGACTACTCTAGGCCCAGTTCTCCAAGCCTCTCAATAAAGTCAGCTAGCTCTATTCTCACAAGAATATGTGGATTGGAGCAGCTTACCTTATGACACAGGTTATGCCCTCTTAGCCAATGAGCCCAAAAACCTTGCACTTACAACCATTGGTGAAACTTCAAACTCTTTTGACTCACCTGCTACTCATTCACCTTCCCCAACTGCACAAGTATACCCTGCTAATCTTGAAAAACTTTTTTTTTAATCATTCATTGAATCATTTGCCAACATAAAGAAGCAAAATGTTCTGTTGCAAGAATAATATATGGAACTTGAACAAGTTCTGGCCAATAAAAATCTAGAAGTTGTGAAAATAATGAAAGACAAAAATCGTAAGATCTCTCTTTTAGAAACTGAAAAATCAAATTTGCAAGCATTATTTGACTTATTACAAGAAAAATACTCTGCATGCAAAACTTAACTTCCTGAGACCAAAGTAAGTTGTGAAAAATGGGTGAAATCCTGCAAAAAATTTAGACTGCTTCTTAAGAACCAATTTCACAGCAAGGCAAATTCGTAATTGGATATAATCACACGATTCCACCTACTGATTATACTCCAATTGACAACAAAATGAAAGAAAATGTTTCTAAATCTTTATCTCCCACATCTCTTCCTGATATCATTCATAAAATAATGAACTCGCCACCTAAGGTGTATCCATCCAGTTTACTTCAAAAGTTTGTGTATCCTACTGCTACAATCTCAAAAGTATGTGAAAAAAAACCTTAGATGAGGATCAAATAAATGATTCTTCATAACAAAATGAGACTGATCCATTATTGAACAGTGCTCCTACTCTTGAAGATACAAGAATAACTGAGACTTCTGATGAACTAAAGGACTTTCTACTTAAAAGGAAGTATCCAATGGTTGACATCATGTTCCTTCCATCTCATCCTCATCCTCCCTGTCCCAAAATGCAAGCAAACAAGCCGTTCATTCCAAAGTATTATGCTGTCACCTGCTCGCAATAAGTGCTTCAAGTATAATAACTCAATAGGAGAGTGTTGGACTAAAACTCCACTTGAAAAACATAGAAATAAGTTGAAGGCAGAAAAGGTCTCATGCTCAAAAGGAACACCTTATAGTAAGGTGAAAAAGGCCAAGAAACCGAATAAATCGAAGGTCATCGGTCCAAAAAGATCTACTCAACATCCATCTTTTCATACACCACCACCTTTAGCTTCCATTCCAAGACCCTCAACTGTTGGAACTTCTCCTATCTACTCACCAATAGTTAACATTGCTCATTATTCATGAGCTGTTGTGAACTCACCCACTGTGAACTCACAAATTGACATACTGAACCAAAATCAGCAACAATTGATTCAGATGATGCAAAAACTGATGAACATGTGCAGAAATAAAATAAACACTCAAAAGTTGCTTTCCTTGCCTAAATAAATGCAACATCAGTGTCGGAACAGTAGTTCGGAACAGTAGGAAAGTACTGTAAGTACTGGTACGGAAACTGTTCGTATAATATTCTGTGTTAATATTATATGAAACAACCAATGTTAACAGTGCAGAAACTCAAAACTGACAAGCAACACACACAGACACAATACTGATATGTCTAAACATGATAAACAATGATAGGATAACTTATGTGTTTGTTAGATAGGATCTTATTTAGTATAAACGTACGAGAGGAAATCTAAACTAAAACCATAACGGATGTTGTTAAATGAATATTAAACATACAGTATATTCGTGTGAGTGACTATTCGCATGAATGTATTTGTAAGTTTAACATTCTGAACGATGTCTTATAGTTAAAAAACCATATTGGAAAGTAACGTTGTCATCATGTTCGAACGGGTGACGATTCGTATGAATACGCGCGAAAACGATAGGATCCAGAGAAACAATAAAAAAAATAATCTCTTTTGAAATTTTAAAGATAAAAAAAGATATTTAGTTAATTTATTTGGAATTACCAATTTAAAAAGGTTAAAAATTTCTATCTTTAATAAGTTACTTATTATTACGAAAAACTACGAAAAACGACATGTGAAACTGAAGCCGAGCGAGACCGAACACACCCGAACATACCCGGGCTATAAAAGCCGAAAATCCTTTTCTTTTTCCTTCATTTTGCAGCTCCCATCTCCCTCATCCTCAAAAATCCCGGTTTTCTCTCTCTATTCTCTCACTACCTTCAAACCTTCATAACCTCTTCATTTCTCCACCAAATTCGACGTTCTAATAGTCAAAATGACCATGGGAACGAGGAGAACACAGAAGTACAGATGATCGAAGGCAAAACAGACTGATTTCGTTGCAGTTTCAGAAAGAAAACTCGGTTTTAGTGGGTTTTGTACTTTCCGGCTAGGTAAGCTTCAGGATCCGTTTTAATCAGTTGAAATTAGTTACGATATGCACAAAAACGAATTAGGAACTCTTGGATTGTGTTGGATTAAGCTTTGAATCAAAGAAAAGGAGTAGAAATGAGTTCAAACACTCGGTTTTTGTGGGTTTCACTTTACCGGCGAGCTGTAGTGTTTTCAACTAGTTTTGGACTCTTTAAACCCTTAGATTGTGCACGAAATTGGTCTAGAACGGTTTTGGAACTTGTGGATCGCTTTGGATTGTCCAAAATTGTGAAAATGGAACCAAGAACACGCCTGGTAACAGTTCAGGTGAATGGGCTCCTTCTTCGCATGAACTGGGCGAACGAATGAATCAATTGACGAATGAAGCCACACCAATGGCTCCATGGACGAGGGAACTCCTCAGTCGTCTGACTTCGAACGAACGAACGAGTTTTCATACGAATGACCCATTCGTGGAGTTCCATTCGTGTGAGTCTTTAGTTGTACAATACCCATTTGTATAACAGCTCATTCGCCCCACAACCTGAATTTTATTCGTATGAACGATATTCATTCGTATTACAGCCTCACTCACCCGGAAACTTCAAAGAACAACCTTAGACTAAGGTTTTTTGATTATTCACATTGGGTCAATGACATAATAAGCAGCTATGGATTACAAAGAACTAGACGCACTAAGTGAGAACAATGAGAATTCAATAAACACAAGATGCAATAGTATGGTGATCCGGTTAAGAGTATTGTATGTAACCACATATTTATTCAACTTTAACCTTCGATATTACCATTAACCACTATCAATACTAACTATGGATATTCGAATCCAATGAGGTTGGTGTTGAATGACCAATCACAATCATTCTTAAGAGTAATGTTCATTAAATGTATGCCAAGGGGAATTGCAAGGACTTAGGTTATACTTAACTAAGTTAACCTAAGTCTCAAAAGTTGTAAACCTTGTAATTTTATAACTGAATTGATATTTATTTTAAAGTTATTATTTTATAAGATAACAATAACTTGTTTTTGCAAAAGAGTAAGGTTTTATAAATAAATTAAATTCCTTTATGAACATGTACATTTTTTATAATCAATTTCCCCTCAAAGCTTTAAACTATGTATTATATACATAGAATTTAATTAACCAAGTTAGAATTTAATCATGTTGGGTAAGGGTTAGAATACTAAGTTCAATAAAATAATATAGAATTTAACATTTGTAACTCGTCATAGTAACACTAGGACACTTAGGCACACGTTGGGATAAACTACTACATATCAAGAACTATATACACTTACGATATAAAACTATAACAAATGAAATTAGGTGCTGAAGATATTTCTATTACAACAAACAAGTGACCGCGTTTCTAAGTTATTCAAGTGGTCTACAACACAGGTGAGTTCATTGCCCCTTTTCTAAAAATTTTTGTTTTATAAACGTGGGGCTGAGAAGCATGCATAAACTATTTTCTTTGGATTATATTTTGCTTAAATGCTTTTAAATTATGTATGTTTTGAATGTATACTATTATCCTAGATTATGTCTAGGTAAATTTTATGCAGGTTTTACAAAAAGTCATCTACTTATATAATAAGTTGGTGATAAATCCATATTCGAATAAACATTTTCAACGAAACTATTTTCAACATGTCTATTGTTCAACGAAACTATTTCAATGAAACAAGTGCGAGACTTCAATGAATCAAACGAAACAATTTTCAACGAAACAATTATTCGATGTTCAACGAGCCAAGTGTCCAACGATCAATGAATCAAGTGTACATTTGATCAATGAATCTAGTATTCAATTTTCAATCAATCAAGTACATTTGCAACGAAACTAGACGAAACAATAAATCCTTTTCAGGGGAATGTCTGGGAAATATCAAAGATATCATGTGCCAATGAAACTATACGAAACAAGGGATGAAACTAGACGAAACAAGAACGAAACAAAAACCCTATTTCAAAAGATGTCCTATCTAGAGTGAATTATTATAGGTCGCATGTTTGATGATATTTACAAAATCCCCTAACTTCTAAGAACCTTTGATTGTTATACGAGTCCACTCGAGTTGACCAGGCCCAATCTCTGGGACATAGCATTTAATTAAATGTTTATTTATTATAATTATTTAACCATTTTAATTTACAACTTCTACATTTTTTCCACATTGCTATGGTGTTGTTTTGTGTGTTGACGGAACTAACGAAACTAATATTTTGACGAAACTAACGGAACAAGCGTGGTGACGGAGTTAACGAAACAAGTGTGATAATGGTTGAGGGTGAAACACTTAATTATCATTGACAACAATATGTTATGTGGTTCAGTATGTGGTGGGATGGTGGCTGGGCTGGCGGTAAGCTTGACCCTGTGTATGCCATATATATACGCATACTTGACTAGATAGCATAGGTGGTTGTTGATGAGGTTAAGGTTGTCATCCGGTTAGGTTTGTTCAAATTCATTTTAAATAACAAAACTATATGAACTCACCAACCATGTGTTGATTTGTTTTCTTGTTTGTATTCTCAGGTGACGTACAGGAGTAGGTTAAGATTGCAAGGTTGCATACTAGGATGCCAAGATAGTGGACCTAGTAATTTTTGGAAGCACATGTTTTGAGTGTATACGGTGAATCAGTTTGATATCTTGCACGATCACAAGATAGTAGACTTATGATTCCATTGGATATGTTTTCTTAGTTAAATTATCAAACGTGACAATCGTAGTTTAACTTTGAATCTCCTAGTTTAATTATTATTGTGCTTTAGTTATTCTCAATTGTTGTGCTATGTATACAATCTGATCACTCCCATTATCACACAATATCACACCTCAAGACCTTTCCGCCCAATGGGACATTTGATCCGGCCCGCGGGCTCGGGTGTGACAATAAATCAAGACCCATATCTAACCTAGTGCATTTAATACTATATGCAGAGAGATTCTTCAAACCAGAATAATTTATGGTATGTTGACAGCGAAGGCTCTATGCATATGACTGGATCTAGATCTATTCTCAATAATTTAATTCCAAAGAATAGAGGATCTGTATCCTTTGAAAATGGTGCAAAGGGTTGGATAATTGGGCCTGGCTCTGTCTCTAGTGGAAAACTGCACTTTAAGGATGTTAGTTTATTTGAAAATCTCAAGTTTAATCTCTTAAGTGTATCTCAGCTGGCAGACAAAAACTACAGTTTATTTTTCACCAGAGATGGTTGCAAAATTCTCTCCCCTGAAATAAACTCGAAAATAAAGGTCTTGATAGACCAACATACTCTCTTAACAGCTAATAGAAGTGGGAATGTCTATGTTGTTGACATGAAAACGGATTCTCAATCCACCATTCCCACTTGTTTCATAGCTAAAGCTTCATCTTCTAAAACCGCCCTTTGGCATAGAAGATTCAGTGATATTAATCTTCAATCCTTCCATAATCTTTCTACTCTTTCACTTGTAAGAGTATTACCTTCTAAAGAATTTCTCTTTGAATGTCAATGTGAATCTTACATGAAAGGAAAGCAACATAAATCATCACATAAGTCCATTAAGGAATCTAAAACAAATGAGTGTTTTCACATGCTTCATATGGATATTTTTGGTCCAATGAAGGTAGTTGATGTAGCTAAAAAAATACTATCTAGTTGTAATGATTACTCAAGATTTTGCTAGACCCTCTTCCTCTACAGCAAAGATGAGACTTTTGAAAAAATTAAGGCCCTTACCACTCAGATTGAAAGACAATTTGGTCTCCAATCAAAATAATGAGTGATAATGGGACTAAATTCAAGAATCATGCTCATGATGCATTCTGCACTTCTAAGGGAATCCTAAGACAATACAGTGTTCCTAAAACTCTAGCCCAAAATGGAGTTATGGAAAGGATAAATGGGACACTTATTGAGGCTGCAAGAACGATGCTTGCAGCCTCAGGATTACCTTTATCCTTTTGGGCTTAGGCAGTAAACACTTCTTGTTATGTCTTAAACATAGTTTATATTGTGAAAAGACATAATAATACTACCTATGAATTCCTTCATAAAATAAAGCCTCTCATTTCCTTCTTTAGAGTATTTGGATGTCCATGCTTCATCTTAAACACAAAGGATTCCTTGTCCAAATTTGCTGCAAAAGTGAACGCATGATACTTAGTGGGATATTCTCAAATCTCTAAAGCCTACAAAGCATTCAATATGAGAACAAAGATTGTGGAAGAAACTATAGATGTTAAATTCAATGAATCTGCATCTACCTCTTCTTTTCCCTCAACTCCTGAAGACTTCTTTGATCTTATAAGCTTCGCATACATTCCTATTGCTCCATATGTGTCTACTTCTTCAGAATCCTGTCAAACTTCTGAAGATTTGTCATCTCTTGAAGAGTGTTCAAATATGACATTTTTTCTCTCTTATTATTTCTTATACAATAAATCCACAAAACTATGTGGAGCATGTGTCATCATCCACATCTCCGATTGTTGACACCATGCTAATAAATCATTTTGAACAGGAACACGTTCCCAATCTTGAAGCATCTCCTTCTCATGCTGAAAATTCTTCCTCCTCAAAAGATGCTTCTATGAACATCTGTTTGGACATCATTCCCCTTAACGGGAATCACCCTCTTGAACAAATCCTAGTTGATCTAAATAAAGGTGTTCAAACTAGAAGTCAAATCTTAAACTTTTGTCTTCATGCTACCTTCTTACCCAAAATAAATCCCTCCAAGTACCAAGCAACTCTAAAAGATTATAATTGGGTGGAAGCTATGTAGGATGAAACGCTTCAGTTTAAAAGACAATGTATTTGGACCCTTTGCCCCTTAGCCAAAGGAAAATACCCGATTGGAAAGAGATGGGTATTTATAAATGAAACTTATGACAAGGGAAATATAGTCTAAAACAAAGCCAGATTGGTAGTTCAAGGTTACTGCCAAGAGGAAGGCATTGACTATGTTGAAACTTTTGCCCCTGTAACTAGACTCGAAGACAAAAAGCTCTTCCTTGCATTTTATATATCCCATGAAATAGAAGTGTTCCAAATGGATATAAAAAGTGCATTTTTGTATGGAACTATTAAGGAAGGAGTCTATGTCTGTCAACCACCAGGTTTTTATGATGTTCATCATCCTGACTAGGTGTACAGAATAGACAAAGCCTTATATGGTATAAAACAAGCCCCACGAGCCTAGTATGACACTCTGTCTCAATTTCTTCTTTAAATAAGTTCTCCAAGGGAACTATTGATACAACGTTGTTTATCAAACGGGTAGATAAGGAATCTTTTTTTGGTTCAAATTTATGTGGATGACATCATCTTTGGGTCAACAAATCCTTCTTATGTGAACAATTTTCTAAGCTAATGTTTTCTAAGTTTGAAATGAGTGCCTTAAGTGAATTAAAAACATTTCTAGGACTTCAAATCAAACAAACTCCAATAGGATTTTTAATCATCATTCTAAATACATAATAGATCTTTTAACTAAATTTGAAATGACTGATTGTAAAACAATTTCTACCCATATGGCAACTGCCCCTGGAATAACACCAGATGATGATGGTGACCTTGTAGATCAAACTCTCTACAGGTGAATGATTGGATCTTTGATGTATTTGATTGCATCACGACCAGACATCATGTATGCCACATGTTTTCATGCTAGATACCAATCTTCCCGTAAACAGTCTCATTTATCTTTTGTGAAGAGGATATTCAAATATTTGAAAGGTACCCCTGTACTTGGTATTTGGTATCCTGCTAATCAATCTTGTAAGCTTGTTTCTTTTCAGATAGTGTTTATGCAGGATGCTCTCTTACAAGGAAATCAACATCTGAAGGATGCCTATTCTTGGTAAACTGCTAAGTTTCATGGCAAAACAAGAAACAAATCTCCATTTCTAAATCAACTGCTGAAGCTGTACAAGTCTTACGGCTTCAATACCAACTACTGGATTTTGTAATAACTGAGTTAAAGACTCCACTTTTGATAGACAGTGAAGCCGCTAAAAACATAATACAGAACCCTGTATAGCATTCCAAAACAAAACACATTGAAATAAGACACCCCTTCATAAGAGACTGTTTTGAAAAAGGACTAATTGTCCCAGGACATGTATCAACAACTACGCAAGTTGCAAACATATTTACCAAACCATTAGACTCTTCAACTTTCTCTAAATTTGTCTCAAAATTAGGCATGATAAATTGGAGCTAATTATTTGATAAATAAGGTTTAAGATGGTTATTGAACCTTCAAAGTGTACATCAAAGGATAATTCATTAATTTTCCTAACAACGGACAAAGGGATAAGCACTGAAGAAATAACCTTGGTTCACTCTTCAGTGGTTATACAAAACCGCGGATAGACCATAGTGACTATACAGTTGTTATAATCCACTGCTTTTATCTCTCCATGGTTATACCACCTCCATTGTTACATTCTTTCAGTGGTTATACCATACCCGTTGTTACTTTCTCTTCGTGGATGTGACACTCAGTAATTAATCTATGGATTTGACCCTCATAAATTGTTACATGGCTAAAACATCTCCATGTTTTTTACTTTTTTACCCTTTGACTTCGTTGACCACCAGTTCTTTTCCCTTATTTATACCAGTCGTTCCAAAATCAGTCCTTTTCATCTTTCGTTCTAACCCTAATTTTCAGACACTTCATGATCATCTTGATTTATGAAGTTAATCACCGTCAAACTAACAATGCTGCTTCAAGTTAAGGATAGCTGTTTGTCTGGAATGTGGTCTGGCTCGGTGCATTTACACTAATATTTTCTAAGCTTAACGCTCATGTTGCTTTAGTGTAACGATATCGGACCAGGCTTCATTCCACACAAAACACTCTATATACTTCAAGATATGCATGGTAGTACTTGTTTGTCTTTTTGGTTTATCTCTCTCCTCTTAATACAACTTTGTCTTCTGGTTAAAAACACTAAAATTACGTTTTACTTTATGATATAAGTATCATTGGTTTCCCAAAGATCTCGATCATACTTTGCAACGGTTATTTTATCTACTTCTTTCTATCCTAAACTTAAGGCAAGTTCTATAATTGTGTTCTTTATTTGAAACTGTTTCTTTGACTTCAATATTTTCAAAACCCTAAAAATTTTCGAGAGTTTTTTCTTCTTCTACACTCATCCATGCCGATTGAATCATTGAGACTCAAGCCAGCACTCAACCTTCTTGCGTACCTTACCAAGTCCTTTGAATGCCCCCACTATGATGAGGTAATGGACATTATATCAAATTCTATTGTTCATACTACTCTCACCATGAACCTTAACCAATTTTGGGAAAACTCTGCTTTGGTGACTAAGGATAATGTTGTTGAAAGCATAACTTCAGAGGTTGCTTGTCAACAAGTTACAATCACCCCATCTCTGCTAAGTCTTGCCCTAAATCTGGTTGACACTGATACACCCATAATTGTCCCTCATAGGCTCCTTCATGCTGAATTTATTCATCTTGATTATCAAGGAGACCTTAAGAACAGGACCTTGTACTAGGAATATCTCTATCCCAAGTACAAGTTTATGTATCATACCAATGTCCAGTGTCTTTATCAGAAGACCACAAGTTGGGGAGAAACGCCATATGACACGTAATATGTAATGTATGCAGTTCTCACCAACAAGAAGGTAAGTTGGTCCCAAATTATCTTTGACCATTTGGTTCATCACCAAAAGGAACCTTAGTTTATGATGTATCCTAGGTTTGTAATGGCATTTTTGTTTAATGAGTTAAAACATGTTTGTCATATTGCCTCTCTTTCTTATGTCAAGACAATTGACAAACAAACCTTTGATAGGCTAAACACTGATGCAAAGGTAATGGATGACACTAAGGACACAACCGTCCCAGGTGAATCCACATCCACCTCCTCTTTCACACCTGTAAAGGTACCACCCAAAAGAAAACCAACAACCAAAGCTCCACACTCTATGAAACCAAAAAAAGACTGTTCAGGAAGATGAGATCCTGAACAGGTCATTGTCCCACTTGACAAGAGAATCCATATGACCCATCCTCACAGGTGGATCCTGAATCTCTTACCCAACAAGCTCCTCATCAATCCTCTCAACATGATGATGTTTTAATCCAAATGGAACCCACACAAACCATTGAAGTATTGCTTGATGCTCAGATGGCAGTCCCCTCTCCCAAGGACTCTCCTGTTTCTTCAACCCATCAAACCACTGACTCCATATCCCACATTCTCCAAGAGATTGACACCGCACTCGGATCTTTTGGTTCTACTTTCACCCAAACACTTGAGGCGCAGCTCCTTCAACCTAGGGTCCAAGATGGTCAATCTCCAACCTATGGAGAAGAGGATGAGATCAGGGTGTCAAGTTTATCTAGACCACCAAATCATGTAACTAGAGATTCCACTCCAAATGAAAGCCCAAGGGGTTTCATTTGGATGGATTAGGCAATAAGACTCCATTTACGAAAATGGCTAATGAAGTTCTTGAATTGAGGCCAGAAATCCCCAGCACCAATAAAAAGGGGTACATGAAAATCCTAAGATGGAATCGGGTCATGTTGAAACTGACACACCAGTCAGGGATTTGGATGATATCCTTAAACGGATTGATGAATCAAACCTTAGAATTAAGGAATTGATGGCAACTTTCACCAACATTCAGGCTGATGTAGCCAAACTCACTAAGTTGGTTATAAAGGTCTTGAATGACCAAGACCTGCAATCCAAATCCAACCCAATGCAGGAACCTTTACTTGAAGGTTCCCCATACACTACAAGCACCTCCACTACTCCTGCCTTTTCTACCCAAGTTCTTCAAGAAGTTTTAAACCCACTTCTTACCACCCACCTCACACAATTCTTTCAAAATTTGCCAAATACTTCTTCCAAACCCAGAAAACCCAAATGGATCTACTGAAAATCTCAGTAGACTTCAAACTCATAGCTCTCAAACATGAAGTCTCAAACCATTCCTTATACCTTAAATCTCTCATAGGTATGGCTCTTCCGCCCCCTTGGTTCAAGGAACAGGCTGATGAAGCCAAAAAGAGGTTGAATGAAAAACTCCTCACTGTCACTCAAGTAGCCAAGAAGGCTCAAGATGAAAATGAACAAAGAAAGCTGAAGGCCTTGAAACTTAAGAATCAATAGGCACTTCTCAAGGCGGCCATGGATCAACAGTTTATGACCGCAGCTGCAAAAGCCAGCCTTGAACAAAAGCTGAAGACTTAGCTTCTCAAGTAGAGACGGGAACATCTGCAGTGATCAGCAATCCCAAACCCAAGCCAACCGAACCAGCTCCTACTGTCTCGATAAATGCTATAACTGGAGCTGGGGTTTCTTCTTCTTCAGTCCCATCTACCCAAGAGAAACCAACTTAAACTAAGCATGCCCAATCAAACCTCTTCCACTTTGGTACATACTTCAAAACCGACTTCCCCTGCCAAGACTACACCTCCCTCACCTACAAATACCACCAGAGAAGCCTCACCCGCTCTTTCCCCCAAATCTACTTCTCAAACCCTTCTAGACTTATCTAGACAACCTCTCCCATTTGACCCTTCTGGACTCATCGAAAATTGGCCAAAACCCCAGACCCATTATCATTCATGCCTTTACAAGAAGACAAAGGAGTGTGGCCAGAAAGTCCAAAAGCCCGAAAACCAACCCTCAGAGACCTCTATCCCAACACAAGAGTCAAACTCAGACTCAAATGATCATCATCCTATCTCATCTCTAAAGCCAAGAAAAAGAAGACTTAGATTGGCTGATGATGAGAAGTCTGATTACAATCCACCCAAGACTACCACAGTTACCTCTCAAATAAAACCAGCTGATATTGTGTAGGACCTAAGGAACCCTAGGAAACAACTCGTTTCCTTTGGAGATCTGCTCGATAGCCACCGGAATATTGCGGAATCCTATTCTAGGGTTCTCCAATCGAAAACACCAAGCCTCGTGGCAATCCGACGATGAGGAGTGAACGTTTTGATCGAAATCGAACACCACGAGGTGAGAATCGAAGTTGGACAGCAAGAGTCGGCTCAAAACCCTAAGGGTATGATAGAGGAGTGAACAGGGGTGAGAGGGAGCTTGGGGAGAGTTGTGAAAAATGTTGTTTGCAGCTATATATATAAGCTGTACTCATTCGGCCAAATGAATGGTGCGAATCACTCATTCGGTGAATGGCTCAGCCAAATGAGCTGGTCAACCTAATGAGTCATGCGGATGACTCGTTTGTTCGCCCAGTCATTCACTAGGCGTTCATTCGCCCGAATGAACTCATTCTTAAGGTCATTCGAACGAATGGGTCTGTATAATATATATAATCAAGGTTAATCATAGTCAAACATATATTAACTTGAATAAACATTAAAGAGCAATATAGTATAACTAATTTCATTAATAAGATAAACTTTATACATTAAGATCATAAAAATACAGAACTAGGGACATTTCTATGCACTAACATACTCCTCCTTGGACCTATTTCTTCATTTGTCAGCACCTTTCTAGAAATATTTGTCAGAAATAGCCTTCCATTCAGAGTCGGCATGTATTCCAAGCACTATGCATATCCAGATAACTCTCATGAACTGCAGTTCCTGCTCCATATCTTCTACTGCAAAGAAAATCCGACATCTGCACAGGGCCTTTACATCGTTATGCGATAGATTTGTCAGCCACATGGGATCAAATATACGTACAATATCCCATTTGTTTTCTTTGCAAAGAACTATCACCTCCTCAGCTGTTCCCCCATCATAGTATCACCATCAGAAACTGTCCAAAATATCTTGAGGCATCTTCCGTAATGGAATCTTCCTCATAACTTTTGGAGGCAGCCACTTCAGGATTACTTTATGTTTGCGGGTATCAGCGTCGTTTTCCGGTAGGTAATATCTCTCCGGTTTCGGCGGCTTAAAGTTAACCCATCTCTTCTGATATTCAAACTGAATTTTTATTGAAAACCAGGCTAACATCCCCGAATCTTCACTATAAAGCTTCTTCAAACGTGCGAGTTGATTTATTTCATATCCTGGCAACGTCTTGAAGTCATAGGGGTACCGGAAGTAATGTATTCCTTGCTCCCTCTTGACTGCATAGCATTTGAAAGTATGCGCAGCTTAGAATTTGACCTTCGGATCTGTATCCCTTGGTCATGTATACTTTAGTGTGCGAAGCTGGCATGGGAGCAACGCTTTCCTTGTTTAACACTTGCCAATATGCTTCCCATTCCTATTTTATTTTCTGAATGTCTTCTACTGAAGACTCACTACTGCTCACCTTTTCATCAATCTTCCTGTTCAGCTCCGCCTTAGTGTGTTGACAGAAAAGATCTGTGAAGGTAGGCAGTTCATCCTCAGCTGAAGTATACTTGATGTCCTCTTACTCAGTGATATCCTCCAAAATAACTTCATCGATGTCATCAAATGTCTCAGGAGAAGGAATATCAGAAGCAGAAATGGTAGCTTCATCCAGCACTACCTCATCAGGATTTAACTTGAATAATTCTGGAATTTGCTCCTTAGTGAGGCAGCGTATGATCTCACCCTCCTCCTTGTCATAACTGACAGAGTGTTGAATGATGCCTTGAGCGTCCAAAATCATCAAAAGCTTTTCATCCAAAATATGTGTCACCGGCATCGCTTCAAACTCTTCAGTAGCTTTAGGCTCTTCAGATTGTGATGGAGGAGGTTTGGCACCTTTATCGTGCTTTCTCTTGGTTCAGACTTCAGTAGGTGGAGTTGGCTCTTCTGCACTAGAAGATCTTGCAGAGCCACTACCAGCACTATCTTCATCATCACCAGAATCATCATCTTTGTCTGTGTAGTCATAATTGACCTTCTCCTCATCAAACTCATCTTTTTCTTCTTCGTATTCTTCTTCTTCTCTGTCTGAATCATCGGAGGCAGGCTCAGAAGCCTCAAGCCTATGAGTAGCATCCTTAAGGCTTACAACTTGCTTAGAGAGACGCAAGTTGTCAGCCTCAAGTGCTAAAATCCTGTCATTCAGGCCAACATCTGTCAGGGCCAACTGGTTGTAATAATCCACAGATTTGAGTAGCCTCTCCTCTAAATCAGCGGATCGAGCCCTCAAATCCGCCCGTTTGTCAGCTGCCTGTAATTAAAGAGCATCTTGCTCACTGACCCTCTGTGTAAGTTTAGCAATGACTTCATCTTTCTGGTGGTTTCTCTCTATTAGCCTAAGGACCAAACTGCTCAGAGTGCTGAGCTGGTCAGCAACTGAAACAGTTGGAATATATGGATCAGCTCGTGTAGTGGAGGGACCAGAGGAACTTGCAGTAAAGAAAGATGTGGCAGCAACAGAGGAGGTCAGAGGAGCAATAGTAGAACATGTAGATATAGCCCTTAACCTGGTCAGTGAAGAAGTCGAGACTGTTGCAGCTTATATAGCAGTGGTTGCTGCAACAGACACCGACTCTGACTGTCTTTGTAGGACAAAGTGTTTCCTTATTTGCTTGGCAGGAGGGGATGATGTGGACTGGATAGCAGCAGCAGCAGTAGGAGATGTGACAATGGAAGTACATGGGTGAGGAGAGAAATCAAGCTCAGGAATAAACGATGGATCCTTGATCTCCTCCCTCTCAAGCTCTGTCACACTGGGCCTCTTCCTCTTCTTCACCAGCCTAGTACCAACCATGACGTTCTTAAACTCATCATCAGGCTTGTCAGAATCTGAGCTGTCAAAGCCTTCTTCATCATCATCCTCACCACCAGCCTCATCAGATTCACCAGAATCGTCTCTCTCCTCAGCTGATGTAGTACCACCCATCTCTTCTGCAACATCATCACCAGCAACAGAAACACTAACTCCAGCACAAGTACCAACATCAGAAACACCACCACCTACTCCAGAAACAACATCATCACCTCCACTCACACCTGCACCACTACCAATATCAGCACCATCACTAGCACCTGCATCACCTTCATCACCAACATCACCATTATCACCTCCCAGCACAATAATATCTTCTAAGTCTGAATCTGAATCCTCATGTCTCCATCTCCTCCCAACAGGTGCAACGTAATCAGGGTTGAGGAGATGGCCGAATAGAGTACGAGTGGGAGGCTTTATCTCCTTTCCTCTGTATGATAAAACTCTGTTAAGAGTTATATCATTCATGTGCTCCAATATAATAGTTTCTGAGCTAGTCTTCGGTAGATTAGGCACTTGTGCATCAAAGATCTGGTGGAGAAATCTCGGGTACATAAGGAACTTTTTGTCTCCTTTAAGATAGACATTCTCCTTCATATGCGTGAATACCATCTCCGAGAAGTTGAATGGTATATTCAGCACCAAGGCAATGAAGGCACCCTGTAATGTCTCTTTGAGTTCATCAAATCCCCCGAGCCTAGAACCCAAGCAGTGAATGAGTATGTGAGCCAAGTGCTTGAACTGCGGAGATAGAAAAGCCTTGTTCAGAACTCTGGCTTCTAAGTCACCATCATACTTGCATCGCATAAAGCATCCTCTAACAAGATAGCGATCAAGTAGGAAAGGATGATCAGGTGCATCCTGGAATCCACAAACCCTCCGAATGTGTTCAGCAGAGACTATGACATCATATCCTCGGACCTTTCCTCTAATCACATGAGGTTCGACCTCACAGTCTATGTCTGCGGATCTCCAGAAATCCCTCTGGTGTTACAGATATGGATCATAGACAGTGGATATAGCAGTAAAGATCCCAGAACGCCTCAGAAAAGTAATAATCTATCTGAAATGCGTGGCGTTCTTGGTGGAAAGATCTTGATGAGCACATATGTTGTTGTTCGTTACAACTTTGTAATATGCGATACTGAAAAAAATTAACATGTTAGTTCAATTCAGTCAAACATTTGAGCCAAATCAGAAATTTGACACAAGTATACAACTTGTGCGAATGAAACACCAATGCCCGAACGAGGCTTGGCGAATGAGATGAAGTGACCGAATGAGCTATGTTACCCGAATGACAAGCGGGTCAACCTTGAAGTCTGAATGATCGTCATTTGGTTGACCGAAGGATTTCAAAAATCCAACTTCTCAAAACCATAAATCAAACCATAAAATTTACACAATCTGGTTCAGAAATGTCCGATTAAGGTTTTAGAACAGGTTTTATGTGTTTTATAGACCATGAACTGTTCTTGATGAATGTACTGTCAAAACTTTAAAATCTTGGTCCAATAAGTACCTGTAACAACCACAAGTTGGAATACGTTCAGTATTGTAAGATTAATCGGTGAGAATCAAAGAACAATGGAGAGAGTGAATCGAGGGAAGGAGAGCACACAGTAAGGCCGAGCGAATGGGTTTGGGAGAATGAGTTGGTTCGGCCAAAAAAACCCAATAAATAGGAAAGCTCATTCGGCTGAGAGATCAACCGAGTGAATTGCTTGGCATAAGGTGATTTGGCCGAATGACCCATTCCATTGAATAAAGTCATTCCTTTGTTTGATCCTTTCCCTTGCTTCATTCGGATGAATGATTTCTAGCACTCAAAAACACAACTCATTTTCAAATTTTACATCTTGATCATTAAAAGAGCATTGTTATGAAGTTCAGTCTGGTTAGGTGATAGGCAAAGATGATTGAATATCTGAACCAACAAATGATCATTTAAAACAATTTCAAATGAAAATCTTTTTGTATTTTCTGATAATCAAACAACTGTACAAACTGAAACTGAAATAAACAAAATGCACATATTTTTGTGAGTAGCCTTTCAAGAAAATGGCACATACACTAGATCATGTCGAATCAGCATTCAAGAATGTTTATACTTCTGACACATTTGATTTATGAAATGATTCGTGATATATTTGTCCAATTTAAACCTGACATTACTTTGCTTCTAAACTAATCAATGATTACCCATATTTTCTGACTAAGTTACCCATTATAGTCATCCAATTTAGGTCAAAACCAGTTTATAACTCATCTCTGCATAACTTAATACCTAGCATCATACATTCTATAAGGTTCCAATTTATTTTCTTTTTGTATTTTTCTTTTTGATTTGTCTCTCAAGTTCAACACATTCTCATGGACGGCTTCAGCTAGGTCTTTACAAAGCAATATTGAACGTATATAGAAGTGTGTTGACAAGATCAACTTGTTCTATCCAAATGGATGGCTTCAACTAGGCTGCAACCCAGTAATATGGCACATTTATGGAATCGAACTTATTTCATTTTTGTATTTTTCTTAGCTTATCGTATCTGAATGGACTGCTTCAGCTAGGCTACAACCCAGCAACATGGCACATGCATAGAATCAGATTTACTTTTTATTTTCTTATGATTCAATCATTCTCATCTGAATGGACAGCTTCAGCTAGGTCTTTACAAAGCAATATGGCACTTGTACAGACTTGAATTCATGAATCATTGGAAACCTCATAAGATCCTATGATAACAGGTGTATGCCTGATTTAAGTCAAAAACTGTTTATCCCTTAACTAGTTTTCTAAACTGGATCCCACAAATCAGAATTTCTAAGCAATCATCAACAGTCTATTAACTTTGTAAAGTCAGCCTATCAGTACATCAGATCATAATTCTCATGTGCTATTAGTTTATGCAATCAATCTTGCATTTAAGACATGACAGGTTAACACATCACTTTCTCTAATAAGACTTTCTCATTTTTACAATTTTTTTAAATGTTTTTGTTTTTTCAATTTTTCAAATGTTTTTGGTTTTTCAATAATCACTTTTTCTCCTCCTAAAAACCTAAAATTGAAAATATTTTTGAGTTTTTGGTTAAGTGAAAGAAAAATAACAGAAATACTAAAAAGGAAAATTAAAACAAAAGAAACTAACTAATAAAAACAATGATCATTTGTTTGATTCAGATGAAGGAATGACTTCATCGTTTTGAAATACACCATTAGCCGATAACATATATAAAAATCTGGGTTTATCAAATGCTTTTGTGTAAAGATCAGCTTTCTGGTGATCGGTGTGAATCTTAACAACATCGATTAATTTCTTTTCAAAATAATCACGTATGAAGTGATATTTAATGTCGATGTGTTTTGTTTTAGTGTGTTGGATAGGATTTTTAGTGACAGCAATGGCTGCAGTATTATCAACATATATAGGAGTGTTAGAAAAATGCAACTCATAGTCCCTGAGTTGTTGCTGAATCCAGATGATTAGAGAGCAACAACTAGCAGCTGCAATGTATTCTGCCTCACATGTTGAAGTAGACACCGACGTCTGCTTCTTGCATTGCCAGGTAACTAAACGGTTTCCAAAGAACTGACAACCTGTATATGTTGATTTAAAATCTCTTTTGCATCAACCATAATCTGAATCACTATAAGCAGTTAGGTCAAAATTATCATCACTAGGGTACCATCAGCCCAGATTCGGAGTAGCCTTCAGATAACGCAAAATCCTCTTCACAACAATCAGATGGGAAAATCTTGGCTTGGATTGATAACGAGTACACAAGCATGTGGCAAACATGATGTCGGGACGAGAGGCTGTAAGATACATGAGGTATCCAATCATTCCTCCGTACAGTGTGGCATCGATTAACTCCCCATTTTCATCTGGTGTAATCCCATTATTGATAACCAGTGGGTTACCAGCAGGTTTTGCATCCAACATACTGAACCAGCTCAGAATGTCACCAACATATTTGGTCTGATGAATAAAGATCCCTGCCTCATACTGATCCACCTGTAATCCCAGAAAAAATTTCATCTCCCCCATAGAGCTCACTTCAAATTTTTCTTTCATGACCTATCTCAAATTCCTTGCACAAATCATCATTTGTAGATCCAAAAATGATGTCGTCCACTTAGACTTGCACCAAGACTAAATCACCATCCTTCTCTCGAATGAACAAAGTGCAGTCTATGACACCTCTTCTGAACTTGTTGTTCAGAAGGTGAGTAGACAGTGTCTCGTACTACGCTCACGGAGCTTTATGCAATTCATTTAAAGCCCTGTCCAACTTGTAGACTTGGTCACGATGTAATGGATCCTCAAACCCGGGAGGTTGATTTACCATACGCCACTTTATTGATTACACCGTGAAGGAAGGCACTCTTGACATCCATTTGATAGACTTGAACTTTTTGAAGGATGCGTAAGCCAGAAAAATGTGGATTGCTTCAAGACGAGCAACCGGTGCAAACACTTCATTGTATTCAAGTCCTTCAATCTGCCTAAAACCTTGCACCACCATACGTGCTTTGTTGCGAACCATAATGCCATGATCATCTCCTTTGCAGCGCAAAACCCATTTAGTGCCAATAACTTTAGCACCCATGGGTCTATCAACAAGCTGTCAAACACCAAGTTTCTTAAACTGCAGCAACTACTCTTGCATGGCATCTACCCAAGATTCTTCTTTCAAAGCTTCAGTGATGGTTCTTGGTTCAACTTGGGAGATAAAGCATGAATGGGCACAGAAGCTTACATCTGCAAGGTCAAGAATATCATCCAGACCACCTGAAGACAACTGATTTCTGGTCTTCACTCCATCAGTTGAATTCCCAATAATATTGTCTTAAGGATGAATTCTGTTAATTCTACCAACAGGATGAGCATGAACCTCAACCAGTGGATCAAGAATGTTGATGTTAAGATCCTCAAGAGCATGTACAATATTATCAACATCTGGTTCTAGAACACCTGGATGAGAGTGATTGTCATCGGAGTCTGAGCTGTCATCATTTATCTGTACTGGAGTTTGAACTGAAGAATTTTGCACAGGTTCATCAAGTGCATTTTGTGGATCATACATAATCTGAACAGCAACATCTTAATCAGAATACATGGGAGGCATGTTGAAGGAATCAAACAATTCAAAATAGTTGAACATCCAGGCAGGACCCTTCCCAGGTGGAGACATAGAATATTTCTGGACATCTACATGGTACCACTCCTCCATATTTTGAGTTGATCTGTTGTAGACCCACTTATTTGGAGTACTGTACCCGAGAAAATAGCCTTCTTCCATCTTTTCAATAAACTTGCCTTGCTCATGTTTCTTAAGCATCGTGCATGGAGCACCAAATGGTTCAAGATACTTAAGATTTGACTATCTATTATTAAGCAATTCAAAGCAAGTCTTCCCATGCCTCTTCACAATAAGTACCCGGTTCAAAGTATAGCAAGCATTAGTAACAGCTTCATTCCAGAATTGAACCAACAGGGAAGAATCAACAAGCATCGTCTGAGCAGCCTCAATTAACGTTCAGTTCTTTCGCTCAGCAACACCATTCATCTGTGAGACATATGGAGCACTGAACTACTGAATAATACCATGTTCATTGCAGAAAGTCTCCATATTGTGATTCTTGAATTCAGTCCCATTATCTGTTTTGAGCATGTGAACCTTGAGCTTATACAGTGGTTCAAGATTAGTGACAAGAACTTGAACACATTCAAACATTTCAGATTTCTCCTTCACAAATAACACCCAAGAGTATCTGGAGTACTCATCAGTAATAACTAAGCAGTAATGATCTCCAGCAATGCTCTTGCGATTGACAGGACCAAACAGATCCATGTGGAGAAGCTCAAGTGGAACAGTAATTGAATGGTACTTTTTAGGTTTGTGAGACTGCTTGGTTTGCTTTCCCTTTTTACATGAGACACAGACAGCAGACAGCTTGAAGTTCTTCAGACTCACTCCCACAACCAGATTGTTATGAACCAGATGATTCATCTTCCTCAAACTCAAATGACCCATCTTATTATGCCAAAGAATAGAATCTTTATCTGTAGCCTTGGACATAAAACAAGAAGATGTGGAATATGTAGTTGAAGCTGTGTCCATGTTGAGAACATACAGATCTTGCTTTCTTGGAGCAGATATTAGAATCCAGTCTTCAGGAATTGTAATGCCTTGCTTGAGAATGTAACAGCTGGAGTCATCAAACAGAACTTTGTACTTCTTGTCACTAATCTGTGAGACTGACAGCAGATTGTTCTCAAGCTGCTTCACATACCTAACGTTGTCAAATGAAACTTTGCCATTTGAAAGAATACCCTCTCCTGTAATAAATCCGCCTTTGTCACCAGCAAAGGCCACATATCCTCCTTTAATAGCATGAACATCAGAAAGAAGTGACATGTCTCCAGTCATGTCCTTGATGCCCCACTATCAACGATCCAAGTGCTGTTAAGAGCAGCATTTGGGGCAACCTGCACAAACACAAACTATTAGTTCAATTTGGGAACCGAATCCTTTACAGTCATGGGTTGACCCAATGAGTCTCGGATCAAAACATCAATCCATTTTCCATCTAGGGTCACCATATCTGGTGGATTTGAAACTGAAGTCTCAGAAGACTTAACATTCCAGATTGTGTTTTTGCAAAAAGAGTTTTTCAAATAGATGGATGATGGTTTAGATTGTTTGACATTAACAACCTTTGGGACATCCAAATTAACAACTTTCCCTTTACCCATGTCCAAAGATTTAATGGGAATGGGTTGTTTGAGCTTGCCAGACTTGACCTCTTTAACAACATGCTGATTTTCTTTTCTGGATGGTGCAACTTTTGGTCTGATAAGATGAGGACAAAATCTGACAATGTCCAAGTGCACCACACTCAAAGAAAACTATTTTGTCTTTGTAATGAAACTATTTGGGTTTAGAACAAGACTCTTTATTTTGATGAAAAACATTTGGTTTTGTCATGTTTTGCTTAAAACCCAACCCCTCAGTCCCATTAAAAACAAGGTTGTGAGCATTGTTGGACTCACTTGCTTCACCCTCCTGTGCAGACTTCACAAAGCAGATGGCTTTGGATAACTTTGAAGACATGTTTGTCTTAGATGAGATTGGGTCAACTTTTGTGACACTAGATGTCTGATTCTTAACACAAGACACTCGAGGTGAAACATCTTATTCATCCTCAGAATCAGCGACCCAATCTTCAACTACTCCCTCCACTAAAGATTCCTCAGACAATAAGGAACCCTCATCAGAAATAATCCAAATAGGATCAATAACTAATGGAGTTTTCACGTGAAAGTCTTTAATCTCTTTATCATTTGGAGAATTGACAAAGCAATTCAAGACTGGTGGGGGGCAATGATTGTATCTTGTTTCTTTTCCCTTACCCTTATGATCAGTCCCTCTACTGAGCATATGATCAATGATATAAGAGGAGCTTTCATAGCTCTTGAGCTTCTGACTTACAGTTTCATAGTCACACTCAACTATGGCTAATTTTTTCTTTATCTCATTGATGGGATTGAGATAAGAAGTAATAACATCTTGCTTATTCAGCACAGCAATCTTGGCCTCATGCAATTGTCTGTTTAAAATCTCAATTTTAGCTTGAAAATCTTTTTCATTTGATTTAAAACTTTGTTTGCCTCAATGCACTGGTTGAGATCACTAATCAAGTCAACATTGTGTTTCTGATAAGCCAAAACCTTACTTTCAAGGTCAACACATTTAAAGCAGTCAGAATGAGATGAGGAACAATCATCATATACCTGATCTAGCTGAGATGAAGCAGAGGTATTCACTATCAAAGTAGACTGAGTAGCAGATTGGTCTTCAAATTCAGCATATGATTCTCCTTGAATTTCTGAATCTGAAGTGCTTTCTGATTCTGATCCTAAAGATTCATTCAGACTTGTCTTTGATTCTTCTGAATGATCGTCATCCCTTGATTCATCGGCTTTTTTAATCTCTGCAACACAAGCTTTATCAGCTCCACCCTTTTCAGAATTGAATCTAAAGTCCCAGTTTTCTCCCTCATCATTCTGAACCATAAGTGCCTTGTTTGCGTTGGATGAACTGGTTTGAGCAGAAGTGTCAATTGGTACTAATCTCCTCTCTGGATTGGCAGTTGGTGATCTCTGGTTCTGAAAAGGATTGTGATTACCCATCTTCTTGGGCTTGTTGCACTGTCTTGCAAAATGACCTTTGTCCCCACAGTTGTAGCAAGTAACTGAAGACATATCAAATCCAAACTTGGAGTCTTTGTTTATATTGATGCCTTTCCTAGTTCTCTTAAAAAAATCTTTTGCTCTTCTAACTGCACTTGCAAGAGCCCACATAATGTCAATCCTTTCCATATCATCAGGGTCAATTTGAGAGTAATCTTCATTTGTCAGATGTGGGTTACCAATCTGCCGAGCTAGCAGTCCATCATAAGAACTCACAAGTGTAGACAACAAACCCATATGCTTCTTTGCAACCTCCATAGTCACTTTATCAAAGTGACATGTCTTCAGATTTGTGACAAAATGACTATCTTCCTTCTGAGAGGTGGAGGTTGTAGCTGATTGACTGAAGGATGTCTGGCATGAAACAGGAGCTTCTTTTGTCTGTGAGACAAAAGCTGTCTTTAAAGGAGCATGAGATGAAGCTCTTTCTACAGTGAGAGTAGAATAGTATAATGAAGGATCTTGAACTTGAGCAACTCTTTTTGCCTTCCACTTGTTTTCAATTTCTTGTTCCTTCAGCTTCTGAATGAAATCATAGATGTCCATATTAGCAATCATCTCACTCTGCTTCAAAACCATCATAAAGGATTCCCACTTGGGAGGCAAGGCATCAGCTAGACATTGAATCTTCCCCTGTGTAGTTGTCTTGACTTGATGATTGTATAGCTCACTCAACAGATGATAAAATCTAGCAATCAAGTCATCTAAAGATTCATTCCCCACATACATGAAACTCTTAAACTCTTTCCTCAAAGCTTTGCACTTTATATTCTTCAAAGCATCATTTCCCTCATATCTTTGTTGCAACGCACCCAAAGTAACTTAGAAGAAGCGAACTGTCTGAACTGATGAAAGATATCAGTGGCAATGGATTGAGACATAATAGCATAGGCTTTCTTCTTAAAGTCATATAACTTCCTTTAGGGTTCAATCATCCTGGTGACTAAGATGGGAGTTCCATCTTCATTCAGAGGTCTCAAATAACCACTCTCTATCATCATCCACAAGTTTGTATCAACTCCATTGATGTGGATCTCAAATCTATACTTCCAATGAGGGTAATCATCTAATGAAAGCAACTTAGGAGCTTTATTAGAGTTTCCTGTCTCAGTCTCAGTGAGTAGCAAGTTTTGAATCATATGATTTTGGTTAGCCATCAAAGCTAGTTCCTCCATTATGTCAAGAACAAATGTATCCAACACTTAGAAAGATTTTAAAACTAATGTCCGCATGACACTGGCAGGGCTGAATGACGGGGACCGAATAAGTGTGTATTGGCCGAATGAACTGGGTTGACCAAAAGAACAGTATGAAATGAATGAGCAAAGGACCGAATGACCTGAAGTCCGAATGAGTATAAAACCGAATGACAGGTCGACTAAAAGAATGAGCAACCGAATGACCAAATGACCGAAGGAACAGTTGGCCGAAAGAGTGGAAGACCGAAAGAGATCTATTCGGTCGAATGAAGCTATTCGGCCGAAAGAGAGCTATTCGCATGGTGAGTCGGATGATCGACTCATTCGTACAATATGGGGCTTTCAGCAACAAAAATCGTGATAACTTTTGATTTACAGTGAATCTAACCACCAAAATTGGTACAGAAGTTCAAGACATCATTACTAAGCAATTGAAATGATCGATTTGTCAAAACATACACAAAAACCTACAGACCTATAATGAAACAGTAACTTGAAGGGAAAGAAAATTAGGGTTTTCAAAAATTTCGAACAAACAATCTGAGATATGATGATTTGGATTGACATCAAGCAGACTCAAGAGCCTTGGCTCTAATACCCCTTTATAGGACCTAAGGAACCCTAGGAAACAACGCGGTTCCTTTGGAGATCTGCTCGACTGCAACCAGAATAGTGCAGAATCCTATTCCAGGGTTTTCCAATCGAAAACACCAAGCCTCGTGGCAATCCGACGATGAGGAGTGAACGTTTTGAACGAAATTGAACACCACGGGGTGAGAATCGAAGTTGGAAAGCAAGAGTCGGCTCAAAAAACTAAGGGTATGACAGAGGAGAGCACGTAGTCAAAGATATATTATCTTGAATAAACATTAAAGAGCAATATAATAACTAATTTCATTAATAAGATAAACTTTATACATTAAGATCATACAAAATACAGAACTAGGGACATTTCTATGCACTAACACATTGCAGCAGAAAAACCTCAAACCTCTCCCCCAAGAGAATTTTATTCTCTAAAGAGGCACATCCCTTCAACTGAAGAATTTCAAAGCCAAATAAATGAAGAGGATGAAATGGAGAAGAAGATCCTAGCTGATCTTGAGGCTTCAGGCCTTTTAGTAGAAGACTTGATCAAAGCCTATCAAGATCAGATAATCCTAATTGGTCAACACAAGATGAAGCCTATCAGGCTTAGAGAAGAAAATCATCAAGTTTTTGCTGAATGAAGGTAAGTAAAAAGTAGAGACCTTCATGAACTAGGATATCACAAGCCTTAGAAAGGAAGTTGAAGTACTATCTAAAAGATTGATGGAGGCAAATAAAAAGAAGAAGATAGTTAAATAGAGGAAAACGATAAAGTAAATCCTCATCAAAATGGTTGGGTCGCAAGAAACACCGTTATAATATGGAAGGATAACACTCTGTTTGATGAATGGGCCAGATTTAAAAGGGTCCATAGTAACCACCCAGAGCTTTGGCAAGCGTCTGCATCTCCTTTCACAGCCTTGGTATCTTCCAAAGTAAAACTGACCACAGAAGCCCCCACAAACACAATAATTGATCAACTGTTGAATGAGTGTTTAGGAGATTCTGGTGATGATTTCGTACGGCCATCCTTGGGTGGCAAGTTCAATCCGTGGATAGATATTGAAGAAGATTTCAAACATGTCCTGTTGAGAAACTATGAACCTGATCAGCATGCCGTAGTCTGAAAAGTGCTTGACTCTAGATCTCATATCAAAAGAATGGAAATCATACATTGGCCTTCATCATCTACTCCCCCTCTTCTTCCAGTTCCTCCTCCTCAACAACAAAAACCCTCTGCTAAACAACCTCTTCAACTTGCTCATTCTAGAGCTGTAATCAAAAGGTGGTTCTTTGATGAATACTACAGCACCATAACCATTGAAAGGTTCAATGGTTCAAGAACCACCTTTACAAATTGGCACTTCATCTTAAACCTCTCAAAAGGTGATCTGTCAATGTTGTTGTACATGACTTTAAAGAATGCTGAAACAAACTATCAAGTTGTACAGTTTGTACGATATCTATGACAATCCAATATTTTCGAATTAACCTCGTTAACCCTCGTAGGCCCAATTGTATGTTATGAGGCCCAATTGAATAGAAGTAGGCCCAATAAGGCAAAGGTAGGCCCAATGAGGCCAAGATTGGCCCAATGAGGCCAAGGTAGGCCCAATAAGGCCCAAGGTAGGCCCAATTGTATTTATGAGGCCCAAAAGGATTAACCTAGCCAATACTAGTTCAATTGACTCGATTAGTGACAATTGGGCAATTCGGATTAACTCCGTTAACTCTAGATTAAACCGAGATGTTATGTAATCGAGAAAAATCAAACCCAAAGGACTAGAATCAAGCAAAATAAGGTCCAAAGTGTTTAAATTTCAAGTATTAAACTTGTAATCACCTAAAAAATGAGCAATTTTGACTTTTAGGTCAAAATTCGTTTATAGAATTTGGGGAAATTCGAAATTCTTCTTAAATCGTTGAAATTAATCGAATTAAAGCTTCAATTAACTTGCAATGATGATGATAATCAGTTATCCACAGTTATTAACCTCATAATTGTCGAATTTAAGCGATCATTAACTTCAAAAATGGTAACCGAAGTCGGTTGAAGTCGAATGCATATAATGCGATATCAATTCATCAAATTGATGTTATATGAACCCAAATCGGCATCATTAGGCTATTTCACACACTAGAATTCGAGACCAGAAGCATCGAGCAGAAGATTTGATCGCGAGTTGGTCGAAGAACAAACCGTTAGTCGACCTACTTGAATTCGTCATCCAATCAAGTAAGTAATCGTTCCTAAATCATCTAAAACAACCGACTAGGGGTAATCCTATCTCAATTTTGGCTTTAAGCATGGAATAATAAGAATTAACATTCTAGGTTTCATATCAAAGACGGTTTTGGGGGTTTTGATCGTGATGGGTTTAAAAATGAAATCAAATGGTACCATTAGTTTCATAAGGTACCGATTTACAAAATCCATGAATCAATTTCATTACATTATAACGAATTGATTAAGATCAAGATCTAGGATTCTTGATGTGAACCGAATTGGGGGTTGTGAGTGAAATAGGTTTGAAACTCAAATCAAAACATACAGATAGTTTCGTGATGATCTATTGATCGAAATCTGTATGATAATTTCATTTAACAATATCGAATTATATACGATCAAATTATAGGGTTCTTATAGTAAACCGTTTTGGGGGTTTGTAATCAAAAGAATTCGAAAATGAAATTAATTAGTACCTTTAGTTTCAGACGTGTTCGACTAAGTATAAGCACATGTCAATTTCATCTTATAGCATCAAAGTAATACTGTTCGAGGTCTAGGGTTTTAACACAAATCGGTTTGAGGGTTATGATTCAATTGGTTATGGTATTCAAATTAATTAGTTCAGACAACTTTGAAAATGTTAGTTAAGTGAAAACCCTATGAATTTTGAGCAAAAGATGATCGAATTTGATGATTTTGTATTAAGGAATAAACGGTTAATGTTCAAAACTGATTAGGATGTAAAAGTCATATGTTTTTGATGATCATGATCAATTGATCACACCTATATGTTCGATTAGGACAATAGAACCAAAGCCCTAAGGATTGGTGTTCAATTGGGTTCGAATTGGTGCCCAATTAGGGGTTCTTTGGTTCGGTCAGTAGAAAAAGGGGGGAACCAGTTAAATTATGCTTAAAAGCATTTAGATTTCAATCTGTTAACAAAAGTGAAGTCAGAGGGAATGGTAAGATGTGTGTGTGGTGAAGGAGTGGTCGCGGGTTCGAATCCAAGGACCATTGGGTTTTAGTTTTAAAACTAATTTTTGATATTTTAAACATAACTTCTTCATTCTAACTCCGTTTCGATCCGTTCAAATTGCGTTGGAACCGTAACGGAATCCCGAACACATTTGAATAATAAAATTTATATTTTAGATCGGAAACGAAATCGCGTATAATTACGGTTATTTAAATAAAATCAGATATGATTTTATTTAAACGATTTCAAAGTCACACGTATTTACGTATGCACATTTCTAACACTCTAGCATACGTGTGTTGACACGTATGTGATTTCAAGCACAAAACGATGTCCCGAATAACACAACGTATTGTTTAATCACAGATCCTTCGTAAGAGGATTATCTACGCGAGTTCACGTATTTGATCATTCTGCAACAATCAAAGGTGCGTACACGACCCTTTCTTATTTTAACTGTTTTGGGGGAGAAAACATGTGCAACAAACATTTTAGATACATATCACTTGCATGAGTTAGCTGTTTACATTATGTGCCAACATAGCATTACAAGTCCTTACACTTCGAACCGTTTAGTTTGCCGTAGCGCAAAGCGTGGTAGTTGGAAATAAATCTATTAGGTTTGACAAACCTCACTTGGTAGATGGGATCTACGCAGGTGTTTGACTGACCAAACATTCATTACAATTGTTTGTGCTAGACAATAGTGGCAAGGCAAAACATGCGATTGCATGCACTAGTCAGCTTCGGTGTCGACCACTTATGTAAATAGTATATATGACTAGCTATCATGGCTATGCAATGTGTGATTATGTTATCTGCAAACTTTATATTCAAACTGTGGTTTCAACATTTGTGAATGCTTAAACCTGTGTTATGCACCAACCTTTGTGTTGACTTGATTTACATGTTTTCTCAGGACGCTAAGGTGCACAAGAAAGCAGGCATGGACTAGGAGATCGAGTCGCATGCATGTCTTTACATTATAGTTATTTAGATTTGAACAATTTAAAACTTTGCATTGTAATTTACATTTTACAACTGTTATGTTTGTTATGGTTTTAAAACGCTTCCGCAAACTTTGAAAACTTTGATGTTACAATTTTAGACCAAAGTATGTTTTGAAATTCATATAGAGGTCTTCGTTATGTCTAATGATCTGAGATCCTGGTTTGTCACGTTCCCAAACGGTATGATTCCGTTAGTTGGAAATTGGGGGTGTGACAGATTGGTATCAGAGCCATTGGTAATAGCGAACTAGGTTTGCATTTGTAGACTTAGACTATGACTGTTAGACATTAGACATGCATACTTACACATATCACTTAGGAAATTACATATGGCATTATGTAATAGACTTGCTTACACATTCCATGGCACTGCACTTACATATGGTATTATGTAACAGGCATGGCATCTTCATCATACATATACATTGATGATTCTGAGGATGAGGAGCCAATAGTTCCAGCACCACCATCATCACCAGCACCACCTATCCCATCTCCTCCACCATCTGAGAGAGATGATTCAGACCCGAAGGAGGATCCGGAGGAGGATCCGGATGAGGACCCGGATGAGGATCCGGAGGAGGAGCCAGCAGAGGATACTCAGGAGATTCTTGCTGAGGGACCTTCTTTTCATCCACCATCTGCATTAGATGTTCCTGAGCCTAAGAGGCAACGGACTGATTCTGAGGAGATCGCCAAACTACGTGAGGACTTGTACTGGGCAAATGATAGGATTGAGTACAATGTTCGCGAACTGTGGGATGCTAACGAAAGACAAGATAACCTTGCTCATCTGGTTAATGCGATGCGAGATGAGATCATCCATTTGACTGATCGTCTTCAAGCTTCTGAGAACCGAGCTGAGATTCTGGAAGGCAGACTTGAAGCCTTGGAAGATTTGGTGGTCTCGGAGAATGAAGAGGAGGATGAAGAGAATGAAGAGGAGGAAGGGGAGGAACCAGCACCGGTTGTTGATTCTGATCCTGAATCCACTATTGAGGATGATTGATTTTCTTTATTTTATTTAAACTTATTAGGGGCGGGTTGTGTCCCTATATTAGAAGTTTGAAAACTTATGTTTGATTTTGAAAGTATTGTACTCAAAACAGATTTCTATCTATTGAAAAACTATTATTATTGATAACAGTTGTGTTGATTTCTACAGTACATGTTTGATGTTTATTGTATTGTTTACACGTTTCACATTGGACTTTGATAATGCTCTAACACTTCTTTTAACTAGGAAGATAATGGCTGAGGGGAATGTTCACATGACAGTTGCTGAGCTCAATGAGCTGATTAATAACAGGGTCGCGGAGGCTATCGCGAACTACGCTCAGACACACAATACAGGGCCACAGGGTCCAGCTGGGGGATTGGTGAATCCACAGGCATGCATGTTCAAGATGTTCTTGGACTGTAAGCCACATAACTTCAAAGGATCGGAGGGAGCCATTGGACTCCTTCGATGGATTGAGAAGGCTGAATCAGTGTTTGAGATGTGCAACTGTCCTGATGAGAGCAAAGTAAAGTATGCTACTGGAACGTTGGAGGGTCCATCATTGACTTGGTGGAGCTCGAATGTCCAAACTTTGGGATTGGGTGAGGCCAATGCCTTAACCTGGAATGGTTTTAAGACTTTACTGCAGGAGGAGTACTGTCCTCGCAGTGAGATGCAGAAACTAGAGGAGGAGTACTGGCATCTCAAGATGGAGGGATCAAACATCGAGGAGTACACGACTCGATCACACGAACTGGCCAGACTTCTACCTCATATGGCTACTCCCGCAAGCAAGTGGATAGAGAGGTACATCGGGGGATTGGTGCCTCAGATCCAGGGATTGGTCACTTCTGCAAATCCCACAAAAATTCAACAAGCTGTGCGACTGGCGCACCAATTAACTGATCAGGCAGTATTACAAGGAACTCTGCCTAAACGAACATCAGCTACTAAGGTAGGTGACCACAAGAGGAAGTGGGAGAGCAACAACACCAAGAACTTCAACCAACAGCCGTTTCAGCAGAACCGGAAGCAAGACTCAAACAAGTCTTACCACAATTCGAACAGTGGTCAGCAGTCGTCATCATCAGGGGGTTATATTGGTAAACATCCAAAGTGTAACAGGTGTGGATTCCATCATGCGGGAAATCAGTGTGATAAAGTTAAGTGCCAACGGTGTGGTAAAGTTGGACATGCAGCTAAGGATTGTCGCGAAGAGCTGCAAAACAATCACAACAATCAGAATAACAACCAGAACAACACACAGAAGGGTTGTTTTGAGTGTGGCAAGATGGGGCACTTTAAAAATTATTGCCCACAACTCAAGAAAGGCGGGGATAACAATGCCAACGGCAACGGCAACGGTACCGGCAATGGCACCAATAACAACAACAATGACAACAATAATGGTGCTAGGGGCAGGGCGTTTGTGATTGGAGGACGTCAAGCACGGGAGGATCCCAACATTGTTACGGGTACGTTCCTCTTAAATAATCACTATGCCTCTATGTTATTTGACACTGGTGCCGACCGAAGTTTTGTATCTACTTCACTTGCTAAGTTGCTAAATGTTAGTCCTACTGCCTTAGATAGTCCCTACACTGTAGAATTAGCTGATCGCAAGTTAATTGTAGTGGAACATATTCTTAAGGGATGTATCCTTGATTTGATGGGTCAAACATTAGAAATCGATTTTATGCCTATTGCTTTAGGTAGTTTTGATGTAGTCATTGGCATGGACTGGTTGTCCAAACACCAGGCTGAAATAGTATGCCATGAAAAGATCGTTTGTATACCTCTTTCGCATGGAGAGACATTGTATGTACAAGGCGAGAAGAGCAGTACGCCACTGCGTCTCATTTCTTGTATGAAAGCACATAAATGTCTGCGTAACGGTCATACGGCAGTTATAGCACTGATAACTGAAAAGCCGGTAGCTGAGAAGAAGATTGAAGACATTCCAGTAGTTTGTGAATTTCCGGAAGTATTTACAGAAGACTTGCCGGGATTACCGCCTATCAGACAGGTGGAATTCCGAATCGACCTTACACCAGATGCAGCACCGATAGCAAGGGCGCCTTATCGACTTGCACCATCAGAGATGCAAGAGTTATCTACACAACTACAAGAGTTGTTGGATAAGGGTTTCATACGACCTAGTTTTTCACCGTGGGGAGCTCCAGTTTTGTTTGTTAAGAAGAAGGACGGAACTTTCCGTATGTGTATCGATTACCGGGAACTAAACAAGGTTACTATCAAAAACCGGTATCCGTTACCTAGAATCGACGATCTGTTTGATCAGTTGCAAGGTTCGAGCTACTACTCGAAGATTGATCTCAGATCGGGTTATCATCAACTAAGAGTTCAAGAGGAGGATATTCCAAAGACAGCATTCAGGACGCGCTATGGCCATTATGAGTTTTTGGTCATGCCATTTGGGTTGACAAACGCTCCAGCTGTATTCATGGATCTCATGAATCGTGTTTGTAAACCTTATCTAGATAAGTTTGTCATTGTTTTCATTGATGACATTCTCATCTATTCTCAGACCGAGGAGGAGCATGCTGAACATCTTCGATTGCTGTTGGAAGTACTGAAACAGGAACAATTGTAAGCTAAGTTCTCGAAATGTGATTTCTGGATGCGAGAAGTACAATTCTTGGGTCATATAGTCAATGAAAAGGGCATACACGTTGATCCAGCAAATATTGAAGCGATTAAGAATTGGGAAGCGCCAAAAACTCCTACCAAGGTACGACAATTTCTTGGTTTGGCGGGGTATTACCGGCGATTCATTGAGGGATTCTCAAAGATCGCTCAACCACTTACAGCTCTTACGCATAAGGGAATGAAGTATAACTGGACGGATAAACAGGAAGCTGCATTCCAGTTATTGAAACAGAAACTCTGCAGTGCACCGATTCTGTCCTTGCCGGAAGGGACAGAAGACTTTGTGGTGTATTGTGATGCATCTGCACAGGGTTTAGGATGTGTGTTGATGCAACGTGATAAAGTGATTGCTTATGCTTCAAGGCAGCTACGACCACAAGAGAAGAATTACACTACTCATGACTTGGAGTTAGGAGCAGTGGTTTTTGCTTTGAAGATTTGGAGGCATTACCTGTATGGAACTAAGTGTACTATTTACACTGATCATAAGAGTTTGCAACATATCTTTGATCAGAAGGAACTTAATATGAGACAGCGACGATGGGTTGAGTTGTTGAACGACTATGAATGCGCAATTAAGTATCACCTGGGAAAAGCTAATGTGGTAGCTGATGCTTTAAGCAGAAAATACACTTCAACAAGACGGGTTCGCGCACTTATGATGACAATACATACTGATTTACCTGACAAGGTACGCAGTGCTCAGTTGGGGGCCTTAGAAAAGGATAATTTGGTACAAGAATCCTTACGAGGAATGGAAACACAATTGGATGTCAAGTCTGATGGAATTCGTTATTTCATTAATCGACTTTGGATACCTTTGTACGGAGGTTTAAGGGAACTTGTGATGGATGAAGCACACAAGTCCAGATATTCAGTCCATCCGGGATCAGATAAGATGTATCATGACTTGAAGGCACTGTATTGGTGGCCTCACATGAAAGCTAATATTGCTAGGTATGTTAGCAAATGTTTGACTTGTTCGAAAGTCAAAGTTGAATATCAGAAACCATCTGGTTTGCTGCAACAACCAGAATTACCGATGTGGAAATGGGAACAGATTTCGATGGACTTCATTACTAAGTTACCCCGTACACCGAGTGGTTGTGATACGATATGGGTAATTGTTGATCGATTAACGAAATCTGCACATTTCTTAGCAATTAAGGAAACAAACAAGATGGAGAAACTGACTCGTATTTACATTAAGGAAGTAGTAGCACGACATGGTGTGCCAATTTCTATCATATCAGATCGGGATGCTCGATTTACTTCCAACTTTTGGAAGTCACTTCATAAGTCATTGGGAACTCGTTTAGATATGAGTACCGCCTATCATCCACAGACCGACGGTCAAAGTGAACGTACGATTCAAACGCTTGAGGATATGTTACGAGCTTGTGTAATTGACTTTGGTGATAGCTGGGAAAACCACTTACCGTTAGTGGAATTCTCTTACAACAATAGTTATCATACAAGTATTCAAGCAGCACCGTTTGAAGCTTTGTATGGTCGAAAATGTCGTTCACCAGTTTGCTGGGCTGAAATTGGTGACAGTCAGATTACAGGTCCTGAACTAGTGCATGAAATGACAGAGAAGATAGTTCAAATCCGGAACCGTATGGCAGCGGCCCGGGATCGACAGATGAGTTATGCAGACAAACGTCGTAAACCATTGGAATTCCAAGTAGGAGACCGAGTTCTTCTAAAGGTATCACCTTGGAAAGGTGTGATACGATTCGGCAAGCGCGGAAAGCTTAGTCCACGTTACGTAGGACCTTTTGAGATTCTGAAAAGGATTGGTCCGGTTGCGTATCAACTAAAATTACCAGATGAACTCAGTGGAGTTCATGACGTCTTTCACGTATCGAATTTAAAGAAATGTCTTTCTGATGAGACATTGATTGTGCCACTGGAGGAAATACAAGTGGATGAACAGTTACGATTCATTGAAGAACCAGCAGAAATAATGGATCGAGAGGACAAATAACTTAAGCAAAGTAAGATTCCGATAGTCAAAGTCCGATGGAATTCAAGACGTGGTCCTGAATTCACATGGGAACGGGAAGACCAAATGATGAAGAAGTATCCTCATCTGTTCAAAACAACAGTAACAAATACTGAGGACGCACGTTAAATTTCGGGACGAAGTTTCCTTCAACAAGGGGATGACGTGATGTTTCACACATCAACACTGCAAATTTCAAACTGTAAGCACAAACACTTTATTCAATTGGTTTTGTTACAAACATTTGTGCTACATTACATTCTATACATTTACATTCTATACAGTTTATGTGCTACATTTCATATGTTACATGTTATGGTAGTACATGCATGATTAGCTACACACATTTTGCTATGTGCGGGGTTGCATAGTACAAACAGTTACAGACACTCACTATGTGTGAGGTTACACAACACAGTATGATCAAACGCAAACAGTCACAGTTAGGTGAACTAACTAGTGTACACACAAACAGTCACATTGAACGATCACATTTAGTTGTGATGTTGCAAGCATTAGATTTTGTGTGTGAATACACACAAGCACACGGAATGATCAAACCACACTAACACGTACGATTTAAACTCGTAAGTAGTTTCCTAACTACTCCTAACATTTACTAATTTTCGGGACGAAAATTCCTTCAACAAGGGGATGATGTGACAATCCGATATTTTCGAATTAACCTCGTTAACCCTCATAGGCCCAATTGTATGTTATGAGGCCCAATTGAATAGAGGTAGGCCCAATAAGGCCAAGGTAGGCCCAATGAGGCCAAGATAGGCCCAATGAGGCCAAGGTAGGCCCAATGAGGCCAAGGTAGGCCCAATTGTATTTATGAGGCCCAAAAGGATTAACCTAGCCAATACTAGTTCAATTGACTCGATTAGTGACAATTCGGCAATTCGGATTAACTCCGTTAACTCTAGATTAAACCGAGATGTTATGTAATCGAGAAAAATCAAACCCAAAGGACTAGAATCAAGCAAAATCAGGTCCAAAGTGTTTAAATTTCAAGTATTAAACTTGTAATCACCTGAAAAATGAGCAATTTTGACTTTTAGGTCAAAATTCGTTTATAGAATTTGGGGAAATTCGAAATTCTTCTTAAATCGTTGAAATTAATCGAATTAAAGCTTCAATTAACTTGCAATGATGATGATAATTAGTTATCCACAGTTATTAACCTCATAATTGTCGAATTTAAGCGATCATTAACTTCAAAAATGGTAACCGAAGTCTGTTGAAGTCGAATGCATATAATGCGATATCAATTCATCAAATTGATGTTATATGAACCCAAATCGGCATCATTAGGCTATTTCACACACTAGAATTCGAGACCAGAAGCATCGAGCAGAAGATTTGATCGCGAGTTGGTCGAAGAACAAACCGTTAGTCGACCTACTTGAATTCGTCATCCAATCAAGTAAGTAATCGTTCCTAAATCATCTAAAACAACCGACTAGGGGTAATCCTATCTCAATTTTGGCTTTAAGCATCGAATGATAAGAATTAACATTCTAGGGTTCATATCAAAGACGGTTTTGGGGGTTTTGATCGTGATGGGTTTAAAAATGAAATCAAATGGTACCATTAGTTTCATAAGGTACCGATTTACAAAATCCATGAATCAATTTCATTACATTATAACGAATTGATTAAGATCAAGATCTAGGATTCTTGATGTGAACCGAATTGGGGGTTGTGAGTGAAATAGGTTTGAAACTCAAATCAAAACATACAGATAGTTTCGTGATGATCTATTGATCGAAATCTGTATGATAATTTCATTTAACAATATCGAATTATATACGATCAAATTCTAGGGTTCTTATAGTAAACCGTTTTGGGGGTTTGTAATTAAAAGAATTCGAAAATGAAATTAATTAGTACCTTTAGTTTCAGACGTGTTCGACTAAGTATAAGCACATGTCAATTTCATCTTATAGCATCAAAGTAATACTGTTCGAGTTCTAGGGTTTTAACACAAATCGGTTTGAGGGTTATGATTCAATTGGGTTTGGTATTCAAATTAATTAGTTCAGACAACTTTGAAAATGTTAGTTAAGTGAAAACCCTATGAATTTTGAGCAAAAGATGATCGAATTTGATGATTTTGTATTAAGGAATAAACGATTAATGTTTGAAACTGATTAGGAGGTAAAAGTCATATGTTTTTGATGATCATGATCAATTGATCACACCTATATGTTCGATTAGGACAATAGAACCAAAGCCCTAAGGATTGGTGTTCAATTGGGTTCGAATTGGTGCCCAATTAGGGGTTCTTTGGTTCGGTCAGTAGAAAAAGGGGGGAACCAGTTAAATTATGCTTAAAAGCATTTAGATTTCAATCTGTTAACAAAAGTGAAGTCAGAGGGAATGGTAAGATGTGTGTGTGGTGAAGGAATGGTCGCGGGTTCGAATCCAAGGACCATTGGGTTTTAGTTTTAAAACTAATTTTTGATATTTTAAACATAACTTCTTCATTCTAACTCTGTTTCGATCCGTTCAAATTGCGTTGGAACCGTAACAGAATCCCGAACACATTTGAATAATAAAATTTATATTTTAGATCGGAAACGAAATCGCGTATAATTACGGTTATTTAAATAAAATCAGATATGATTTTATTTAAACGATTTCAAAGTCACACGTATTTTCGTATGCACATTTCTAACACTCTAGCATACGTGTGTTGACACGTATGTGATTTCAACCACAAAACGATGTCCCGAATAACACAACGTATTGTTGAAACACAGATCCTTCGTAAGAGGATTATCTACGCGAGTTCACGTATTTGATCATTCTGCAACAATCAAAGGTGCGTACACGGCCCTTTCTTATTTTAACTGTTTTGGGGGAGAAAACATGTGCAACAAACATTTTAGATACATATCACTTGCATGAGTTAGCTGTTTACATTATGTGCCAACATAGCATTACAAGTCCTTACACTTCGAACCGTTTAGTTTGCCGTAGCGCAAAGCGTGGTAGTTGGAAATAGATCTATTAGGTTTGACAAACCTCACTTGGTAGATGGGATCTACGCAGGTGTTTGACTAACCAAACATTCATTACTATTGTTTGTGCTAGACAATAGTGGCAAGGCAAAACATGCGATAGCATGCACTAGTCAGCTTCGGTGTCGACCACTTATGTAAATAGTATATATGACTAGCTATCATGACTATGCAATGTGTGATTATGTTATCTGCAAACTTTATATTCAAACTGTGGTTTCAACATTTGTGAATGCTTAAACCTGTGTTATGCACCAACCTTTGTGTTGACTTGATTTACATGTTTTCTCAGGACGCTAAGGTGCACAAGAAAGCAGGCATGGACTAGGAGATCGAGTCGCATGCATGTCTTTACATTATAGTTATTTAGATTTGAACAATTTAAAACTTTGCATTGTAATTTACATTTTACAACTGTTATGTTTGTTATGGTTTTAAAACGCTTCCGCAAACTTTGAAAACTTTGATGTTACAATTTTAGACCAAAGTATGTTTTGAAATTCATATAGAGGTCTTCGTTATGTCTAATGATCTGAGATCCTGGTTTGTCACGTTCCCAAACGGTATGATTCCGTTAGTTGGAAATTGGGGGTGTGACAATATCTAAGGATCAAATCAACTTGATCCTAAGTAAAAAATAAGTGGTTTTGGCTTCATCAATCCAGAGGGAGATTGTTGGAAAAATAAGGACTGATGAACCTTAACCACAATCTCCAACCATTGTGCGCAGAACAACTGAAATAAAACCACGGAAGATTCACAAAAGAACAACCGCAGATAATTGCCCTTAAGCATTGTATTTCAACCTTGGAGCACAACCACGGATCACCTTGCCTTGGAAGACAGCAACTGAATCAATAATGACAACCGTGGATTAATAACCGCGGTTTGAACTCTGATCACACAACAACTGCTTACAACCACGGAAGAGCTAAAGACTGAAGAACAACTGAAGACTTAAGTTTCCGTTGTTGACTTTCTATCAGTTGTTGTACAATTTTGTTTGTATCAGTGTCTGTAATTTTGTCCTATCCTATTGATTGTCTGGGTATTTATATCCCAAAGTTTCCTGCACTTTATGAATTGAATTTCCCAATAATTATTTGTTCTACTTCTCTATTATTCTTCTTTTAGCTAACATAACAAACTGTTGAAACTGCCCAGTGTTTGGCTTAAGAGAGAGTTTATACCTAGTCTTTGATCTAGAGTCTAAAGTCGAATATACGTGGTAACCAACTTCCTGGTCCAACACTAGCTTGTTGCTTCAAAAACCCATACTTGCTACTCCTTCCCCCCATGACAATGAACAACTCCCATTACTGTTGTATCTGTTCCAAAAAAGTAAAAAAAAAGGTTGTTATATAAAACCATGTTCGAAAACTACGCATACAATACCATGAATGTAGAAAAAATAGCGTTTTAGAAAGCCAAAACTTTTCTTTCTCATATTTAACTTAACCATGACCCAACATATGCTCTAAAACCAATTTGAACTCAATTATAAACACATATAAATGACGGGAGATGAATCCATATAAGAGAATCATACATGCAAGACTTAACATTTATATGTCTTACACTTTATATCCCAAAACTATCAGTTCTGTATCTTTGATTCTCCCTGAACCTGTTATATATCATTGAGACATTTACGCAGCCTCTAACCCATCTTGTATTAGCTATAAACAGAAACCAAGCAAAGCATATGATACATATTCTCTAAACTTACATAATCTACATGCATGCACACAAAAATATGGAAAATACAACTTTTAATGTGGAACTATATAATCTATGATTTTGAGCAAATTTTTACAAGCAATATTCAGGAGTTATATAGAGTAAGGTTATTGTACAAAATAATATTTTTGTAAAAATAGTGAGAAATGATCTGAACCTTTGATGTGTTAAGATCAATAGTCATTAACGAACCAGTGGCATGATCGTAATTAATATGTTGTTTAAAATGGAAATAAGGGCACAAAAAGAATTTCCATATTTGCAGATATCATGCTATCCATTAAATCAGGAAGAATTGATATTTTTAAGGAATAAGTTGGTTTCCTTTTCGATATGTGCTAATATGTACTATTAGTGCATGAAACGTATATCAGCACATTCACATAATATGCTATTAATACATATAAGCATATATCAGCTCATATACATAATATGTGATATTCATACATGATATATCAACACATATCAATGCATATCAGCATATAATAGCACTATCAAATCAATGTCTTTTGGCGTTTTAAATTACATCATGTCAGCACACAACAACACTAAAAATGTGTTAAACAATTATCCTATCACTCATACCAGCACATATCCGCAAATTATTTAACGATTTATCAATATAACAAATTATTAAAACTCCCTATTCCTATCGTTCTATATAAAATAGCACGTGCTATCACATAACAACACATATTAACACTCATGTTCGACATTATTATAAATAACAACATATACTATCACAATAATTTTTCTTTTAAAATCACTATCTCAATTCCTGAGATTTTTTTTCTGATGAATTTGTATTTGCTGTTGAATATTTCTTTTCGAATATAATTGGATTTTTGGAATAAATTTGATTCAGATAAATGATTACCCACTTTTCTTGTTTAATGGACAATTACATATCCATTAATATTTAATTTCCTAAACTACTATTTTTTATTAATTAACTAAAATGACAATTGTCAACATATGATTGGTTCCTACCATTTTTACAAAAAATCAATTTTGTACATTAACCTACTCCTATATATATATATATATATATATATATGGGTAAGGTTCCCCTAAAAAGTCTATATTGCCTAAGAAGGATATTAAAAACTCGAAAACCCATTCTAACAAACTCCGATTAAATTAATTTTTGCGTCATTAGAACCGGCTTGACGAACCCAAAAACCCAAACCTTAAGACGTAAACAATAAACCCTAATACTAAAACCAAAACTTTAAAAACAAATCTTTAACATAAAGATACAACTTAAAAAGCTAAAAACAAGCCCTAAAACCTAAAATCTAAATCTAGTTGTTAAAACGAAAACTTAAAATCTAATATTGTAGGGTTTGATGAGACGGTTCCAATGCCATCGAAATGAGTTCAATCGGAGTTAGTTTGGGTCGGTTTTGGATATTATAAAAATATTTCTTAGCCTTCTTAGGCAAAATATGCTTTTTATTTGATCTTTCCCCTATATGTGTGTACAAGTTAAGATTAAAATTACATATGTTGCATGATAGTTTAATAACCAAAAACTTTATTTATTTTGAGTTACAATGGCATAAAATAAAAAATAGACATGTAAATAATATGGACATTTTGATGACCGAAATATATCAAGTTAATTACCATAAAAAAACCTGACATAAATCTAGAACATTTCTTGATCCCCCAAATGTAAGTTATTGAATTTGTAAAACTTAAACTAAGTAGATAAATAGCCAAAACTAGTATATATAAACTAAAAATCAAGAAAATATATATTTTTTTTCAAAAGTATTAGAATATGCAAAAGCTGGGAAAAATATATGCATGAAACAAAAGGATAGAAAGAGTTTACTCGCGATTAAATACTCATATATAAGCCAAAAATACAAAATACAAAATAAATAATGAACGTGTGCAAAATATAAAATATAATTTTCAGAAGACCTAAACTGATATAGAAAAGCATCAAAAAAAGTTGATGATTTTTAGAAGAGTTAAAGTATTTTTAATAATATTTAACTATAAAAAAGATATAAAAATCATTAAAAATATAACTTTAGCTATAAATGTACTGTAATAATTTGTGACAGACTTGTATCAGTAATAATACTTGAATAAAAGTTTGGGAAATTTTGGAGATTAGATCATATAAAAACCAATTTTTAAAGATAATAACATATTAAAACTCCAATGAACAAAGAAAGAATTATTAAAATAAAAAGGAAATGAATAATAAAATTTTTCCCAGGTCCTTTACTGATAAAAATAAATAATAACAGATGGAAAAATTTTATGCATAATGAAGGAGGTAATTATGAAAGTTATAAATAAAAGACTACCCTTAATTAAAAACAATTAGCTATGAAAATATAAAAGAGAAATAAAAACCTGAATGCTTAAGTATGAAGCTCCTAAACAACATATGTATATACATATATACATAAAAATAATTAAAGAACACCTCTAATCAAATAATTCAAAGATAGAACACAAAGCAATTATGGATTTATTATAAAAAGAAACTTACTTAAGAACCATGGGATGCAACCCGAATGATAAATAAACAAAAATGAACACATACACATTAACACTTAAGGCATGAAATGTTAAAAAAAAAATACATAACGATTTTAGGTTGTGAGACTTAGTAAGGATTTACCAGACAATCAATTCAATTTTTTATAAAATCATCACTAAAACTCAGGTGAGTTCATGTAATCATTTTCTTTTGCTGTTTTTGATAATGAAAGCATGCTTAAATTGTTTTAAACTTATATATATATATATATATATATATATATATGTGATAATGCACATACCTTTTAAATAAATTGCTTCCCCTAAACATGATACATTATACAACCATTAACTTACATTGTGAACCACTGAATATATAGGTAGTACTTGTAACATTTATGATTTTAAAAAAAATGTATTGTGTCGAAATTCTAATAAACAAAAGTTCGTGGAAAAGTAATAAAGTAATTATATTTACATATATATATATATATATATATATATATATATAAAATAAGAAATAATTAGGGTGTCAATAAAACAAAACAAAGTGAGATATTTATAAATATAAAGGTATGTATGTATAGCAATTAATAAAATAAAATGGTGATTTCATATATATAATATATAAAATAATTATGGTTATATATCTAATATATATATAATATAAACAAAGAAAAAGTTAAATAATAATTAAATTGTAGAATTAAGTATATAACTATTTTAAATAATTTATTAAGTTTAGTTAAGATTCAAAATTTTTAAAACTTTCATATTAATTAAATTTATAATGTTTTAGGTAAAATATTTAAATTTTTTACAAATAATAATCTTTTATAAAGTTTTATGCCATAAAATGATAAATATATAGAAAGAAGGGTTGAAATGGTAATTTAGAAAATCTAATTTCATTACCCAGCCCTAGTTCCCCACCCCCCAGCCCGTGTTTCCGGCCAAACCACTCACCGAATTCCAGCAAAGCCCCGGCGAGCTCTCCAACTCACGTAACAGCCACATTTAAACACCAAACGATCGGGTTTTCAGTTCTTTATGTTGCAATTCGAATTCCAAACTTGTTTAGCTCGTAAAAACAAGTAATTAACAACATTTAATACACCTTTTGATTTATCCAAACGCATTACTTAACTCAACCATCAAAATCGATTAACTCAGACATAATAAATAACAAAACGATAGGGCTTTCGCTCATTCCAACATTTCGAGGGAAACCACACTCCTAAATCACGCTCTAATAGACTCAAGCCTCAAAATCACCCCACAAACAACCACGTCTGAGTACTTATTGAACTCGAGTAAATATTCATCAAACCAAGTAAGTGAATGATTCTTCTTGATCGGTTTCAGTTGTAGATGAAATGTTCTAATGATTCCAACTCTAACAATCAGTCCACTGATCGAATTGGAAACGATTCGAATCAGGGTTCATATGAATCTATATTCAATTTGAGGGTTTGGTTAAAAAAATTTAAAGGAAGTAATCTCAGTTAAAATCCCTCTCAGCCCGGTGGTTAAGACTCACGCCGGGCGAGGAGGAGGTCTCAGGTTTGAATACCCTCTAAACTGGTTTTTTGAATTATCTCTTATTCTTTTATTTTTCTTATTTCATTATCCAAATGAACTCCAAAAATTACAAAAAAAATTTTCCATAAATTCTGAAATGATATTTCTAAGATTCTGTAAAATTTTGGGAATTTTTTAGATTTAGTTTATATTATTTTGCTATTTAAATGTTATTTAAATAGTTTTAAATATATAAAAAATACTTAGTTCTAAAAATTATAAAAACATCTAGATATTATAAATCAACTATATAAACATTCTGGAAGTTTTTAAATAATTTGTGGATTATTATTTTACAAATTTACTATTTTATTTTTAAATAAACTTTAAAAAAGATAATTATTATTTATAAAAAATAATCCAAAAAGTCATAAAATAAGTTTTATATTCTGAGAATAATTTTATAAAAATATAACTACAATTTTTTATAAATATTAACAAAAAAAAGATACATATTCTTTTAAAAATATAATTTCTTTAAATAATTTTAAACTTATAAATATATGTAACCCATTTTCTAATTATTCTAAATTTATAAAATTCAAAATATTAACAAGTTAAAAACATATGTAAACTATTATTTTATGTTTAAAAAACAATTACATTTATAAAAACATTATTTTATTTATTACTTTATTTGAAATACTTTACCTGATTCCATAACAAAAATTACAAAACCTTTTCAAACTATTATTTCAAACACAAATTAAAGGAGGATCATATGGAAAAACATAAACACATACTTAGAAAGATCCAAGTTATATTCTTTGATATAAAATTAGGTTGATTTGGTGATTCTTTCCTACCTAAACATAATCAAGCATTATTTGGATAATTCTAAAGCAAAAGCATGTGAGGTTCTTATACTCTCTTTTTTAAAATTTTTTAATGTTTTGGATGTTACACGTATCTTATCAAACATGTTATTATTCAGTCATAAACAAATACAAAGATGATGTACTTTATTTTAAAGATAGAATTATATTTGAATGTTATGTGTTGCCTACTTCTTTGTATATCAATGTGTTATTACTATTGTTAGTCCCACTAGAGGATCTAAAACTGATATCGATTATCCAATCAAACGTGAGAGTGCGGAATGGTATCATGTGTGTGCAAGAACAATAATAATCAACAACAAGATGAAAAGAACAATATGATTACTCACTTTAACTGCACTCGGCCTCAAACTAACCAACTGGTACAATAGGTTCGACTTCAAGAACAGAGAAAATAATGACCAAAACGAACCCCCCCTCATGGGACTTCAAAGCTGGGTTTATATAACACCCATACATTAACCTAGGCCTCTCGGCCCATTGTAACTAAACAAACCCAACAATTAAACAAAACAAACTATAAACTACCTGAGAACAATAAACCACTCGAGAAAAAAAGGTACCACTCGAGAACCACCATATCAACCACAAGAAACATCAAAACTCATTTTACTTCCCAACAATCTCCCCTTAGTTTTTTGTTTCCTCATCTCTCTTTTCTTTTGCAGTAACCACCAGACCATGCTTCAATGTTCACAATGACTCTTGTATAAATTACAAACTCCAAAGCATCTTCCAAGTGATCTAGATCTGCTTTCATTTCTTGACTATTCAGGAATTTTATATCTTTCTCACTTAAACAAATTAGATCAATCGGATCATAAAATATGTACTCAACATCCCCATGTAACACCCCGACCGATGGCGGAAACGTCGGGATGCCACGAGGGATGTGTAGATTATTCAAAAGCTCGTGGGCATCTAAATCAAATCATCATATATCATTCAATCACCAAAATTAATTACACAAAAATCATGTTCATCATGAAATAGTTACATCAATTACAAAAGAGAATTAACTATTTAACTAAATTCAAGTTGCCAGAATTTCAGTTAATTAGCTAAGTCCAAGATCCTATATGATGCTGTCCAAAAGTGTAATTTCCTCTTCATCAACCTACTTAGCTTCATTACCTGAAACATGTAGGAAAATCAAGTGTCAACTACAAAGTAGTTGGTGAGTAATCATAAGTTTTATATTTAAAAGTGTTTTCAAAATGACTATAAAAGTTTAGAGTTTCCTGAGAACATCCACATGATACCTGCGAGATAATTCATCACAATCCAAACACATAATCCAAACACAAAATCCAACACATAATCACACATCTCAATTAATCATAAGTATTCAATCACATAAACATTCAACCAATCTCAATTATCAACCATCTCAAATATTATAAGTGACAATACATGTATCATTTCAAATGACCGAAGTCAAGTCAACGACACACGGATGTGGCAAGCTCCACGTGACAATACATGCATCATTGTAGTTGACCGAAGTCAAAGACAACGACACACGGATGAGGCAAACTCCTCGTGACCATACATGCATCATTGTAGTTGACCGAAGTCAAAGACAACAAGACACGGATGAGGCAAACTCCTCGTGACAATACATGCAGTCGTTACGAATGACCGAAGTCAACAGTAACAACTCATGGAATATGATAATCCATAAATACGAATTTCATATAAATAAACAAGTGTCACCCTTGTGATATCAAAATAATATTGAAAATGGGTATACATGTTTCACCTCCGAGTTTAAAACAAAACAGTTTAAAAAGGAGGTTATGAGAACTCACCTGAATCCTTAGAATCAGTGTTCCTGTAATATGCGCGCTCGTGTAAATGAATTCAAGATCAACTCAATCAACCTGTAATTATAAGTGTGTTTGTGTTTATAATTGCAAGTATTTCCAATTATATTTAGTGTCCCATTAGGCTTACTTTAAACTCAGTAGTGTTTTGCTAACTCAGTTTATTTGACCTAATTTAATACCCCGCTAAGGATTTCAAAACAAATCGTTCTTAGTGTGAATTTTACTTGTCGGTTTAGATCATTTAGTATCAATAATTTGTTATGCTATCTTATGTGTGTTCCCTTTATTATTTGTACATACATTCCAATGTGTTGACCTTAATTCTATATACATGAACTAACACATACTTAACTTTTTAGGTTTATTTGTTCAAATTAATTATCATGCTTTAAATTATCAAAAATCTAAGTTAAGTTTTAAAAGGAATACACTTAGGTTGTCCACCTAAGGTATTCAAGTTATGCTAGTTCATAATTCAAAACCCATATATATATTATGAAAGGTGGTGGTTTTATGAACATCCATGCAATGCACATCATGTATTTCTTGGTTTACCCTTAACCCGAATCTTGGCTCTAGTTCGAACCCCCTAGGTCCGGCCCTAGGCCCAAGTTTAGTGGCCCATTACTCCTTGCAATTCCTTGGGTTCGTTCAGCACCTAGCCCAAATAACACTTTGATCCATGGCTCAGTTAAGGTTCGCTGCCCTATGGTTTTAGTATTCTAAGGTTCGGCCAAAAATGTAAGTTAGCAGCTCATAGGTTCGCTGCCCTACCTGTGTAATCATGTAGGTTCGTTGGAACTAGGGTTCGGCCCAAAGACTAACCAGGTTCGTGTAAGGTTCGCATGGCCCATAGGTTTGGCGATAGCAAGAGGGTTCGGTTATCCTAAGGTTCGCACACCCCCATGCATGTTCGCTGCCATGGGTTCGTTGTTGAAATAGGTTTGCCCCGAAAAGAGTTCGGCTGAAATCATAAGGTTCGTGGCACAAGGCTCGGCTGGCCCAAGGTTCGGCCACCTTAGCTGTCACACCCCTGCGCCGCGTGCGGAATCCACGGCGCGGTGACGTATGATCAGTTGAATCATGCACAAGTATTGAATAAGAACAACACAATGGATTACTACATTTCATAATGTTTAGACAGTTGTTTAGTTACAGACATTCTATCTACTAAAAGAAAGACAACTACGGACCCAAAATATAGTTTACAAAATAAGACTTCAAACAAGACAATTAAACAATCAGGATTTAGTGTGTTTCTAATCCATCCTAGCATGTTTCTTCATCTTGTTCTATCTTAGAATGGTCTCCTTAGTTGTCCCTGAGAATGTCTTAAACATGATTACCTGAAACACGTGAAAAGTAACTGTCAACTACAGACGTAGTTGGTGAGAACAATAGGTTTAATCATTTGTAAACATGAGTATATGATATAAGGCATAGGTAAGTTAAAGCAACATAAGATTCACACGGATGAGCTGCAACCCAAACTAACATCAAGTAAGAAAATGAGTGTAAACAGTCCAATCAATGTTTGCACAAGAGTCAACGTATAATATCAAGTCCCAAACCACGTTTGGAGTTAGATAATGTGTCAACAGTTTTGATAAAACCATATGTAACCGAAATCTGCAGTTAGTTTATAAAACAAATTTAAAAACTAACTGCAGCAATCGGCCTGCCCCAATGTGTGTGTCGCTTTCCCTTGTTGTGATCACCCAGTACTAACGCTAATGAATATGATACTTGATGCTTTTACAAGTTTGTTTACAACAATAGACACCATGTTCCTGAACCTTACTTTAACAGAATGTGTTAATGCCTTATTTGATAACATGAATTGAAAACCTAGATTTAATTCCACGAATTAAATCCTTTGTTTTGAATACCATGAAATGAACCACTTGATTTGAATACCATGATGTGAACCACTTGATTTGAATACCATGAAATGAACCACTTGATTTGAATACCATAATGTGAACCACTTGATTTGAATACCATGTTGTGAACCACTTGATTTGAATACCATGATGTGAACCACTTGATTTGAGTACCATAAAATAGTGACCTTGTGTAACAACAAGGTTTATAACAAAAGAGTTTATAAAATCATTTATTTAAAAGTGTTTATCCTTCATAAATACATTTGAGTAAATCTGTTACAAAACAGTTCAAAGATCCCTTATAAAACCTTTTTAGTGAAAAGAGTTTAATAATTGATGATTCCTTTAAAACAGTTGATAAATTCTTAGGATTCTTACAATGAACCCATAATGTTTATAAGAATACACACACCTTGTGTAATGAAATATGATTGTAAACGATTGGTTTGATCACGTGTTCCACCCCAAAACAGTTATAAAACAGTAAAAGAGGGGCTAAAGTTCTCACCTGTCTGCAGTAGACTCTGAACTAAAACAGATAGCAAGTAGCAAACAGGACTTCTAATTGTTTCCTATAACATTGTAATCATACATAAGATATAGGATTTATAATTGTATAGACTTTGATTCATTGATTGACTTGTGTTCTCATGATTGATTATCACATGATAACTTGTTCTCATGATTATGATTGTTGTGAAAACTTGAAAGTTATGATTTGAATCACTTGATTGATCATGGGTCCAAGAAACGAATATGAAATGCTCTTTTGTGCATAACCTTATGCATAAAATGATAAATGTTTGAGAATTTGATAACCATTGATTAACATGACTTATGAAAAGATGTTCCAATTGTTTTAAGTCTTGAGATTGCGACTTGATCCCATTATTAGTTTAAGTTGCAACTTAAACCAACTAAGATCAAATTACAATCACTTTGAGTTGTGGCCAACCATGGGCCATTTAAGTTAACCATGAGCCAATTGAATGTGGTGTTGGGCCAATTGAGTGTGATGTTGGCCCAATAACTTGTATATAGGCCTCGTAACGCGCCCAAGCTAATACCGAGTTAATTAGGATCATAATGAGTCGTATGGGCTTGGATTGGGCCTAAGGGATTTGAGTTGGGCCTTCTAACATTGAGTTGAGCCGGTTAGAGTTGAATTGGGCTTATTACCATTGTTTTGGGCCATAGGGTATTGAATTGGGCTACATGGAATTGGGTTGGGCCGACAGGTTTATGGGTTGACAATCATGGGCAGCGAACCTTGTTCCACATCCTCCTCAGGTTCGACGGAGGTTGTTCAAGGTCCAATGGTTCATTGCATGGTTACTAAGGTTCGTGATCTTACAGGCTTTGGCTCATGTGGGTTCGTTTCTCATGAGAAAACATCAAGGTTCGGCCAAAGAACCTTACAAGGTTCGGCTGACATAGCTTCTGCCACACGAGCTAGGGTTCGTCAAGATGTATAAGGGTTCGCTGCATGTTGATAAAGGCTCGTGAAAGCAAGGGTTCGTTCATGATCACTGAAGGAGGGTTCGCTCATGCTAGGGAGATCCATTAGGGTTCGCTTGGGTTTGTTCATGCATGATGGTTCGGTTGGGACATGGTTCGGCAGTTGAGCAATGAACCACGTAGGGTTCGTCTGAGTTAGCTGAAGGTTCGTGATGATGGTTATGGTTCGGTGATGGCTTGTGGACTCTCTAAGGTTCGGCCAATGCTCACACGAACCATTGCAGGGTTCGTGAAGTCCCTTGAGGTTCGGTCATGCCCAAGTGAAGGTTCGGCCAGGAAACCTTCCAGCGAACCTGTACGAACATCATCACCATCATCGAACCACCAACTCCAGACTACGATCTAAGTCATTCTACTCTCGATGAAGGTTGCTACATGTGCGAAACTCGATGGATAATGCAAATAAACCGGTTATGTGTGTATTTCACGAACTCACAAACGAAAACCCTAATCTCGTGATTTTGCAAGCTTCATTACCTCGAGATTGGCTGGTTGAATCTCCGAAAATCTTGTACTTTCTGATAGAGAATGTTGAGAGCTACGCGTGGACACCAAGAATGACGAAATCCGTTGAGAAACGAGTGAGTTACGAACGATTAAAGCTTGGTTTTTAGAGAGAGAAAGGGTTAGCCGAAAATTCTAGTGAGAGAAAGTGGTGTAGGTGAAATAAATGAGGATTTAAGCCTTGTTCAAGGCTTTTATAGTTCGGGTGATGTTCGGGTCCGTTTCGGTCGCTCGGTTCGCGTTTCCGGAACGTATCGCGTATTTTACGCGGTTTTAAAATAAAAGAGTTGTTAAACTCAAATAAATGATGAGTTTCAAAATTGTAAAATTATAAAATAATTAATATAATTATTTTTACTCTTCGTGTGTTGCCAGATCGTTAAACATTCACAATTACGTGTATACCCGCAATCGCGTACGTTTTTCGATCGTATTAATTATTTAAAGTCGTTTAATCATAATTATAAGTTCAACATTCGTATCATTATGGATCGTCACCCATAACTATACTCAGTCTCGCTTACGTATTACGATTCTTGTTGAATTAATTGTCATAATATTCGTCTTAACACTACGCACCAACACTATCCTGTTACACCGAACGCAGTATATATATAGGGCTCACTCTCGCTGCCCACCACTGTTTCGATATAACACAATACTGTTCTTGCCTAGTGAACTCGACTGTAAATAAATAATACATACTTGTCTCAAGAAATAATGATTCTAACACACAAGCACATAATGAACACATGATTCACATTGATTTACTGGACATTGACACACACTATTCTAACACTATTTACGACTACCATAACTAAATGCACAAATGTTACAGTCTCCCCTAGTTAAGGGAATTTCGTCCCGAAATTAACTAGCCGAAGATACTGTAAAAAGATGAGGGTACTTAAGCTTCATCTGGTCTTCACGTTCCCAGGTGAACTCAGCACCGCGTTTGCCCTCCCATCGTACCTTTACGATCGGGATACGGCTGCGTTTAAGTTTCTTGACCCCATGATCCATGATCTCAACTGGACGTTCTATGAATTGCATGTTATCCTGAATCTGAATGTCTTCCAGTGGAATCTGAACATCATGATCTGCCAAGCATTTCTTAAGATTCGATACATGAAAAGTATCGTGAACATTGCTTAGCTCCACTGGAAGTTTGAGTTTGTAGGCTACGGGACCAATCCGTTCCAGGATCTCAAAAGGTCCAACGTACCTTGGTGCAAGTTTCCCTTTCTTCCCGAATCGGACAACGCCTTTCCAGGGAGAAACTTTGAGTAAGACTCGGTCACCGACTTGAAACTCAAGCGGTTTCCGTCGTCGATCAGCATAACTCTTCTGCCGATCTCGTGCGGCCTTAAGCCGTGACTGAATGATTGTGATTTTGTCTGATGTTTCCTGAATGAGTTCTGGTCCTACGACCTGTGAGTCACCAATCTCGGTCCAACAGACCGGTGATCGGCACTTTCTACCATATAAAGCTTCGAATGGTGCACATTGGATGCTCGTATGATAGCTATTGTTATATGAAAACTCAATGAGTGGGAGATGAGTGTCCCAACTTCCACCGAAGTCAATGACACAAGAACGAAGCATGTCCTCGAGTGTTTGGATAGTCCTTTCGCTTTGACCGTCGGTTTGGGGATAATACGCCGTGCTAAGATTAACACGCGTTCCCAAAGCCTTTTGCAATGATTGCCAAAAGCGAGAAGTGAAACGACTATCACGATCAGAAATGATTGATGTTGGTGTACCATGACGTGCAATGATTTCGTTGATGTACAATGTGGATAACTTCTCCATCTTGTAATCCTCTCGGATAGGGAGAAAATGAGCAGATTTGGTGAGTCGATCAACGATCACCCAAATCGAATCGAATCCTCGCGGAGTTCTCGGCAACTTGGTTATGAAATCCATGGAAATTTGTTCCCATTTCCATTGAGGAATTTCAGGTTGCTGTAGAAGTCCCGAAGGCTTTTGATGTTCTTCTTTGACTTTTGAACAGGTAAGACATTTTCCCACGTACAGTGCTATGTCTTTCTTCATTCCCGGCCACCAGTAAGATGTCCTCAAGTCCTGATACATCTTGTCGGCTCCAGGATGAACTGAGTATCGCGACTTATGAGCCTCATCACAGATGAGTGTGCGCAATTCTTCAGACTTCGGAATCCAAATGCGGCCATTGAGATATAACACCCCATCAGCTCGAGGTTCTAGTTTCTTCTCAATGCCACAATCCAAGTCTGTCTTGAGTTGATTGTCTGTTACTACTTGTTGTTGTGCAATGCGAATCAAGTCTTTCAAGTTTGGCTGTGTGTTGATCTCCATGGCTCTTACACGAATTGGTTTGACTGGTTCCTTGCGACTAAGAGCATCCGCCACCACATTGGCTTTACCCGGATGGTAACGAATCTCACAGTCGTAATCAGTTAGAAGCTCAACCCAACGCCGTTGTCTCATGTTGAGTTCTTTCTGATTGAGAATGTGTTGTAGGCTCTTGTGGTCTGTATAGATGACACATTTAGTACCATAAAGGTAGTGTCTAAATTTCAATGCAAAGACCACAGCCCCTAACTCAAGGTCATGAGTAGTGTAATTCTTCTTGTGAACCTTGAGTTGTCTTGAAGCATACGCAATGACTTTGTCCCGTTGCATAAGTACACAACCGAGACCAAGGTTTGAAGCATCACAGTAGACAATGAAATCATCACTGCCTTCTGGAAGACTAAGGATAGGGGAGTTGCATAACTTCTGTTTAAGAAATTGAAATGCATCTTCCTGTTTCTGTCCCCATATAAACACTTGACTTTTCTGAGTTAGTGTGGTAAGTGGCAAGGCTATCTTAGAGAAATTTGCAATGAATCTCCTGTAATAGCCTGCCAGACCCAGAAAAGAACGAATCTCTGTTGGAGTAGATGGAGTAGTCCAGTTCTTAATCGCCTCAATCTTTGCTGGATCTACATGTATTCCATCCCTGTTGATGACATGTCCTAAGAAGTGAACCTCCTTCAGCCAAAATTCAGATTTTGAGAATTTTGCATAAAGTTGTTCAGCTCTTAGTAACTCTAAGACTTTCCTCAAATGATCTTCATGCTCTTGTTCCGACTTGGAATAAATCAGTATATCATCAATAAAGACGATAACAAACTGATCCAAGTAAGGCCTACAGACTCGATTCATCAAGTCCATGAACACTGCGGGTACATTGGTCAGCCCAAATGGCATAACCACAAACTCATTGTGTCCATATCGAGTCCTAAATGCCGTCTTTGGTATATCCTCATCATTTACTCTTAACTGATGATACCCGGATCGCAAATCAATCTTAGAGAAGCAAGTTGCTCCCTGTAATTGATCAAACAGATCATCGATCCTGGGCAGAGGATATCTATTCTTGATTGTCAACTTGTTCAGCTCACGATAGTCGATGCACATACGAAATGAACCGTCTTTCTTTTTGACAAAGAGGACCGGAGCTCCCCATGGAGAGAAACTCGGTCTTATGAAACCTTTGTCTAAAAGTTCTTGAAGCTGACTAGACAGTTCCTGCATCTCAGACGGTGCTAATCGATACGGTGACTTCGCCACTGGGTTTGCTCCAGGGACGAGATCAATTCTAAACTCCACTTGTCGGACTGGTGGTAGTCCAGGCAAGTCTTCTGGAAATACGTCTGGATAATCTCTGATAACTGGAACATCTCCAACTGCTTTCTTTTCAGGTTTCTTTTCCACTACATGAGCTAGGAAAGCATAATATTTCTTCTTCAAGTACTTCCTCGCCTTGATGCACGATACAATCTTCAATCCGCGGCATGGTTTCTCGCCGTAGACTATCATCGTTTCGCCCGACGGTAGGGGAATTCGAATAAGTTTCTCAGAGCATACGATTTTAGCATTGTTTTTTGATAACCAATCCATTCCTATCACAACTTCGAAACTTCCAAGCGTCATAGGAATAAGATCGATGAGGAAGGAATGGTCGTTTAATCTTAATTCACAAGCATGAATTATGGAATCTACAACTATGGTCTTACCATTCGCTACTTCTATAGTATAGGGAGCAGTAAGTGTGGATAGTTGCATATTAAGCAAAGAAGCAGTATGAGTAGAGATAAAACTTTTATCGGCACCAGTATCAAATATGATAGGAACATAATGATCATTGATAAGAAATGTACCCGTGATGATTGCCGGCTCTTCACGTGCTTCAGCAGTTCCAATAACAAAAGCACGAGCAGCAGCAGTATTGTTGTTGAGTTTTGGACACTGATTTCTGAAGTGTCCCTCTGCTCCACAATTATAACAGGCCCTTCCACCTGTAGCAGTAGTGGTAGTGGTAGCAGTTGTTGCAGCAGCAAGATGAGCAGCTCGGCATGTAGCTGCAAAGTGTCCCATACGCCCACATTTGAGACACTTCTTGCATGGAGTGTTGGGCAGATGATGATACTGGCATTTGGCGCAAAGTGGAAATTGGCCAGTATAAGGCTTTCTGGCATTAGCTGGTTGTGGCATAGCAGTGATAGGTGTGGCATGAGTAGGTGCAGCTGCAGTCAACGCTGCAAAGTTCTTGATTGTCTTTTGCTTCTTCTTCTTGTGATGGTGCTGTTCAGGCTTCTTGCCTTCATCAATTTGTGCTCTCTTGAATCCCTTTCGGGTGAGCACACCAGATTTCACATACTCCTCAGTAAGAGTAGCACCAAGTTGAATCGCCGCCTCCAGAGTAGTAGGGTTATTACCCATGACAGTTCCCCTAACTACTAAGGGTAGACCTTCAATGTACTTCTCTATCCTGCGGGGTAGAGGAGTAACCAAATGGGGTACCAGAATGCACAACTCATGGAATCGAGTTGTATACTTTGTGTTTTCACCACTATCTTGCACCAGATTCCACATCTCCACCTCAAGTTTCTTCAGTTCATGACGTGGACAAAACTTTTCCACAAGTAAGTTCTTGAAACCGTCCCACGGTAAGGCTAATGCAACTTCACGTCCTCTGGTGTTCTTCTCAGAATTCCACCAGGTGAGTGCGCCTTTGTGAAAAGCGCTTGAGGCCATCTTGACCTTCAGATTCTCAGGACATCCAGTGAAGTCGAGAATGTCTTCAATGCTTTCCAGCCATTGCAGTAGGCCGGTAGCTCCCTCGGTACCAGAGTACTTAGGAGGCTTAGCATCGTTGAACTGCTTGAAAGTAAAGTTAGCAGTTCCAGCGTTAGTGGCATTTGAGTTGTGTGCGGAATCACTGGTACTTCCCCGAAGATTCTGGGTGATATCAGTGACCATACCAGGAATCACATCCCGCATATGAACCGCGATAGCTCGAGCAATCTTGTTGATCTCATCGTCGTTGCCACTTGTTGAACCCCCTCCGTTAGGATCACGTCGGGGAGGCATTCTACGAATAGAAGCCACAAGTGGGTCAGTAATGAGGAAGGATACAATTGAATTTTCATGATAAGGTCAGTAATATATCCATACTACTAGTATTATCATTCAATTGTAATATGATCCAGTACACGTATAAGTTTTCAACTTATTTGCATACTTATCATGTGAATATGTACGATGTCTCATGATCTCACCACCAAATCTACACACTGACACTTTCCCGATATACCGAAAACAGCTTATATATAGGGCTCACTCTCGCTGCCCACCACCGTTTCGATATACCACGATCATGCCCTTGCTAGTATTTGGCAACACGTTTGTACTGATTCCCAAGTGTGTTCCATTGATTAAGAATCTCATGATCTTTGATCAACTTGAACTATGATTGATTCCATGATTGAACCATGATTATGTTATGCGTGCACCTACTAACATCTGTTAACATGTAGAACTAAATCATACGTGTGCTCTACATTTTTCTTGTTAACTATGTTAGTAAGTACTAATGATGTAATCACTTAAGAATTTCACTTAAGGTTTACATTTACAGAATGTTCACAACTTGATTGATTCGCCATAATGTTTGGTTCATCCAAGTTTGAATTGCACTATGATTTGATTCACCAATGATTGTTTCCCAAATGTTTGTATCCCATGTGTTCGACTAATGTTCCATGTTTCCAGTTGATCCCGAATCCTCACTCCAAATACAAACGCCGGATTCCCCCTAACATACTGAAATAAGCTTATATATAGGGTAAGCTCTCACCGACCCACCACTTACCTCAACACATCAGCGTTAATCCGTCGTCTATATTTGGGGCTAAGATTCCAACTGTTGATTGATTATGATTGTTTCATGATTGCCTATTGTTTTGTGGATATGTTTATGATTATGTAAACCATGGTTCTTAATTTGCTTGAAATTAAAACCTTAGGTTTTAGCATGTGTGTCCTAGGTTAATTAACCTAGGTTCTCAATACTTACAGTATCGAGTATAATGATCTCTTGTGAGAACTTCAACTAAAGAATACTGTTACACAGATTCTAAGTTATAAAGTTCCTATGATAATGAACACCTGATAATGATAACAATGATAACAATGACAAGGATTTCAAATCAAGATTCTAAATTAATAGTTCTTGACCCTTGAATTCCTATAATGAGCATGACAAGGATTTCAAATCAAGACTCTAAATTAATAAGTCTTGACATTTGAATTCCTATAATGAATATGACAAGGATTTCAAATCAAGACTCTAAATTAATAGACCTTGACATTTGAATTCCTATAATGAATATGACAAGGACTTTAGATCAAAGATACCAATCTTTGCCTCTAAATCCCATAATGAATATGACAAGGACTTTAGATCAAAGATATCAATCTTTGCCTCTAAATCCTATAATGATCTCTGTGTGAGAATTTCAGATCAAGGATACTAAGAATACAGATCCTTGCCTCTGAAATCCTTAAATGCATATGTGTGAGAATTTAATTCGGTTTCTAAAATTATAGAAGTTCGATTCAAATTCTTTGACTCGATATCTAATCTTAGTAAAATGTCCCTAAGATCTTTCAAGATTGATGTAGACTTAATGCTCACTTAAGTTACTTAGATCCTAAGTATCCTCAAGTCTGTAGCACTTAGTCCTATTGGGTAGCTTAGGTTATAGTCTAAGTCATTAAACATTGGGTTTTTCCTAGTTCTCTACAACCTTGGCTCTGATACCAACCTATCACACCCCTGCGCCGCGCGCGGAATCCACGGCGCAGTGACGTATGATCAGTTGAATCATGCACAAGTATTGAATAAGAACAACCACAATGGATTACTACATTTCATAATGTTTAGACAGTTGTTTAGTTACAGACATTCTATCTACTAAAAGAAAGACAACTACGGACCCAAAATATAGTTTACAAAATAAGACTTCAAACAAGACAATTAAACAATCAGGATTTAGTGTGTTTCTAATCCATCCTAGCATGTTTCTTCATCTTGTTCTATCTTAGAATGGTCTCCTTAGTTGTCCCTGAGAATGTCTTAAACCTGATTACCTGAAACACGTGAAAAGTAACTGTCAACTACATACGTAGTTGGTGAGAACAATAGGTTTAATCATTTGTAAACATGAGTATATGATATAAGGCATAGGTAAGTTAAAGCAACATAAGATTCACACGGATGAGCTGCAACCCAAACTAACATCAAGTAAGAAAATGAGTGTAAACAGTCCAATCAATGTTTGCACAAGAGTCAACGTATAATATCAAGTCCCAAACCACGTTTGGAGTTAGATAATGTGTCAACAGTTTTGATAAAACCATATGTAACCGAAATCTGCAGTTAGTTTATAAAACAAATTTAAAAACTAACTGCAGCAATCGGCCTGCCCCAATGTGTGTGTCCGCTTTCCCTTGTTGTGATCACCCAGTACTAACGCTAATGAATATGATACTTGATGCTTTTACAAGTTTGTTTACAACAATAGACACCATGTTTCTGAACCTTACTTTAACAGAATGTGTTAATGCCTTATTTGATAACATGAATTGAAAACCTAGATTTAATTCCACGAATTAAATCCTTTGTTTTGAATACCATGAAATGAACCACTTGATTTGAATACCATGATGTGAACCACTTGATTTGAATACCATGAAATGAACCACTTGATTTGAATACCATAATGTGAACCACTTGATTTGAATACCATGTTGTGAACCACTTGATTTGAATACCATGATGTGAACCACTTGATTTGAGTACCATAAAATAGTGACCTTGTGTAACAACAAGGTTTATAACAAAAGAGTTTATAAAATCATTTATTTAAAAGTGTTTATCCTTCATAAATACATTTGAGTAAATCTGTTACAAAACAGTTCAAAGATCCCTTATAAAACCTTTTTAGTGAAAAGAGTTTAATAATTGATGATTCCTTTAAAACAGTTGATAAACTCCTAGGATTCGTACAATTAACCCATAATGTTTATAAGAATACACACACCTTGTGTAATGAAATATGATTGTAAACGATTGGTTTGATCACGTGTTCCACCCCAAAACAGTTATAAAACAGTAAAAGAGGGGCTAAAGTTCTCACCTGTCTGCAGTAGACTCTGAACTAAAACAGATAGCAAGTAGCAAACAGGACTTCTAATTGTTTCCTATAACATTGTAATCAAACGTAAGATATAGGATTTATAATTGTATAGACTTTGATTCATTGATTGACTTGTGTTCTCATGATTGATTATCACATGATAACTTGTTCTCATGATTATGATTGTTGTGAAAACTTGAAAGTTATGATTTGAATCACTTGATTGATCATGGGTCCAAGAAACGAATATGAAATGCTCTTTTGTGCATAACCTTATGCATAAAATGATAAATGTTTGAGAATTTGATAACCATTGATTAACATGACTTATGAAAAGATGTTCCAATTGTTTTAAGTCTTGAGATTGCGACTTGATCCCATTATTAGTTTAAGTTGCAAGTTAAACCAACTAAGATCAAATTACAATCACTTTGAGTTGTGGCCAACCATGGGCCATTTAAGTTAACCATGAGCCAATTGAATGTGGTGTTGGGCCAATTGAGTGTGATGTTGGCCCAATAACTTGTATATAGGCCTCGTAACGCGCCCAAGCTAATACCGAGTTAATTAGGATCATAATGAGTCGTATGGGCTTGGATTGGGCCTAAGGGATTTGAGTTGGGCCTTGTAACATTGAGTTGAGCCGGTTAGAGTTGAATTGGGCTTATTACCATTGTTTTGGGCCATAGGGTATTGAATTGGGCTACATGGAATTGGGTTGGGCCGACAGGTTTATGGGTTGACAATCATGGGCAGCGAACCTTGTTCCACATCCTCCTCAGGTTCGGCTGAGGTTGTTCAAGGTCCAATGGTTCGTTGCATGGTTACTAAGGTTCGTGATCTTACAGGCTTTGGCTCATGTGGGTTCGTTTCTCATGAGAAAACATCAAGGTTCGGCCAAAGAACCTTACAAGGTTCGGCTGACATAGCTTCTGCCACACGAGCTAGGGTTCGTCAAGATGTATAAGGGTTCGCTGCATGTTGATAAAGGCTCGTGAAAGCAAGGGTTCGTTCATGATCACTGAAGGTTCGCAGCAACAAGGAGGGTTCGCTCATGCTAGGGAGATCCATTAGGGTTCGCTTGGGTTTGTTCATGCATGATGGTTCGGTTGGGACATGGTTCGGCAGTTGAGCAATGAACCACGTAGGGTTCGTCTGAGTTAGCTGAAGGTTCGTGATGATGGTTATGGTTCGGTGATGGCTCGTGGACTCTCTAAGCTTCGGCCAATGCTCACACGAACCATTGCAGGGTTCGTGAAGTCCCTTGAGGTTCGGTCATGCCCAAGTGAGGGCTCGGCTAGGACACCTTCCAGCGAACCTGTACGAACATCATCACCATCATCGAACCACCAACTCCAGATTACGATCTAAGTCATTCTACTCTCGATGAAGGTTGCTACATGTGCGAAACTCGAAGGATAATGCAAATAAACCGGTTATGTGTGTATTTCACGAACTCACAAACGAAAACCCTAATCTCGTGATTTTTCAAGCTTCATTACCTCGAGATTGGCTGGTTGAATCTGCGAAAATCTTGTACTTTCTGATAGAGAATGTTGAGAGCTACGCGTGGACACCAAGAATGACGAAATCCGTTTAGAAACGAGTGAGTTACGAACGATTAAAGCTTGGTTTTTAGAGAGAGAAAGGGTTAGCCGAAAATTCTAGTGAGAGAAAGTGGTGTAGGTGAAATAAATGAGGATTTAAGCCTTGTTCAAGGCTTTTATAGTTCGGGTGATGTTCGGGTCGGTTTCGGTCGCTCGGTTCGCGTTTCCGGAACGTATCGCGTATTTTACGCGGTTTTAAAATAAAAGAGTTGTTAAACTCAAATAAATGATGAGTTTCAAAATTGTAAAATTATAAAATAATTAATATAATTATTTTTACTCATCGTGTGTTGCCAGATCGTTAAACATTCACAATTACGTGTATACCCGCAATCGCGTACGTTTTTCGATCGTATAAATTATTTAAAGCCGTTTAATCATAATTATAAGTTCAACATTCGTATCATTATGGATCGTCACCCATAACTATACTCAGTCTCGCTTACGTATTACGATTCTTGTTGAATTAATTGTCATAATATTCGTCTTAACACTGCGCACCAACACTATCCTGTTACACCGAACGCAGTATATATATAGGGCTCACTCTCGCTGCCCACCACTGTTTCGATATAACACAATACTGTTCTTGCCTAGTGAACTCGACTGTAAATAAATAATACATACTTGTCTCAAGAAATAATGATTCTAACACACAAGCACATAATGAACACATGATTCACATTGATTTACTGGACATTGACACACACTATTCTAACACTGTTTACGACTACCATAACTAAATGCACAAATGTTACATTAGCATCTTGGGTGAGGGTTCGCTGCATGAGGGGTTCGGCTGAGTTGCAGGGGTTCGGCTGAGTTGCAGGGGTTCGGCCTACCCAGGGTTCGGCCCCCTAGGTTCGATTCTCAAACATGCAGTGCAAGGTTCGTTCATGATGTCACAGGCTCGCCGGCCACCTGTTCCTGAACCATGAGGGTTCGGCCGATCTAGCTGAGTCGCGAACCACAGCTCACCCTCTTCTCCTTTGCATCATTTCTGTTACAAGTTTGTTTCTAGGGTTTCCACATGCGTGCCAAGAGTTTATTTCAACAAGTTTTAAGTGTTTAATCAAATTAAGCGACAATAAGTTAAAGAATTCGAGATTTGCTACAAAACCGTGATTAACACTTCAGATTTACCTCAAATGATGGATCAAACGTGAGATTTTCTTGTACTTCCTTGTTCTCCTTGGTTCCCCGGTCGTTTAGGCTCCGAGATCTCGAAAATCCGTCAAGAATTGAAGGAGAAAAGCTAGAGAGAAGTGGGGAGGTGTATGGGTGACGAAAATTGGAAGTTAGAGAGAGAGAAAGCTTGTGAAATGTGAGGAAAAGATGGAGGATCTCTTCCATATATCGCATGTCTTTCTCGTGTGTCCGGTCTCGTTTTTATCGTGATAATATATAACAAATATTCGGTTTTACTCGTAAAATATGTTTAAAGCGTAAAACATTAAAATGATTAAGTTTCGTCTTTATATACAAATGATTTTATTTAAATATTGTTGTTTCGTAAAACGGTTTCGTTATATTATTTATTTTAAACCAAATAATTCGTTTGTTTTTGTTTTAGATTGTGATTTCTAATAAAAATTTTTAGTTTTCATCTATTAATTTAATATCATAATTAATTATTTTATTATCTCATCGAAACGCGTTACTCGCGTACGTATCCGTAAAGATCGTCACCTTTGCGAATCCAACGCTCGTACCGTATTTCGATTCGATTTTCTGTTTATGGAATATCGTTTCAGAATATCATTCTTAATAATTATATTCGTGTGAATCGTCACCCACACGAATACATTATTAAGTTAATATTTCCGAATTAATATTCACGTTTAAAGAATGTTTGTAACCTCACCATCGCGTATTTAATCCACTAATACTTTCATTGTTTTATTAACTTTAATATTATAATTCCCAAAACAAAACCCACTAAACCCTAATCACTGACACATCCATGATAGACCGAAATATGCATATGTATAGGGCATATGTAAGGGTCAGTCGCAACTGCCCTAGCCACCGTCCCACCGCTATTTCGATAAACCATGACCATGTGTCCTTGACTATGTTTAGTATCCAAACAACAACCAACTTAAATCACCTTTCCATTTCCAAACCAAATCCATAATCATCAACAATATAACTGCGATAACCTCTCTGGTTCTGTTTAGTTGACTTACAACTAAACTTCCCATGGTTTACGCGTATAATAAGTTCGAAACATGTATACCAGTAACAGTGATAATCATCGAATAATGTGTCAATATTAATAATTACAAAATCTCAGATCGTATCAGTACACTCGTACGGATGTACGGACAACCTGAAGTACAGTGATGTTACAGTCTCCCCTAGTTAAAGGAATTTCGTCCCGAAATTCAACTTGGAGTGACCGTAGTAAATAAATGTGGGTACTTAAGCTTCATCTGATCTTCCCGCTCCCAAGTGAATTCTGGACCCCGCTTCGATTCCCAACGTACTTTGACAATCGGAATTCTACTGCGTTGGAGTTGTTGAACCTCACGATCCATTATTTCCACTTGTTTTTCAACAAAGTGCATGGTATCATCAATGCGAATGTCATTGAGTGGTACCTGAAGATCCTGATCGGCTAAACACTTTCTTAAGTTGGACACGTGAAACGTCGGGTGCACATTACTAAGTTCAGGAGGGAGTTCCAACTTATAGGCAACCTTCCTGATCCGTTCAAGGATCCTAAAAGGGCCAACATAACGTGGAGCAAGCTTCCCTTTCTTCCCGAATCGGAGAACGCCCTTCCAAGGCGACACTTTAAGCAATACCATATCTCCCACTTCAAACTCTAAAGGTTTTCGTTGTTTATCCGCATAACTCTTCTGTCGACTGCGTGCAGCTAACAGATTGTCGCGGATCTGGCGTATCATGTCAGTCGTCTCCTGAATAATCTCGAGACCAGTGATCTGCGATTCACCGACCTCGGTCCAAGAAATAGGTGACCGACATTTTCTGCCATAAAGAGCTTCAAACGGTGTCATACCAATGCTCGCATGATAACTGTTGTTATACGAGAACTCTACCAATGGTAAATGGCTATCCCAATTGCCAACGAAATCGATGACACAAGCTCTTAACATGTCTTCCAAAGTTTGAATCGTCCGCTCCGTTTGACCATCCATTTGAGGATGATAAGCAGTGCTAAGATCCAATCTTGTTCCAAAAGCTTCATGAAGTGATTCCCAAAATCGTGCCGCGAAACGAGCATCACGATCCGATATTATGCTTAAGGGAATACCATGTCGACTAACGATCTCATCAATGTAGATACGAGCTAACTTCCGTACAGGTTACGTTTCGCGTATCGGTAAGAAATGAGCCGACTTGGTTAATCTATCCACTATTACCCAAATACTATCCTTGCCATTTGTGGTTTGTGGAAGTTTAGTAATGAAATCCATAGAGATATTCTCCCACTTCCACATCGGTATTTCTGGTTGTAATAACAATCCTGAAGGTCGCTGGTGTTCTGCCTTGACTTTGGCACAGTTAAGGCACTTAGACACATACCCAGCAATATCCTTCTTCATTCCAGGCCACCAGTACAAGTCCCTAAGGTCTTGATACATCTTATCAGAACCCGGATGGATTGAATAACGAGACTTATGAGATTCATCCATAATCACTATCCTAAGATCACCTCTGTTCGGTATCCACAACCGATTCAAATAATACATTAATCCATCATCTTTAGTTTCCAATAAGATTTCAGCCCCGCAAGACATCTCATTTTTCAAGTCATCTTGAGCTAATGAGTGTTATTGGGCCGTGAGAACATCATCACGGAGACTAAAGTGCACTCGAACACTATGGATCTGAACTTGACTTTTGCGACTAAGCGCATCTGCTACTACATTCGCTTTACCAGGATGGTAGCGAATTTCACAGTCGTAATCATTCAACAGTTCAACCCATCTCCGTTGTCTCATGTTAAGTTCTTTCTGATTAAGAATATGTTGCAAACTCTTATGATCAGTGAACACTACACACTTAGTGCCATAAAGATAATGTCTCCATATCTTCAAAGCAAACACGACTGCACCAAGTTCCAAGTCGTGTGTGGTGTAGTTCTTCTTGTGAATCTTTAATTTTCTTGATGCATAAGCCACAACCTTTCCCCGTTGCATGAGAACACAACCGAGACCTAGGTTGGATGCATCACAATAGACTACAAAATCATCATTTCCGTCAGGCAGAGTCAAGACAGGAGCATCACAAAGTTTCTGCTTCAAAGTCTAAAACGCCTGTTCTTGCTTCGGTCCCCACTCATATGGTTTATTCTTTTGTGTCAAAGAAGTGAGAGGGACAGCAATCCTGGAGAAATTCGAAATAAATCGCCGATAGTAACCGGCAAGTCCAAGAAACGATCGAATCTCCGTTGGTGTTTTCGGTGTCCTCCAATTCTTCACAGCTTCAATCTTTGCAGGATCCACGTGAACACCATTTTCATTGACTATGTGTCCCAAGAATTGAACTTCCTTAAGCCAAAATTCACATTTAGAGAATTTAGCATACAGTTGCTCTTTTCTTAGGATCTCCAAAACCAACTTAAGGTGTTTCTCGTGCTCTTCCTTGGTCTTTGAGTATATCAAAATATCGTCAATGAACACAATCACAAACTTATCCAAGTATGGCCTGCAGACACAGTTCATGAGGTCCATGAAAACCGCCGGTGCATTGGTAAGGCCGAAAGGCATTACCAGAAATTCATAATGGCCATATCTTGTTCTGAAAGCTGTCTTGGGAATATCATCTTCATGTACTCGAAGCTGATGATACCCCGACCTAAGATCGATCTTGGAAAACCATGCCGAGCCTTGAAGCTGATTGAAAAGATCATCGATACGCGGCAGTTGATATCGATTCTTAATTGTGAGCTTGTTTAATTCGCGGTAGTCGATGCACATTCGGAATGACCCATCCTTCTTCTTAACAAACAGGACCGGTGCACCCCATGGTGAATGGCTCGAGCGAATAAATCCCTTATCAGTCAGTTCTTGCAACTGGCTCGCCAATTCTTGCAACTCCGAAGGCGCAAGTCTGTAAGGAGCTTTGGCAACTGGATTTGCACCAGGTACTAAGTCAATTCGAAACTACTTGACGTTCCGGTGGAAGACCCGGAAAATCATCAGGAAATACTTCTGGAAAATCTCTGATCACAGGAACATCTTCAACTCTCTTTCCTTTATCCTTTTTCTCCACAATATGAGCTAAAAATGCTATACATTTCTTCCTAAGGTACTTGTGTGCTTTAGTGCATGACATAAGCTTAAGACCTTTGCTAGAAGTTTCTCTAAAGACTCTTAAAGTTTCACCCGAAGGCAATGGAATACGTATGTATTTCTCACGGCAAACTATCTCCGCTTTGTGGGTGGCTAACCAATCCATGCCTATGATAACATCAAAGCTACCAAGATGCATAGGTATAAGATCAATCGGGAAAACGTGATCATTTAAGTTCACAGTACATCCGATAGTAACAGTGTCAATATCAATAGTGTTTCCGTCAGCCACCTCCACGTTAAACGGTTTATCTAAATATGTACGTGTTCTACCAAGCAAGCATTCAAAATCATATGAAACAAAACTCCTATCGGTACCAGAATCAAATAAGACAGATGCATAAGAGTTGTTGATCAAAAATGTACCGTTGACCACGTCCTGGTTGGCTTGAGCAGCTGGAGCAATCAGTTGGAACGCCCGGCCTCTTGCCACCCTCTGATTGTTTCCGGTCAACTTCGGGCATTGGTTTCTGAAGTGACCTACTTCGCTGCACTCATAATAGGCTCTTGCCTGTGCAGGTACCTGGCGAACAGGTGCAGCTTGTATCGGTTGAGCTTGTGGAGCGGGTAATGCAAGCGGAGCAAGTTGAAGCCTTTGTGCTTGCTGTGCACTCCTGCAGACATTAGCAAAATGGCCAAACTTGCCACAGTTGTTGCAGATGCGACAAGGCACGTTTGGCAGGTGATGATATCTGCAAGTATTACACTGGGGAGTATTCCCAATATAATTTCTTATAGTGGTGTTGTTTGATGATTGCTGCACAGACTTAGCAGCAGGAGCAGTGACCACAAAGTTCCTGGTCTTTCTCTTTTTGTTGCTGCTCTTAGAAGTACTAGCAGCTTCAGACTTAACTTCAGACTTGGTTTCTTTTGTAGCAGTCTTCACATCAGTTTTCTTTGTCCCCTTCCTGTTGAGTGTTCCAGCCTTCACATGATTGTCAGTAAGTGTAGCAGATAAACGGATCGCAGCCTCAAGTGTTTTGGGGTTGCTTCCATAGACAGTATCTTGAATCTGCATCGGCAGCCCGCCGATATATTTCTCGATCGCTCTCTCCAAGGGTGTCACAAGATGAGGCACCAGCAGGCTATACTCATGGAACTGAGTATTGTAGATTACATTCTCCCCGCTGTCCTGCTTGAGTTCCCAGAACTCAGTCTCAAGCTTCCTCATCTCACTGCGAGGACAAAATTCAGTGGTCATCAGGTCCTTGACCTCTTTCCATGTTAGCGCTAAGGCGGCATCAACTCCCCTAGTTCGCTTTTCGCCATTCCACCAAGTCAGTGCTCTCTTTTGGAAAACACTGGTGGCATAGCGCACCTTCAAGTTCCCAGGACAATCGCTGTTGATGAAGGTATTCTCCATGCTCTCAAACCACTGCAGTAGACCAGTGGCTGATTCAGCACCCGTGAACTTCAGAGGATTACAGGAGTTGAAATGCTTGAATGTGCAAGTTGGCGGATTTGCACCTCCTCTGTTTTGATTGATGTTCTGATTGGCCTGAGTCAACTGGTTCACCAATCTAGAAATAAGTGTTGCTAACTCTTGTATGCCGGAGTTGGCATTACTGTTGTTAGCATCCCCATTGTTTGAGTCATCTTCGTTGTGACGGCGCGGCGGCATGTTTATGAGAAATTAGAAACATGTTAATACCGTTTACAACGTAAGTCATACAAACAATGGTCAAATGAGTTCATTTAAACAGTTAAGATTACATATAGGAACTATATTTCTCTCCTATATGTCATTAAACTCATAAAAAATTTTAAATTTCCTAGAACTATACTAAGTGTCCTAGTTGGTCATAACTAATATTAACTAAGTATTCCTAAGTGCTATACATTCTCCACCCTATACCAACACTGACAACCTCCCGATGCAATGCAACAAGCTTATATATAGGGCATATGCAGAGGTAGATCGCAATCTCCCCTACACCGTTCCACCACCGTTTCATTGCACCACGATTATGCCCTTGTTAGCACTTAGAGTGCATCATGTATCTTACCATAGTCTCACTTCACAAACCTTATCCTAGATAGGATAATTTTGAGTGAAGTGGTCTCTAGTTCCCTTGGACAATTAGGTTCGTCTAATGTCGAAGTTCACCTGACATGTAGGTTTACCTATTTCTAAGTTCACCTAATGTCTAAGTTCACCTGACACTAAAGTTCCCCTAATGCCTAAGTTCACTAAATTCCATACCAAATCTCAATGTCCTTAATCATCAATAAGGGTTCATATCATCACTGAGTGCTCTTATTGTCACTAAGTGTTCATATCCTCCCTATAAGTTATTCTCATCAAGCGTCCATACCATCACTAAGTGTTAGTATCGTCACTATGCGTTTATATCATCAGCAAGTGTCTATATCATCAGTCAAGTCCATATTCCATCACTAATCGTTCATATCGTTCGTTGATCCTATGCACCCTACGTGTCCAATCCGTGTGTTTCAAAAGTGAATTTATAAGTGTTTATCAAGTGTGATCATCCATGAGTCAATCCAAACCACTCCAACAAACATACCATCAACCATAACCTTAAAGCAATTCCTAATAATATCCTAAGTTCCTGACACTGACAGACCCCCAATATACTACAAATGGTATATGTATAGGGCATATGTAAGGGTCAGTCGCAACTGCCCTAGCCACCGTCCCACCACCTTTGTAGTATACCACGAGTGTGTCCTTGCCTGGTGATCAATAATCAACAGATAGTTCCTAAAGCAGATAATTCCTAAGCAGTTAATTTCCTAAACAGATAATTTCCCAAACGGGTAGTTCCCATATTCTTCAATACTGACATCCACCTAATGTATCGTAAATGGTATATATATAGGGCATATGTAAGGTTCAGTTGCAACTGCCCTAGCCAACGTCCCACCACCTTTACGATACACCACGTGCATGTCCTTATCGAATCATTAGGGCACACGTAAGCAAGAAATTAATAAGCAGTATATGCATATCAGATGTATAACAGGAGTTCAGGTAACATGTAATAAACACATAAGCAAGAAATCCTGAATATACTAACTAGTGTATGAAATAGTTCATACTAGGGTATCCTACGGTTATAGACTAGGTCAACCATTTCTAGTAACCTAATTCCCTATAACCTAGGCTCTAATACCAATCTGTAACAACCCGACCGATGGCGGAAACGTCGGGATGCCACGAGGGATGTGTAGATTGTTCAAAAGCTCGTGGGCATCTAAATCAAATCATCATATATCATTCAATCACCAAAATTAATTACAAAAAAATCATGTTCATCATGAAATAGTTACATCAATTACAAAAGAGAATTAACTATTTAACTAAATTCAAGTCGCCAGAATTTCAGTTAATTAGCTAAGTTCAAGATCCTATATGATGATGTCCAAAAGTGTAATTTCCTCTTCATCAACCTACTTAGCTTCATTACCTGAAACATGTAGGAAAATCAAGTGTCAACTACAAAGTAGTTGGTGAGTAATCATAAGTTTTATATTTAAAAGTGTTTCCAAAATGACTATAAAAGTTTAGAGTTTCCTGAGAACATCCACATGACACCTGCGAGATAATCCATCACAATCCAAACACATAATCCAAACACAAAATCCAACACATAATCACACATCTCAATTAATCATAAGTATTCAATCACATAAACATTCAACCAATCTCAATTATCAACCATCTCAAATATTATAAGTGACAATACATGTATCATTTCAAATGACCGAAGTCAAGTCAACGACACACGGATGTGGCGAGCTCCACGTGACAATACATGCATCATTCTAGTTTACCAAAGTCAAAGACAACGGCACACGGATGAGGCAAACTCCTCGTGACAATACATGCATCATTGTAGTTGACCGAAGTCAAAGACAACAACACACGGATGAGGCAAACTCCTCGTGACAATACATGCAGTCGTTACGAATGACCGAAGTCAACAGTAACAACTCATGGAATATGATAATCCATAAATATGAATTTCATATAAATAAACAAGTGTCATCCTTGTGATATCAAAATAATATTGAAAATGGGTAAACATGTTTCACCTCTGAGTTTAAAACAAAACAGTTTAAAAAGGAGGTTATGAGAACTCACCTGAATCCTTAGAATCAGTGTTCCTGTAATATGCCCGCTCGCGTAAATGAATTCAAGATCAACTCAATCAACCTGTAATTATAAGTGTGTTTGTGTTTATAATTGCAAGTATTTCCAATTATATTTAGTGTCCCATTAGGCTTACTTTAAACTCAGTAGTGTTTTGCTAACTCAGTTTATTTGACCTAATTTAATACCCCGCTAAGGATTTCAAAACAAATCATTCTTAGTGTGAATTTACTTGTCGGTTTAGATCATTTAGTATCAATAATTTGTTATGTTATCTTATGTGTGTTCCCTTTATTATTTGTACATACATTCCAATGTGTTGACCTTAATTCTATATACATGAACTAACACATACTTAACTTTTTAGGTATGTTTGTTCAAATTAATTATCATGCTTTAAATTATCAAAAATCTAAGTTAAGTTTTAAAAGGAATACACTTAGGTTGTCCACCTAAGGTATTCAAGTTATGCTAGTTCATAATTCAAAACCCATATATATATTATGAAAGGTGGTGGTTTTATGAACATCCATGCAATGCACATCATGTATTTCTTGGTTTACCCTTAACCCGAATCTTGGCTCTAGTTCGAACCCCTAGGTCCGGCCCAAGGCCCAAGTTTAGTGGCCCATTACTCCTTGTAATTCCTTGGGTTCGTTCAGCACCTAGCCCAAATAACACTTTGATCCACGGCTCGGTTAAGGTTCGCTGCCCTATGGTTTTAGTATTCTAAGGTTCGGCCAAAAATGTAGGTTAGCAGCTCATAGGTTCGCTGCCCTACCTGTGTAATCATGTAGGTTCGTTGGAACTAGGGTTCGGCCCAAAGACTAACCAGGTTCGTGTAAAGTTCGCATGGCCTATAGGTTTGGCGATAGCAAGAGGGTTCGGTTACCATAAGGTTCGCACACCCCCATGCAGGTTCGCTGCCATGGGTTCGTTGCTGAAATAGGTTTGCCTCGAAAAGAGTTCGGCTGAAATCATAAGGTTCATGGCACAAGGCTCGGCTGGCCCAAGGTTCGGCCACCTTAGCATCTTGGGTGAGGGTTCGCTGCATGAGGGGTTCGGCTGAGTTGCAGGGGTTCGGCCTACCTAGGGTTCGGCCCCCCTAGGTTCGGTTCTCAAACTTGCAGTGCAAGGTTCGTTCATGATGTCACAGGCTCGCCGGCCACCTGGTCCCGAACCATGAGGGTTCGGCCGATCTAGCTGAGTCGCGATTCACAGCTCACCCTCTTCTCCTTTGCATCATTTCTGTTACAAGTTTGTTTCTAGGGTTTCCACATGCGTGCCAAGAGTTTATTTCAACAAGTTTTAAGTGTTTAATCAAATTAAGCGACAATAAGTTAAGCAATTCGAGATTTGCTACAAAACCGTGATTAACACTTCAGATTTACCTCAAATGATGGATCAAACGTGAGATTTTCTTGTACTTCCTTGTTCTCCTTGGTTCCCCGGTCGTTTAGGCTCCGAGACCTCGAAAATCCGTCAAGAATTGAAGGAGAAAAGCTAGAGAGAAGTGGGGAGGTGTATGGGTGACGAAAATTGGAAGTTAGAGAGAGAGAAAGCTTGTGAAATGTGAGGAAAAGATGGAGGATCTCTTCCATATATCGCATGTCTTTCTCGTGTGTCTGGTCTCGTTTTTATCGCGATAATATATAACAAATATTCGGTTTTACTCGTAAAATATCTTTAAAGCGTAAAACATTAAAATGATTAAGTTTCGTCTTTATATACAAATGATTTTATTTAAATATCGTTGTTTCGTAAAACGGTTTCGTTGAATTATTTATTTTAAACCAAATAATTCGTTTATTTTCGTTTTAGATTGTGATTTATAATAAACATTTTTAGTTTTCATCTATTAATTTAATATCATAATTAATTATTTTATTATCTCATCGAAACACGTTACTCGCGTACGTATCCGTAAAGATCGTCACCTTTGCGAATCCAACGCTCGTACCGTATTTCGATTCGATTTTCTGTTTATGGAATATCGTTTCAGAATATCATTCTTAATAATTATATTCGTGTGAATCGTCACCCACACGAATACATTATTAAGTTAATATTTCCGCATTAATATTCACGTTTAAAGAATGTTTGTAACCTCACCATCGCGTATTTAATTCCACTAATACTTTTATTGTTTTATTAACTTTAATATTATAATTCCCAAAACAAAACCCACTAAACCCTAATCACTGACACATCCATGATAGACCGAAATATGCATATGTATAGGGCATATGTAAGGGTCAGTCGCAACTGCCCTAGCCACCGTCCCACCGCTATTTCAATAAACCATGACCATGTGTCCTTGACTATGTTTAGTATCCAAACAACAACCAACTTAAATCACCTTTCCATTTCCAAACCAAATCCATAATCATCAACAATATAACTGCGATAACCTCTCTGGTTCTGTTTAGTTGAGTTACAACTAAACTTCCCATGGTTTACGCGTATAATAAGTTCTAAACATGTATACCAGTAACAGTGATAATCATCGAATAATGTGTCAATATTAATAATTACAAAATCTCAGATCGTAACATTACACTCGTACGGATGTACGGACAACCGGAAGTACAGTGATGTTACACCCATAGTTAATAATCACGCCATATGTTTGTTCATCAAAAGCCCAGAACTTGAAACTATCCAAAACTCCTTCAGGTAAGTCTTGAAGTATCGGTACCTTCTTCATCCATTCTGTAGCTAGCCAATTTACTTCATAGACATCAATATCAATTGGGTTTCCAAGAGAGTTTGTTTTCTTCTTTATTTTTACAAACATAGCAAGAGTCGTATCAGAGAATCCTTTCTTGACATGCTACTGTAAAGAGTTGTAGAAATTTTCTCTCCTTTTGTTCTTGCTACGATTGAAAAATCTTTGTCTCACCAGTTCAACCATGTCGACAACTGTCAATGATTTGAATGAAGAAGAATGATCATAATATTCAATGTGCTTTGTCAACTTTCTTCTGAGTCACCACATCTCCTTCACTTAATCATAGCCCCAACAAACAATCCCGGACCTGTCTCCTTCATAATTAAATCTACTGTCTCCCACATCAACAATGAACATGGTAGGTTTAAACTTAGCTGCATATTTAGCTTCATGAATGGTTCTGTTATTAATCATGTTGAGCTCCCTGGACTTAGCTATACTAACTTTGAATACAGTATCACCAACAAATTATTTCCTCAACCCTTCTTCACGACTGCGGATTAGCTCATCAAACTCAGCTTGACTAATTCCAGGTGTGGGTTCAGAAGTACTCGATGGACTTGATTCATCAGTGTCCTTTAAACTTGTCTTGTAAATTTTGCTTTAAATCAAGTGCAATTGCTGATAAATGGCCCATATTAGTTTCAAGATCTTTGATCTTTTTGTCTTTAGCTCATTGTTTGTCTTCAACTCTTGAGGCAACATATCAATGGGTTTATCTTCAGGCAACATGTTCTTCCCTCTATCAGCTCTAATCAGTTGTTCTCCAGCTAGGAATGAGTCTTAATCAAGATCTTCAGAATGCGAGGAACACCCAGCAGCTGATTCTTTAACTTGTGGTGATGGTTCGGTTGATTCAGTAGTGGTGCTCTGTATTTGAATTAAAGAATCATGTTCAGTTTCTGGTTCACGAACAACAACCCCTGGCCGTGGGTCTCTTTTTCTCCTTTTTCATGGAATCAAATCAGCAGCTACATCCAGCGGTGGTTCTTGTTCAGTAAAGGAAGGTGTAAAAGGAGGATTACCTACACTCCTTTTAACATGCTCAAGCAATGCATCAAGATTTTTAGTAGTAAGCAAGTTCACTTGCTTAGGAAGGTCCTTCTCAACCTCTTATGTCTCAATCTCAAAGCCAAAATCCATATCAGGTTCCCCTCCAGTCAATACATCTTCATATTTAGGCAACTTAACAACATAAACATCTTCATCATAATACTTTGAACTGACGATTTCCACATCATGTTCCTCTTCAATGAAAACATTAAGAATTTCAGGCTCTTCTGCAGCATCAACATCTTCTATCTCAGCAAATTGACCAAATTTCTTTAACGTATGCAGTCCTTCAAATTTGAATCTCCCACCCCTATTTTGCATCATTAGTGGAAATGATTATTCACTCAACAACTTCATATCTCGAGTCGCCACTCCTCTTTGTAACGTTAGTATCTCTCATCAAATATCATTTGCAGAAATCTCGGATACATCATGAATATCTCTGATTTACTTCCTTTCAGGTTACCCTTCATCTCATTTAAGATGAATTTTGAGAAGTTGTACCCCCAGTTCATTGCAAGGGTGACAAAGGCAGATGATTTTTCCTTGTTCAAAATATCAAATGTCCCGTTATTTCCACTCATATACACCATGAAAACATAAGCTATATATATATCCAGTATGGAATCAGTAGTTTCTTCTGCAACATTAGGTAGATTCCTTCATATCCCATTTCAGACAACACAACTTCGATTACACCTTTCTCAAGCGCCACCGGATCAATAGGCTTATCAATGAATGCCATTACTTCTCTAATTACAATTTTCCGATATCACAACTTATGCATCTTGAACACGAGCAACAATAGTTCCTTTTCCACTATCTCCTTCTTTATGCAGCTTAGCAGGAAACCAAAACACTTCGACAAGGTTTTCATCAATGATCGGGTTCATTATCAAAGCATGAGATATCTTGCAAGTGTTGAACCCATGAATTGCAGATGCGAATTGTTTTTGGCTTCCAGGAGGAGGAGCTATCAGCAATGCTAAATTATGATTATCTTTCCACATAATCTGAAGTTGTTGTTGTGCCATTTTAACTTGTAAATTATCAAAGCACATTAATAAAAATCAAGTTAGAAACAATTTCATCAAGTCAAAATAATCAATCATTTTCGAATTCACTTTATCATTCTCGAGTCAAAGAAGTTATTTTCGAGAACAATATTGATTTTCGAGATCGAATTTTAATCTTGAGATCGAATACATCAGTTCTCGAGGACCTCTATTGTTCTTGAATTACTCTTTTTTTCTCGAGTTTATGAAATTCAATTGTCAAACTTAATAGTACTTTTATCAAATTCAAATATATTTCATATTGTTCTCGAACACAAGTGAACGTTCTCGAGTCTAATCTTCCCTTTCTTGAATTTTATGTGAATTCAGAAGTATCAAGTTCGAGAACTATTTATCTTCTTCCCGAGAATTCGAAAACCATTCCAATCGTTTTAGAGCTTTATTGAATCAAAGAACACAATCAAATTTCATGATCGATTAAGGCACATTCATGATCAGAAACATGTTCCGATCATGTTTTGGCAGATTTCAATAGCCAATTTTTGGTAATTTTCTAACAGGAAAATCCCAAATCTTCGAATTCAGGCACTCCATTCTATGATTTTAACTTGCTGATGGAACCTGCAAATACCTTAAAGAAACACTTAGAAACAGTGATGAAAATGATGAAACTGATCGATGCAGAATCCGAAAACCTTGACAACCTCGAGAAAGGTTTTAGCAAATTCGAAAAAATGGATTTGAGGAACTCGAAAATATGATCTAATGAACTCGAAAGTGGCTAGGGTACAAGAATTTTACCCTCATTTACCCCCTTTTATAATTTATCAAATCAAATAAGTCCACACAATCCCATTTGACCGGCCCACAAATCTAAAACCTTCATTTTGAATTAACTAGGCAACTCAAATCACACAAACATATAAATTGGGATCAAATCATTCTCAGGTCTAAATATTTCGTTTAATGCTAATCTATATGAACTGAATATCAGGATTGCCCGTATATTATCCATCTAAACCCAATCTTAAAGCACTTTTCTCTTTTCTATTTGTGCATGTTTATCATGTTTTTCGTGCCTTACGTGTGTTACGAATGGATCAGACTAAATCCTAGATACATGGGGTGCATCCTATCAAGCCAAAGATTTCCAATTACAAATTTAATATGCCTTTGATCCTGATTATATGTCTGAGAGTTTAGAGAGAGAGAGAGAGCAAGAATGGATCATAGGTTTTAATATACAAGGCTTAATATACGATGGAGGTTGGGTTTTGGACTCTAGAGGTTCTCTTTTAGCGTTCTTTTAGCATGATTGTCCTCTTAGGCGTCTTTTATTGGTATTAGCAGATCTAGATTTTGTAGCATATGCTCATGTATGCAGGTCACATCTTAGGTCTTCATGTAACCTGGATAAAGAGAGCTACACTTCTCAGGTCTCAGCGGAAGCTGAACAGAGAGAAGACATCCATGAGCATTGCATAATCTTATGTACAGACGCAAAGCACTTTCAGAGAAAGCACTCGATGTTGGACATATTTTCAGAATCTCGTGCGTATTAATGTGTCTTAAGATTTCTAAGACAGTCAAATATGCAATGCTGTTGGATCGGGTTGTGTAACTTACACAACACTTACACAAGTATCTTCTACAAAGTTAATAGATGCGGAAATTATATCAATTAGATTTGTAACACAGATTGAAACAAAATACAGAAAGCAATTATCAATTCAAGGTCAAAGTATATTGCATTCAACTGTTAAGTTTTACAACACGTAGCTCAAGCACTCACTTGTGATTTGCTAATTAACAAGTGAAGGATTATATACTAAGACCTACAGCTGTATCCTTGTAGGAATACACGGCTGGACGAAACACTAGAAACAAACGTATGCTAAATCTAGTATCTATTATGGTCTTGACAGGCCAAGCCATATTAATTACAATTAATACAAAAGACTCCATTGACTTTTACAATAAATACCTAAACAACAAAACACATTAACTTTTACAATAAATACCTAAATCAGATTTCTGAAACGATAGCATAATAGTTTATTGTCAAACATCAAATGTCAATAGCATAAAATAGTTCACCTAGTTTGTACCTGAGTTACTGTGCAAGTCACTGTTGAGTTTACTGTTCCGGTGACATTTCCGGCACTGATGTTACAGTCTCCCCTTGTTAAAGAAATTTCGTCCCGAAATTTAAAAGTTATTATCAGGTACGATTTTCCTTGTAAACAAGTGGAGAGACTTTTTTTTTTGGTGTGATGTCCCCATGCTCCTAAATAAACTCTGGGTCGCGTTTAGGTTTCCCGTGTATGGCCCCAAAGTTTAGCTCGCCTTATTGGTCGTAGTTGTCTTACTACTAGGCCTTGCTAAATCTTTGCATAACTCTAACACCTTATTGTTCAAAACTAATTGATGCTGGGATCATCAATTGTTACACAACCTTAGTGTTAGCTGTGGTTTCCCTACGTATGTTATTGGCATTAACTAAGGATTCTTTCATTGTTTCTACTGCAGTAAAAGAATTACTAAGTTTTCATGGAATACCTAGGTGGTTATACTAACAGGAACAAGATAATTTCTTATACCTACTAGTATCAAAATAAAACAAAGACTTATGAGTAAAGTGGTACTACATACCAGTACCCGTCTCCGGGTCTTGGCGTGCTGCAGCGGCTTCAATCATAAATGCCCTCCCACGAGGTGCTTGGATTCCTGGTTGCACTCTCTTCAGGCAGTCCCTGGATGAATGACCTGGTTTCCCACAGTTATAGCATCCCCGATTGTTTTTGTTGTGATTGCCAGGGTTTGGTGGTGGTGGTATTGCCATGGCAGCATTGTTTACAGCCGGTGTCGGTGGAGTTTGGCAGTGATGAACCAAATGGCCTTTCCGACCACAGTTGGTACAATGCCTACACGACATTGTCGCAGCATGATGAAACTGACATTGTGCACATTGAGGATGTACGCCCGAGTAAGGTTTGCGTGCAGCTTTAGTAGGTACTGTAGCAACTTGATGGAGGGGTATCGCACCGTGTAGTCTTGAGTGACAATCTGCTTATTCTTCAGTTGTTCCTCTTTAGCCTTGCCTTAGTCGTTATTTAAAACTCCTGACTTCACCATTACGTCAGTGATTTTAGCGGACAGAGAAATGGCTGACTTTAGAGTAGTAGGGTTTGCAGCAAGTACAATGCCCTGAATGCAGGATGGTAATCCTGCTACATATCGGTCAATCCGCTTTTCCAGAGTCGGCACCATCTCCGGCACCAAGGTTACCAATTCATGATAGCGAGTAGTGAATGTCATGTGATCTGCTCCTTTCATCACGTGATTTGACAGTTCCACCTCTAGCTTCTGAAGTTAGTGCTTGGGACAGAATCCATTCCTTAACAGTATTTTGAAGTCTGCCCATGACATCGCTAGTGCTTCTTTTCTGCCTCGAGCTTGTATCTGAGAGTTCCACCATGTTAAGGCACGGTTACTAAAAGATCCAGCAGCGTAGCGAATCTTATGGTGTTCTGCACAACCGCTGATGTCCAGTGTAGCTTCCATCTTCTCCAACCATTGGATTAGTCCAACAGCTCCATCAACACCACTAAAGCTCGGCGGTTTGCATCCTACGAATGATTTGTAGGAACAGTATGAAGTAGTGCCGGTGTTTCCACTAGCTTCACCCATAGTATGCCCAGAGTTGTTACCGTGACCTTGAATTCTGTTGATCATCTCCGAAAGAATATCCTTCAGCTGGTTAGTCATTTGACTACTCAGTAATGTTGACAAGGCAACAGTAGCAGGATCCAGAACTAGAGTTGCATTCGGGTTCGGAGGCGGTGGTGAATCAGGTGGTGCAGGGGTTGATGAATAAGGTGCTGAGGTTTGTGGAGTCGGTTGTCTTCTAGGTGGCATTCTGACCAGAACCAAAAGGATATAGGTTAGTAGAATGCAGAAGACACAATGCAACCTAAATCCTATGCTCTCTATATGAGGGTCCCTAGGTTATAGTCTAGGCCAAACCATTTTAAGTAAATGACCTATTATTCTCTATAACCTTGAGCTCTGATACCAATCTGTCACACCCCGAGCCGACGGGTATGGATCGGCTTCCCCGTCGGGGCGGAAGGTTCTCGGGGCACGATATCGTGAGTGATAATCGTGATGATCAGATTGTTTACAAAGTATCAACATTGAGAATAACTAAAGCACAATATAGTATCAAACTAGGATTACAAAGTTAAATTACAAATATCAATGTTTGATAATTTAACTAAGTAAACCTATCAAAAGAATCAATGTTTACTATCTTGTAACTGTGCAAGATATCAAAATAGATTCATAGCTTTCATCAAAAGATGTGATTTCCCAAAATCCACTAGGTCCTTTAATTGGGCATCCTAGTATGCATTCCTGAGCCCTAGCTTAATCATGTACGTCACCTGAGAAAGCATGTAAGAAAACAAAGTCAACATAATGGTTGGTGAGTTCATATAGTAGTTTTAGCAAACCTTTTTGGTAACAACCTTAACCACATTAACATCACCTGTAATATCCAGATCGGTATGCTAATATATAGGGCATACGAAAGGGTCGAGCCTACAACCCGCCCAAACGCCATCCCACTGCATACTAATCCACATATGACATTGTTGTTAATGATAATTAAGCGCTTTACCTATCATCAAATTCTCCCATAGTTTCAAGTATCCTGCTTAGAAGTTTAAGACATTCACCCAATAGTATTCACCAACCCCTTCGGTAAAAACCTTAACCTCATTAACATCACCTATAATATCCAATTTGGTATGCTTATATATAGGGCATATGTAGGGTCGAACTTACCGCCCGCCCAGCCAACATCCCACCACATACTAAATCACATATGACATTGTTGTTAATGATAATTAAGTGTCTTACCTACCATCCAATTCCATCATAGTTTTATGCATCCTGATTTATGAGTTTCAACATGAACAGAGTAGCATTTGAGTATCACGTTTGAGAGTTACCATTATGGACAGCTGAACACCCTAAGAAATTCAGCATCCATCCATAACGGAACTAAGTAATCGGAGGACAAGATAAGTCAACTAGAAGAGATCAAAATCATCCTAGTCACTCATCACAACCATGGGTGAATCAAGAAGAACACTGAATGACTAGTAGGGCTTGACCACTGTCAAGACGCGGTGGCCAATCAGTCTGTCTTACAGGATTTTGACAACGAAGAACACTGATGACTAATAGGGCTTGACCAATGTCAAAACGCGGCGACTGATCAGTCTGTCTTACGATGTCTGATAGCTTAAGCATTCAAGTTTAGAGCATTCACATAGTTTTACTAATGACTAGTAGGGGTTGACACACAGGTCAGCACGCAGCGGTCAATCAGTCTATTGTCTTAGCATTCCAAGTATATCAAGCATTCAAGTGTTTGAAGTATTCTAAGCATATCAAGCCTTCAAGTGTTTCAAGTATTCCAAGCATATCAAGCATTCAAGTGTTTGAAGTATTCTAAGCATATCTAGCATTCAAGTGTTTCAAGTATTCCAAACATATCAAGCATACAAGTGTTTATAGCATTTCGAGCATATGAGTCTGTATAGTATTTTGAGCATATGAGTCCTTTTAAGTTTAAGTTTTCAAGCATACATAAGTATAGTTTTCATAAGCATTTCTAGTTTTAGTATTAGTCTTTCTTATGCATTTAAAAACTTCAAAAGTTTTGATCAAATAAGTATAAGTGTAAGCAGCATTAGCATTTAGGTTAAGATTATAAGATATTAAATTTTAAAAATAAGAGTATAGAGTATTAGTATTTAGAGTAAGTGTATATAATATTAGCCTTTAGAACGGGTGTATCAAGTATTAGCATTTAGCATGTAATCATAGCGCGTAGTATGTAGCATATAGTATTTGCACCTAGTTTGAGCATATAGTTTGTAGCTTTAACTTTAGCATATAGTTTAAGCATAGAGTTTGTAGCATTAACACATAGTTTGAGAATATAGCTTATAGCATTAGCATTTAAGTTTAAGTCTTAGGCTTTAGCTTTCAGAACAAGAGTAACAAGCTTAAGCATTAGTATTAGCATCATGAATACGTGTAAAAGCATTTATAAAACATTTCAATACTTGTTTAAAATGTATAACATGCTTCTCAGTTCCTAGGTAAAAACAAATATGCTTGAAAAGGGGACACATGAACTCACCTTGTGTTTGAAGTGGTTGACTTATCTTAAACTAGAATGCACGCGCTCATTGTTGTATCTACCGTTGTATTCACGATCCTGTATTGAGTTCATGTTGTTGTATCTTATAAGTATAGGTTATAGCGAATCGTGTGCGTGTAAGTGTTAGTGTTAGCCATAAAGTTGGCTAACACTTAGGAGTCTCGGTCTTTATTCGGCCCTTGTTTCCATTGTCCTAAGTGTAGTTGATGTGTATAGTTTCTAAGGCCTGACGTTTTATCCTTGTTAACTTGAATTAGTTGTGGTCTAGTTAGACATTTGTTAAACCACCTTTGTAGTAAAACAACCAATACTCATGCATGGTTATTTCTTATTCTTGATTAAGGAAAAATGTTAACATTTCTTGTTTTATGGCCGTATAATACGCATGTGGGCCAAATCACGAATTCTTGGGCTTATTAAGTGTATTAGACCAACTCATGGTCATGGGCCAATTGAGATGATATGAGCTTATTTAAAGTGTTGGGCTGTGTATGTGTGGGGGCCGAAGATCAAAGATTTGGGCCAATTGATTGGGCCTTGGGTTTGATCAAACGGCTATGACCCAATTAAAAACAGGTATGGGCCGACGGCATGCTATTGGGTAGGATACGATATTCATGGACGAAATAATGATGGGCCTAATCAATGGTCCTTGGACCTTATGAACTCTTGAGGCTTGCTAAACCTAGTGGCCTAGAGGTGGGTATGTGGACAGGATGGTTGGGCCGAAGGCCTTCTAGCCGAATAGAATGTGGGCTAATAAAATCTTGGACCGATTACAAGGTGTTGGGCCAGGTAAGCTGGATCAATTCAGTGAACCTATCCACAACACTCCTAAGTTCGGCTCAATTCCAGCGAACCTTGGGTTCACGTGCTTAGAGGTTCGGTCCTGCTAAGGTTCGTGGCTCACCATAGGTTCGGCCATGATGGGTGGTATGTAGGTTCGTGGATGGTGCAGTAGGTTCGGTGGTGCGAAGGGTTCGTGACTAAAGCATGCAGATTCGGCTGGGACTCAAAGGTTCGTGGCATCCATGCATGGTTCGGCTAAAGAAGGTTCGTAGCCTAAAGGTTCACTGCTCGTGTGCACCTTCGGCTGGTCCTAGGTTCGCGAGTAGAGGTAGGTTCGGCTATGATGCATAGAAAAGATTCGGCGGTGAGGGTTTGGCCAGGTTGTGTTGACGTTCGCGGAGAATAGTTGGTGGTCATGCAGGTTCGGCTACACCCTTTCCCAGCTGTACCATGGTTCGGCCATGGCTGTTGCTCACGAGCCTGCGTATCACCCTCATCATCTACCTCCTGATCTGTTGTATGAGTGTGTCTATAGTGTTGTGGTGCGAGTATTGACTTCTCATGAGTGTAAGGTACGTGTATAAAGGTTCTACACGGTTTGTGTGTTTTGGTCGATCAAAGACAAAGAAAACCCTAAATTTTGTGGGCTTCAAGCTTCATTACCTCTATTTTCAGTGGACAAAGCTTCAGATCGATCGTACTTCCTTGTAGAGAATGATTGTAGCTACGTGTGGACACCAAGAACACGAGATTTAATCACCAAATGAGTTTGATCTTGATGTTTGAAGTTGTAATTCTTAAAGAGAGAGAGAGAGAGAGTGAAATTCGGGAAAGAGAAGGTAGAGAGAGAGAGATAATATGGATTAAATGAAAGAAATGGGTTCTTTTAAGCTTTATATACCCCGAGGATGTTCGAGTTTGTTTCGGTTGCTCGTTTCTCGTCTCCATTGCGTTTCCAGAACGTAACATGCGTGTTTTGTAAATGAAATCAAAAGAGTTTGTTTTTAAGTGTTTGGAAGGTGGTTATTCCTAGTAAATGTTTTAAATCCATTTTTCTTGAATTATTTATCGTGGTTGATTATTTTAAACGTTTAGTTAACTCACTTCCATTGAGCGTATTGTATGTACTTAAAAGGAATTTATTATTAATATTTCTAAAAGATTGTGATTCCTAATAAATGTTTAATATTAAATTTTCTTAATTTATTTTCGTTCGTGTCGTATTTCGTTATCGTTTCGTCATATCGCGTCACCATCGCGCATATTCGTTCGAATCGTCACCCGAACGAACACGACATTGGTTTGGCTTTTCAGTCATCATTTCATAATGTTAAACTTTTAGATTTATTCGTACAAGTCGTCACCTATACGAATAATTCGTCGGTTTAGCATTCTGCAACGACATCTACTAAGGTTTTGTTCTGTTTAACCTCACATACGTTTATACCTAATAGCATTAAATCAAGCATTTGTGTATATGTTCAGTGTCGTCTGATGGGTATCTGACTGTTAAACCCTGAGGTTTAAATCTTATTTCTGAAACGATAGCATAATAGTTTATTGTCAAACATCATATGTGAATAGCATACAATAGTTCACCTAGTTTGTACCTGAGTTACTGTGCAAGTCACTGTTGATTTTACTGTTCCGGTGACATTTCCGGCACTGATGTTACAGATACCTCAATTATGGTTGGGCCTTTAGAAACAGCTGTAGCTTCGGAGTTAACCTCAGCATTCACTGCTTCCTCCAGTTGACCAACCACATTGGATGGTTCCTTAGTGGTGCCCTCAGGGAGCTCAGGATCTGAAAAGAGATATTCATAACCAGCCACAGTCTCAAGAGGAGGCATGTGTTCATTGGTTGTTGTCTCAGAAGGAGACTTTAGGGTTTTATCAGGGCTTTAGGTTCCATGGAGATATGTTTTTGTTTGGTCTCCAAGAATTCCCCTATAGCATCAGAAGAAGATGAAGATGAGGATGGACTGGAGTTGTGAAAGTAAGTACTCAAGAACTCATCCCAATCCCAATCCAAGTTGGTTAGGAATGGAGTGGGTTCATGAGCAGCTTCCACTTCTCTTTCTGCCAATGGAGCAGCTGCCTCTTCCCCGATTCCTGGAGAAGGTGTTTTCATAGGTGATGGTGGCGGTGATGATAATGGTGATGGTGATCCCGTAGGTTGTTCCTTCTCACCCTTTTTTGTAGCATCAAGGGAAAGAGAGGACACCTGGCTGGGATGAGGATGAAAGGGTTGAAGTATGACTGGGGGCAGCGCTGGAGGTCCAAGATGATAGCATCCTTTTCCTGGACCTTCAGCCTCAGGGTAGCAGCCTCAACTTCCCGTTGGGCAACCCTGATGTGTAGGGAAGAGATGGTGGCCGTCAAGTCCTGAATGGTTGTGCCCTCATCCACTGAAGTGGAATACCTGGGCGATGGAGTCTTGAGCTGAGCTCCTGCACCTCCATCACCAGATGTTGTTTCTTGGCTCCCTGGATTCCTCTCATTGAAAATGACCTCAAAGAAGTAATCAACAATGGGAGTTTCCACAGAGTAGGTCCTATTTCCTGTACCATTGGCCTGAAGAACCTGAGAAGGTTAAGCAGTAGTGGCAGCCTCCACTGTATTGACCCTTTCAGAACTTCTGGGTCAACCTCTGTATTAGAGGGCTTTGGGTCAGGAAACCTTGCATGTAGGTCTGTTACCGCTCTAGTAAAGTTTGAGAAGTGGGAGAGAGTGGGTCATTCAGAGCTACTTCAGAGAGTCCTTGAGCCGGGGTAGAAGTATGGGTGGGGGGCATTGATGGGTTATATTTTCTTAGGGACCTGGGAGACAGTCCCTGAACTAATGGAGTTGCTTCAGTAGAAGCAGACTCAAAAATGTTGGTATCCCTTTGGATATTCTCAGGTATGTTTGGTGACATATCCTGAGAGCTAGTAGATGGGTGAAGGGCATCCACTGGAACCAGAGGAAGATCCGATGGTACAACAGCAGGGGTGGTTTGCACCGTAGGAAAAACTGGGCCCTTTCCAGATTTTTTAGCCTTTCTCTTTTTGGGTTCGGAAGAAGGAGCCTGAACAGTTGTAGAGAACTGTTCAGGTTGTCTTTTTCGTTTGTAGGTGACTTTGATGGAGGAGGCTGTTTGAGTGGAAGGTGTGGGTTCAGCAGCTGCTGGTTAGACAGAGTTGTCACCTTCAGGAGCAGGTTGCTCCATGGACGGAAGAAGAGGAGTGAAAATTCTAGAGAACTGTGCACTCATCTGCTTAAGTTTCACAAAAATCATCGCATCAACCGAAGGTACTTTATAAATGTTCCCAGTCAGTTAGAGCGAAGATGCCAACTCACCGTTCAAAATTTGTTGCAAAAATCTGGGATACGTAAAAAATTTCTTTGGGGATAATACGTTTTCCACCAAGTTATTAAAGACAAAAGATAAAAAGTTAAACAGTTGATGGGAGATCAGTCCGTGAATAGCCGAAGTGAAGTCAGACGGAATTTGATCCCAACCACCAGTTTTATTTGAAAGATAATGCAAAAACACATGTAGGAGGTACTTGTAATTATAGGACACTCTTCCCTTCAAATAGGTAATTGATGGAAGAGGACCTTCGTACCCCATTGACCTAAAGGTCATTGCTACCTCATCCCTTGTGAAAGAAGCACTGCCTTCAACATAATTGAGATTGAGATTTCTACAGACAGTTTCCACATAAATGGAAATAGGATGAGCATCAATGGTAGCAGAAAGACGTCACCAGTTGGAGAATCATCAACAGAACACGAACCCCAAAATTGTTGGCGATGAGACTCATACACCACGGGGTTAATAGTTAATGCAAGAAAGTACCTACTCTGACAGAGAAACGAGATGATCAGAGCGAAGTCGGGATCGTGATCAGCAGATAGTTCGGCAACCAGGTTGTGTGCAGGTTTGAAAGCAAGGAGGGCCATTTTTGAGAATGACGATTAGGGTTTAGTTTAAGAAGAAACTATAGATTGTCGAAGAAGGAAGTGAGAATTTGAATGGGCGGGAGACCTTTTATACCTTCGGATGTAAGCAATTAATATAACAACACATTAAATATTTGAGATCTGGAGATACAGTAGAGAAAAAGGTCTTCCGTGACAGATTTGTACCACAACGAACCTCAGAAGATGAAAGAGATTCTTCCGAGAAAACACCAAAAACTTGTCGTGTAGTATCGAAAGAAAATAAATCTGTGCAGCAAAGAAATGTATGCTTCGGAACACATGAGCTTCTAACGAATGATCAGAAGAAAATGTGTTCGGAAGCAAAGGATTTATATCACAAGATAAATACTTTCATAAGAATAAATATCTTAAGATGTGTGACTTTTTCCGAATAAAGGATTAAATAACACATCGGAAGACTTAACATTTCTTCTGATGAGTCAATACTACCCAAAAGATAAGTTAAGTCTATCTCTTGAAGGATCATTTAAACCTTGACGTAAATTAATTTACTCAAAATTGATCAAACCAATAGCTGTAACTAAATACCTGAATCTTCCTTCGTCAAAATCCTTGGTGAAGAGATCAGCCAAGTTGTGTTCTGTATCAACTTTGACGAAATGAATTAGCTTTTTTTCTGCACAATCTCTAGTGAAGTGATATCTGATGTCATTGTGCATGGTCTTGGAGTGTTTGACTGGATTATTGGTTATGGAAATCGCACTAGCATTGTCAATATGGATGAGAGTATTGGACAACTCTACTCCATAGTCTTTCATTTGATTTTGTATCCAGAGTACTTGCGCACAGCAACTGGAGGCATCAATGTATTCAGCTTCTGCAGTAGAAGTTGAGACACATGATTGCTTCTTACATTACCATGACACTATTCTGGATCCAGGAAATGGCATCCTCCAGATGTGGGCTTCTGGCTGATGTTGCAACCTCCATAATCACTGTCAGTGTAGGCCATGAACTGAAAGTCGGCATTCCTAGGATACCACAATCCTAGACTTGGTGCTCCTTTGAGATATCTGAAGATTCTTTTCACAGCAAGCACATGTGAGTTTTTAAGATTGGCCTGAAATCTTGCACATAAGGAGGTTACAAACATGATATCAGGCCTGCTTGCTGTTAGATACATCAAAGAGCCAATCATTGCTCTATACTAGTGTTGATCAACATCCTCCCCTCAAGATCAGGGCCTAAAGATGTTGTTTTGGACATTGGGGTACCAAGAGCTTTAGAACCGGTGAAGTTATACCTTTCAAGAATATCCTTGACATACTTTGATTGATTGATAAAAATCTATGTAGGATTTTGCTTCACTTGTAATCCAAGAAAGAAAATGAGTTCTCCTATTGAACTCATTTCAGATTTGGATTTCATTAGTGCTTCAAACTCCTTGCAGAGAGTTTCATCAGTAGAACCAAAGATAATGTCATCAACATATATCTGAATAAGCATGATATGTTGATTGGATTTCTTGAAAAATAAAGTCTTGTCAATTGTTCCTCTTTTGAAGTTGTTAGTCAACAGAAAGGAGGACAAAGTTTCATACCATTTTCTAGGAGCCTGATGCAGCCCATATAGAGTTTTATCAAGCTTACAGACATGGTTAGGAAACTTGGGATCCTAAATCCAGGTGGTTGACAAACATATACTTCCTCATCGATTTTGCCATAGAGGATGGCACTATTGACATCCATTTGAAAAACTTTGAAGTTTCTGGCAGCTACAAATGCTAGAAAAATTCTGACGGCCTCGATTCTGGCAACTGGAGCATAAACTTCATCATAATCAATTCCTTCTTCTTGGGTGTATCGCTGCACCACTAATCTTGTTTTTTTCTTTATGACTATACCTTTATCATCCTTCTTGTTTCGGAAAACCCACTTAGTTCTGATTGCATATTTTCCTTTGGTAAAGGGCAAACCTTCCACACACCTTGTCTTTCACATTATAGAAGTTCCTCCTGTATTGCTTCCACCCAGCTGCTGTCTTTTAGTGCCTCAGCCACTTTCTTTCGTTCGATCTCGGATAGAAAGCAGGAAAACAAAAAATGTTTGCTTCATGCATTGAACTCCTTGTTCTCACTCCATTTTCAACACTTCCAATGATGTTTTCAGCTGGATGAATATTATGAATGCGGGTTCTTGGAATCACATCCAGCTGGTAACTTAAATCCAAATTACTTGGCTCAAGGTTTGGAAGTACAACCTCAAGTTGGATTTCTAGTAGATCATGATGTCTCTAATGTTGGACTGGTATGGATTGATCTTTTCTGGGAAGAGAAGTTCCCAGAGTGTTTGGTTCAACAGGACTCCCAACTTCTTCTTGACTCTTTGGAGCAGATGTATAGTCACTTAAAGGAACAGCCTGAGAGGTGTTGGTTGTCTCAGACTAAGTAATAGCTTGATGTGTTGAAGTGGATTCTGCCAAGATTTATCTTGAAGCTATTGGCATTTCAACACGAAAGTCTTCTTCTCTTGGGTGCTTGGTTGAGTCCTAGGTAGTTGTCTGCAATTCTGGAACATACTCTTTCACAAGATTAAATACAGATGTGAATTTATCAAGATCAAATAGCCAATCAGGACCTATTTCAGGTTTATTAATAGTATGCTCATTAAACTGAACATTTGCGGACTCTTCAATAATCCAGGAATCTTTGATGTATACTCTATATTCCTTAGTCTTTGAAGAGTACTCAAACAAATTAGCCCTTTGCTGATTTCTCAGCAAACTTGGCTAAATGATATTTGGTATTCAATATGGTGGAATGACATCCAAATGGTTTGAGAAACCCAATAAATGGTTTTCTCTTATGCCAAATTTCATAAGGAGTCCTACCATGTGATTTAACTGCCAATATTCGATTTTGGACATAACAGGCAGTGTTGACTGCTTCTGCTCAAAAAGTTATTGGAAGCTTGGCATCGGATAACATGCTCCTAGCAGCCTCAATAAGTGTCCTATTCCATCTCTCAGCAACCCCATTTTGTTGTGGAGTCCTAGGAGCACTGAATTGTCTTGTAACACCCTTAGATTCACAAAATGAGTTTAAAGTATGGTTTTTGAATTCTGTTACTCGATCAGACCTTATGATTTTTACATGATGGTCACTTTCATTCTCAACCTTAAGAATAAATGATTTCAAGATCTCGGCAGTTTCATCCTTGGTACTCAAGAAGAATACCCAGGTATACCTCGAGAAATCATCAGTGACCACCAACCAGTAAGACTTTCTACCTAAACTTTTCACACTTGTAGGGCCAAACAAGTCCATGTGTAACAAATGTAGGACTTTTCTTATTGAATTTATCTCTTTGACATGATGAGATGATTTGTGTTGCTTCCCTTTTAAGCAGGCAACACATTTATCAACTCAGATGAATTCTTTTGTGGGTAAACCTATAACTAAGTTATTTTTGACCAGTTTATTCATGTTTTTCAGGTTTACATGGAAAAGTCTCCTATGCCAAAGAGATGATTCATCAAGTGAAGCTTTTGAGACAAAGCAGTTTATATTGCGGAGTGGGGCAGCTGTGCTCATGTCCACCATATACATGTTGTTTCTTCTAGGAGCTCTAAGCAGAATTTGGTCATTTGGAACAACAAATCCTGGTTTCAGGACAATACGTTCGTGCTCAGTAAACAACATGTTATGTTTTTGGTCACACATATGTGATACACTCAGCAAATTATAGTTCACTTCTTTCACAAAATGTACATTCTCAAAGCTTACCTTACCATTTGTGATTGTGCCCCAGCCTGTGATATAACCACCCACTGGATCACTTCTAAATGCAACAGACCCTCCAAAGAATGGTTCATATTTGTGTTGATGGGTCTTGTTGCCTGTCATGTGCCTGGAACAGCCACTGTCAACAATCCACAAGTTTCCTTTTGATTCTTGTTGTCCCTGCACATGACCAGAAGTGAATTAGTTCCTGATGGGAACCCAAGCCCATGTGGTCTTGGGTTTTCCATTGGCATCATTATACAAAAATTTCTTTGATATCATATTTGGTGGATCAGATGATGAGCAAGCTGATGGAGCAATTGGTTGAACAGTTAGTTCAAAGGTTTCCTTCTTCTTCCAGATTTTCTAGATGTTAGGAGCTGTAGAAGAAGTTTTCTTGTTCTGACTGCCATCGGAGGTAACTTTTGACTATACTTCCTTCGGTTTGGACTTCGTCTTGAGGTGAGGTTTTTCTTCTGACCTTCTTCTTCCGAAATGCTAAGACTTCTTGGTGTTGTCGGAAGCACCTTTGGCTTGTGCTTTCGATGCTCCTTTTGTTTCAGAAGACTTTATGTTCCTTCTCTTCATATTGTCAGAAGTGCGTGCTTCCGACGGCTTCTTATGCTGGTTGACTGATTTTCTTCTTTCGGAAGCAGATTTTCTTCCAAAGAGAAAGATGATTTGCTCCATGATTTCTGGCTGTTTTCTCTTATTATTGGTTGAGAAGGGATTCTGCTTCTAGGATTGAAGAAGCAATCGGCAGCAAAGTGACTTGTATCACCACACATTAGACACATCGTATGATCATTGATTGATTTCTGAAGCTTCTCTCTTTTGGAGGAAGCTAAGCTATGCTTCACAGAACCTGATTGTTCTGACTTGGGAGTTCCAACCGGACTGTTGTTTGGATGGTTTACCTGAGCTTTGGATACACTGCCTTTTCTAACTTTTGAATTAGCCCTATTTGTCTTATCAGATGGGCAAGTGACATAGTCATCTAAAGATGTACTTCCGGTTTGTATGTATTTAGCCTTCACAAAACATTGTGTGGTTTTCTTGTTTCTTTTCTTTTATTTAGCTCCAGATTTTAGTTTTTCAAAATTTTTAGAAATGTCGTCTTCAGGTGAATAAGTTGATTGATAAGTTCTAAATTCAAGCAAATCATTTTCTTGTTGAACTTTGTGTATGTCCAAAGTTTCATCATACTCAAGGCTCGCTTCTGGTTTGCTTCGAACCTCTACCATCAGAGTATAGGAAGATGGAGGTTTCATTTTGTTATAACCTACCCCAACACCCTTTTTCTTGACCAGCTCAGGTATCTCAGTCATTTTGAGAAGTTTCTCAAACTTCTCACTTTGGCTGAGAAACTTGTCATTGTAAGCTTCAACCAATACAAGTTAAATTTTGGCAGTTTTTAACCTTTCTAAAAGATTGTTTATTTGACACTGCTTATTTGTGTCCTCATGTTTTAAACTGGAGATAGTCTTTTCTAACTCCTCAATCTTTTCTTTGTAATTTCTTTCATCTTCAAAGAAATTTGCCTTAAGAACTTGTATTGACTCTAGCTCATTACAGACCTGAGAATTAAAACGTTTGTAAGCATTTAACTTTTCTAAGCATTCAGGGGTATACATATCATCAGTTACCTTGAATGAAGAGGTGGAGTCGTTGGCCATCAAGGCATTGTTTGAGATGGATGCATCTTCATCTTGAAAGCTCCAATCTAAAAAATCATGCTGTTCTGCAATGTTTGCACTGTTGGAGGAGCTTGATGTTATGTGGTTTGGCTGACTCAAAGTTGGTGGCTGAGAACTTGGATATTTGCACTCTTTTGCAAAGTGCCCCAGCTGTTGACAGTTAAAGCATTTGAGTTTAGACTTGTCTAGACGAAACCCGGTTTTCATGTTATGCATCCTAAACTGTGTACCTGTTCTCGGATAGAATTTCTTTGCCCTGTATGAAATCATGGCCATCTGATAATTGATGTCCATTTCTTCAAGGGATTCCATCGAAATCCTCCTGACAAAGATGAAAGTAATTGGTCTCTTCGGCCATGAATGCTCCCTGGCTTGAGGTGAGCAGTGGAGTTGAGCTTGTGAATGGGTTTGAATGAGAGGTTGATGGAGTTGGGGTTTCTAGGAAGGTGACAATGGGTGTGGATTTTGAGTGGAGATGGGTTGATAGTTTTGAAAGGGAGGATTGTGGATAGGAGCATATAACACGGCTGAACCTGTTGGAACAGATGTAGGTTTTGGTTCCTGAGCGTCAATCTCCATTTGGTATGCACTGAGTATACCAAATAACTCTCCCAGCTTCAGGGATCTAAGATTTTCTGTTCTACGAATAGCAACAAAATATATATTCCAGGCATGAGGAAGTGATCTTAGAAACTTCCTAATGACATCTTGATTCTCCATCTTCACTCCTGTAGCAACCAACTCATCAACTAATTGAACATACCTCAAATACTGAGAAGCCATCTTCTCGTTGTTCTCTTGGCAGAAGTTCTCAAACTTCTACTTCAGCATGTCCTTCTTGTTCTCCTTCACATTACCTGACCCATCAAAGTTCCACAGCTCTTTGGCAGACTTACATTTCTTGAATGCATGTACGATAGAGTTTGGGATCGTCATTTGAATCAGCCATAGTGCCTTAGAGTCCACCTCCATCTTTTTGTAATCCTCATCTGAGTACAAAGATGGATCTTTTGGCACAGGTGCTCCACCAGTACCTGTAGCACAGTAGTTGGGATGAATGGTCCCTCAAGAACTAACTTCCAAAGTTTGAAGTCCTGGTTCCTGATGAAACTCTCCATCCAACCTTCCATGTATCATAGTCATCCGGAGTGAACATGGGAGGTTTGTTGAGAGTACCATTCTTAGTGTCATGCTTGCTGATGGTGGTCATTTTGACTTAGAGATAGCTTGAAAAACAAAGAGTAGTAGAAGATAAACAACTGGCAACTTAAGAATGATTAGTAGCTTAAGTTAGAGAGCCAAAGCTCTGATACCACTTGTTGGATCAGGTTGTGTAACTTACCCAACACTTACACAAGTTATCTTCTACAAAGTTGATAGATGCAGAAATTCTATCAACTAGATTTGTAATACAAATTGAAACAAAATGCAGAAAGCAATTATCAATTCAAGGTCACAGTATTTTGCATTCAACTGTTAAGTTTTACAACACTTAGCTCAAGCACTCACTCGTGATTTGCTAGCTAACAAGTGAAGGATTATATACTAAGACCTACAGCTGTATCCTCGTAGGGATACACGGCTGGACAAAACACTAGAAACAAACGTATGCTAAATCTAGTATCTGTTATGGTCTTGACAGGCCAAGCCGTATTAATAACAATTAATACAAAAGACTCCACTGACTTTTACAATAAATACCTAAACAACAAAACACATTAACTGTTTAGTATCTTTGTATTCTTGATAAATCTTCTTTGTTGCTTACTAACATTGGAATGTCTTCTCTGTTGATCTGAGTGTGAGAAAGCAGCTCTGATTATTTCCATAAGTATCGAGAATCTTTGTTAGAGAGAAATTCTTCGGAAGTCTTTGTCTCGGGAACCACTGATGATCGGAAGCACCGATAATCGATCGGAAGCACCGATCGATTTGAACCTCTAAGTACTGAAGAGGGATCCGGAAGCTTTCAATGGAAGAGAATTATCCTTCGGAAGCAATGGTTCTTCCGAAGGCTAATACTTATCTTTCAGTGGTTGTATATCTTTCGAAAGTTCAAGACTTGATCCAGAGATGTTTTGGTGCGCATCAGCCTTGAAGGTCCTTACAAATGGACTCTTCTAAGTATTGATATTTCCACAAAGCAACACACAGTTTCTTTAGTTAAGCACAAGATAGATCAGCTAACTCGGTTAAGTGAGCCTACCAGCATATCATTTCAACCCAAGTTCTTTTAGAGATAGCACTTTACAGTATTTTTAACTAACCCATTATCACGAAAATTTATATCATTTCCCAAAACATAGTGAGAGTCTAGACTTAATTTCTTTGACATATTGCTCCCCCTAACTTTCTTCATGGTATGAAAAAATTTATTAAAAGAAATTTGAATTATATGTAAGAAAAGACCCCTTAACTGACCAAGTGATTAGTCCTCAAAAACAATCTGTTGAACTACAGAAACCTCAAGGAGTAGCTGTTTCACCAGGAACAACGCTTTAGACACTTAGTCAAAGCTTTGGTTTTAGCTCCCTCTAAAGTTTTGCACAAGGTTATTTTTTTTGTTTACTTTTCTTGCTTAGAAAGAGAGAAGAGAACAAATAGAAAGCACAAGGAATTTTGGGGAAAGTAATTCATTTTATCCAGAGAATGTTGGGACTTAAATACCCAAACATTCTGAGATACAAGACAAGAAACAATAAGACAAATAGCTGACACTGTTACACACTGAATCAACAGACTAGTACAAATACAAAGTCAACAACAAAGGAAACAAGAGTCTTCAGGAGTCTTCCGGTCTTCCGAGGTTGAAGTAATTGTGCTGATGTTCAGTGGTTATTCTTTTGGAAGATGATCTTTGTAAGCTGATTAAACAATCAGTTATTTCGGAATAGGAGATTGTCCTCCGAGTTATTTGATGTCTTTCGATGCGATGGTTGTCTTCCGAAGATGTCATGATCAGCTAGTGTCTTCTGAGGTAGATAAGTTCAGCGGCAGTTCTTTTTGGCAAATCTTCCATTGATGATCTTCCGATGCTGAAGCAATTCTTCAATCGGAAGAGTAGCATCCGTGGCTTGTCATTCTGCGGTTTATTCAATTGTCTGGCTTCTTTGGTTTTTCTCATCAGTCCTTGTTTTCCAACACAATCATTTTCTGCAAATCCACAAGCACGATGATGGTAGAGATGCTCACAGGCTTTGTGAACATGTCAGCCACATTTAATTTGTATCAAGTTGTTCCATTTTAATTTATTTATGGTCATAGCAATCTCTGATAAAATGGATTTTTATGTCAATGTGCTTGGTTTTAGAGTGTTGAACCGCGTTTTTGCAAATTTGGATTCTTGCATCGTTATCGCATAAAATAGGAGTGTTAATGAAATTCAAACTGTAGTCCAGCAATTGATGTTGCATCCATATCACCTGGGAGCAGCAAGCAGATACTGCAACATACTCAGCTTCTGCAGTGGACATGGATACAGTTTGTTGCTTCTTGCAATGCCATGAAATGACCCTGTCTCCCATACAGTAAAAGTGGAGTTGCGATCATTGTCACATCCTTCGCAATCACTCTCACTGAAGGCATAAAGATCAAATTCAGAATTGCGAGTATACCGCAAACCAAAACGGGGCTTCCCTTTCAGATATCGAAAAATGCTGTGAACCGCAGTTAGAAGAGAAAGTCTTGGTTTTAACCGATAGCCTGCACATTGACATACTGCAAACATATTATCCGGTCGAATAGCAGTGAGATACATCAACAACCCGATCGTGGAACGATAGAGAGTTTGATCAACTTTAGATCCATGTTCATCAGATGTAAACACTGGTCTTTCTTTCATGGGAGTTACCTCGGAATGAAAATCATGCATTCCAAATTTAATCAGCATGTCTGTCACATATTTTCTTTGATGAATAAGAATTCCCTTGGAAGTTTGGTGAACTTGTAACCCCACGAATTTGGTCATTTCTACCAACGAGCTCATTTCAAACTACTTCTCCATCACACTTTCAAATTCCTTGCACAACTTTTCGCTGGTTGACAAGAACAGTTTTCACAAAACTGGATTAAACTATCAGATCAGATCTGACACAGCGGAAGCATTTTAAATTTTATAACCTTTTGATTCGCAATCGAAATAATTCCCAAATCAGGATCCAGTTACAAATCGTTTAAACAACAATTAAATTAAATAACACAACCATAGGGGGTTTTAGAAATCGACCTTTACGAAGCGGTTCCAAAAACACACGATGGATCGGCAACGGTCTCGCTAGTTGACAAAATACGATAACCCGATTCCTGATTTCGTCCTACGAAACACCATAAATAACCAAAACTGCTTTTGGCTCGGTTCGGCTCGACGGTGCAACCCACGGCTCAACACGACTTAATCCGGCTAGTGGCTAGTTGACCAAAACACCACCAACTATGGTGGTGATGTGCGACGGCTATAGGCCGCCCCAAAGGGGTGTGCGACGGCCAAAGGGTGGGGGGAGAAGGAGAATTAGCGTTTTCAAGTGTGTGTGCAATTGTGGTGATTTGAACTATTAGTAGTCAAATGTGATCCACAATTTTAGGATCTAGGATTCCCAGTTCAAAATTGGTTTCCTACCCTTCTATTTAATTCAAATTAAAACCATTTTAATTTGATTAAACACCTTTTAGTAATTAAACCATTTAATTAGTACAATCTCCATTTAACTAATTAACAATTAATCAGTTAATATCCATTAAATAGTTAATGTTTAATTGATTTAAACATTACTTATTTAATCAATTCTTCTTTTATTAATTAACAATTAATTAATAAATAACCCTTTGATAAAGTTCAAAACTTTATTCGTCTAAATGAATTAATTATCTCAATAATTAACTCCCGCTAATTATTATTTCTTAAATAATAAAATCACCAAATCCTTAAAACCGATAGTTCGTGATCCTATATTATGTTTAACAATTAAACATTAATTCGTTGCCTTCCAAAGTGTAACTCTTTGGATCGTACCTATTATATTAACGTTGAACTTATCGTTAATCGGACATCCAATATCCAACAGACTCCCACTTGGACGATTCATCGACTAAGTGATTCAACGTAGACAGTGTTGGACGCCTAGCTGCATCATGCTGACCCTAGTAAGGTATGACTTCTTAAGTCGACTAAAACTCCTTAGTTTAAGTAACTCTTTACTTTAACTAACAATTATAGTCTCAGATAACCTTTATCTGTATATCCTTTCTATTTAGATATTCCTTGAACATGAGACATGGATCTTTCTTCAATCTCATATATTGTTCAAATATTATCATTCTCGTTCTCAATTTAAAATGATCTAACAAACTACTTTTAGTTTGAGCGTGGCCATGCATTTACATCAGTTTAAATCAACGAGGGCGCCAGAATATCTTCTCGTATCTATATAAGAGTATAGAATCCCTTTGGCAGCATATAACTCCCACTTAATCTTAGAATCATTCCCAATCGTTACCCTTATTACTGCCTATTTTTCAAGACAACGTTAGGTAAGATCAAAGAGTAACATTTGATTAATGTTTGTTCAATATAGTCCTTAGGTCTAAGGATATTTTTGTATATCGAATATACTTTAATATCAAAACATCTTATGACAACGATCCATGAAGAATGTTTTGAAGCGAGTTACATCCGACATCATTCTCTAATGAATGTCTATGAATCTTGGTTCTCAACACTTGAGCTTTTATCTCTATAAACTAACCAAGCATTCAAGTAGTCTTAGTTCAGATTGATTCCCATGAATCTGATCGACAATGGACATTTAGAATACTATATTCAAGGATACTACAATGTACAAAATTTCGAATTTAGAAACATAATTCATTTTGCCTTTAACCATTAAATCAAAATGAACATTCAATGTTTCCTATTTCGATTGTAGAGCACCCAATACTAAAGTTAAATCAGATTCCCCATCTAGCATATCTAATATCTATTTATCAGCCTTATCCTCATATTCAGCTCTTTAAATAGATTTAGTGAACTGAATTGCTAGATTCTGATTTATGAATTTTATTTATTATTATGTCTTTCTTTCAGTTCTTTCTCATAATGCTTCTGCTATATTATGACTACAATTTCATAGTCTCAGCTATGCTACATTGTTGTCATTTGTTTTCTCAATCTATTCCTTGTCATTAGGAATCTTATTGAGATAAGTAATGAACTCTTTCATTCTAAGCATTCTGATGCGTTTATTTGTGTTCTCTAACCTTTAGCGAAGAGTTCATGCTTTGACATAGACAATTTGCATGTGACTTTTCATCATATGCAAGCTTTATCTAAGTTTTTATTTTCAATCTCTTTTGAAAATGTCATTGGATAATTTATATATTAACCATTAATATATATTCAATTTTATCAAATAAAATTATTACTTATTTCGTTTAACATCGTATATTAAAGTTTATGACTTTATTATAGAAACTCCTTTCTATAATTATTATGTCATCTACATACTTACATAATGTTATCATTAGAATTTACTACGCTCCCACTAGCCTTGACATATATATGTTGAGCATCTTTGTCCTTTAGGCAAAACTAACACTTAGTTTCTTACCATGACAAAGATTCCCACTTGAGATGCTTTTATCAACCATGGACTTGTCGCAACAAGATTTGTCATATTAGGATCACAAAACTTTCTAGTTACTTATAAGAATACTCAATTAAGGTGTTCCTATGGTAATTCAGTTTTGATATTAAACTTCTTATCTGTCAAGCAACTCTTGCTTACAGAATTTGTAGAATCCTAATACATCCATGTTGATCTTGTCATTGAAATTCTCTAATTTCAACTACGCAACATCTAGATGTTGCTTAAACAAGACTCTTACTTTGTTTTATGGTATCTTTGTTTATGGTTCCAAACCATAAATTATATTTATCAATCAACAGTTACACTTCTGCAAGTTTTGGGTTCACAGTGATCCTGCGAGCTTTACAGATGTCATGTGTAACGACAGGTTCTTAAACTCATTTAAGATCCATTCAAACACTTTGTGTTGACTGAAACATATATATCATATCATTGCAGAATTGAACACTTTCAATCTACCCTATCTAATTTTCAACCATACAGTTCCTTGCACTAGGAAGCAATTGATGAAAATTCTATCTATTCCATTTTAGGGATTTATGATAACTATCTTTATCATTTATGAGGATCCAATTTTAAATAAATGGTTAACAACTCTTTGTTACATCCTCAAACCCCAAATAGGAATTTATACAGGTTTATTTTATAACTCTTTATATTTACCTGTAATAAAGCTAGTGTAGTAATTCATATGATTAGTTCATTGGGATATCATATTCAAGAGAAGGACACATTATGTATTGGTATTTATCAAATTACCTACATCATTGTGTACATGGTTGTAAAACAATTTCACATTATATGCATTAATTTGATAACCTTTGCTTATATCTCATATATAACTTTTGTTGCTTTTAGATCTTCATTTTATGTAAATCTTCTTTAAACTCTTTCAAAGATTTCATTAGGTTCACAACATTATGAAATATTCATATTTAATCTTTAGACAATTAATGCAACAGAATTTCATTTTAAAGATCACAATCTTTATAACCTTGCTTAAGCATGTTGTGTAATCATCAAACTCTTGTAACAATGAATTCCATTTTCAATTGTTTAGAGATTCATGTTTTACACCTTGCTTTAAAGGTTAATCTTGTCTAATTATAATTATTTAAACACTTTAAGTTATTCTATTAATATGAATCGTATGTATTGCCTTTATTTGTAATTCTATCATATTGAATTCACTTTGCATTATCAATAATTATTATCAATTATGCTATCAAAACATTTTATCAAGCATAAATATAATTAATCAATAAATGCATAATTAATAACAGAAGCATTATTCTTAGTCAAACTAAGAATGTTAAAAGTATTCATAATTGTTTTAAACCATTTAAACAATCAATAAAAGAGCATTTCTTCTATTTGTCTTGTCCTCCATCCCATGAATTCAATACTCAAGCTTCCAGCTTATCAACCACCTCGAATACTTGCAAATAATTGAAATAATTGTGACACTCACATTATTATCAAAGATTTGCCAATTCAAGAAATATGTTGAAGTAACAAGGCATACTAGAAGATCCCGGCATATCTGAACTCTTCAGATGTCGAGCAACAATGTACTGGACCTCATCGACATCGGTCAATGGTCCCTTCCTCCCACTGCTCACCACTATCCTCATCTTGGTTTCCTAAACCAAGAGCATCCTCTTGAGTTCATCAATTGTCCCTCCAAAGATATTTCTTTTGTAATCTTTACAAAAGATTCATATTCCTCTGGTAGGGAAATAAGGATGAAATAAATAGCAATCTCAAGGTTCATGGGATAGACTAGTTTGCCAAGCCTATCAAAATAGCCTTGCAACCTATCAACGTGAGCCCCTACGTCTCCACCCGGTCTCAAACCCTTTTGGACCTCCTTAAGAATTTCAAATCGCCAAAACCTATTTGGCAGGAAACTCTTCTTGATCTCCTTAATCATCTCATGACTAGAAAGATACATAAGCTGATCCACATATTCAGGAGACACGTAAGTCAATATGAGATATTTTATCTCACATTTGTGTCTAATGTGCTTCATCCTTTCAGATGTGGTGCAGCCTATGGGTGGCTCGGGAGTAATAGGGTTATCCAAAGCATACAACTTCCCTTCTATTCTTAGGACTTCTCTAAGGTGATGCATCCAAATAAATAAAAATTACTCCCATTGAACAGAATTTGAAATAGATTTATCCTATAAGGTTTAGTAGCATCAATGAAAGACATCTATAAAATTCAAAAGAAAAATTTTAGTATTTCATGTTTATATAATCCCAAATTAATTAAGACTCATTAACCAAAATTAATTTAGAATTGTGAAATCCTGTTTATTTAATGAACAGTGAATTGGCTAAGCTCTCTATTTACTGCTCACAATAATACTGGAGGGTTACGATAACCAGTTATGACAATCATAATCCTCAAGTTTTGGGGTTTGTTAGAACACTCATTTCAAACTTTGTACATTTACCCCAACTATGCCAACTTGACTCTTCAAGTATACGCCTTACGATTTCTGACTGAATGACCGGCCTAAGTGTATTAGGAATCGCGATCATTCCTTTTTCAATAAAACCATAGACCTAGCGCAGGGTAAGCACTAACACTAGATGTTAGGTCAAATAGATAAAGTGTCTCAAATCTAAGGTGTCATTAAAATCAAAAATGTTTATCCTTTTTCTAACATATATAAACCTATAGCAGGGTAAGCACTAACTCTAGGTTTACATATTTAGAATATAAACATCTTGACCAATGAGTCATTTAATTACTTTAACTAATTGCTTTTATGTTTCAAAACCATTATGGACAACTAATTTTAAATGAGGATACTTGTGCATTTCATAAAATCACTATTTTATTTATTCGCTATCTAATTGAAATCCTATTTCAATTTTGATCTAATTTGTTTTAATACCTTTTTAAAACTAAATCGATCATAATCGTGAATTTGTTAGTCTAATCAATCGTATTGATTTTATTGTTTTAGTTTAAAACTATTGAATGATTTGAAGCATGACACAAATCGTACAATTTCATATTAACAAAATCATATTTTGTTCTTGATTTGCGATTGTTTGAAACTTCTTTCAACTCTAGACTCGATTACTTTTAAATATCTTATTTAAACTAAGTCGGTAATTATCGCGAATCATTTTAAACTAACAAATTATAATTTTATAAAATAAACCTTTTATTTTATAAACTTGATTTATTAAATAAAACACTTTTATTTTAAAAACCCCTTTTTATTACTTATCGTTTTGCAATGATTGTGAAAAATTTTGTTTTTACTAGTTTTATATTTCCTAAATATTAAACAACCACAAAACAAAATGTGATTATGAAACAAGCCAAAGTCTCATTTGTTCGGTTTAGTTCGAGTCATCAAACACAAACCGAACAATTATAGGGTTTACAATTCAACGCCTTGAATCTTGTCTCCCACTTGATCCAAGATCTCCATCTTCGATCTCCCTGATTGCCTCTATCTTCCGTCTTGTATCCATTGCTTGATTACATTTGTAAAATACAAATTACATTACAAAAAATTGAAACCTATTCTATTACATCGGGTCCAAATACCCGTAGAAATACATGATTTCAAATAAACCAACCAATCAAAAAAAACAAAAGATACAATCACATGGGTCGGATCCGAGGGCTCGATTCATAATCATAATCACAATCACAATCATAACATTCACATTTTGGATCTTTTTGTCAAACAAAAGTTTTGACAAAATGAAAACAAATAAAGATCGATTTATTAATTGCATTTAAACGTTTGTAAAAGCCGCTCTAATACCACTGTTGGGAATTCTAGGTTACTTTTAATTTAATCAGTTTCAATTAATCGCATTAATTGACAAGAATTGTTTTCACAAAACTGGATTAAACTATCAGATGAGATCTGACACAGCGGAAGCATTTTAAATTTTATAACCTTTTGATTCGCAATCGAAATAATTCCCAAATCAGTATCCAGTTACAAATCGTTTAAACAACAATTAAATTAAATAACACAGCCATAGGGGGTTATAGAAATCGACCTTTACGAAGCGGTTCCAAAAACACACGATGGATCGGCAACGATCTCGCTAGTTGACACAATACGATCACCCGAGTCCTGAGTTCGTCCTACGAAACACCATAAACAACCAAAACTGCTTTTGGCTTGTTTTGGCTCGAATAGCACCACTCACGGCTTGACGGTTCAACCCACGGCTCGGTTCAGCTCGACGGTGCAACCCACGGCTCACCACGACTTAATCCGGCTAGTGGCTAGTTGACCAAAACACCACCAATTATGGTGGTGATGTGCGACGGCTATAGGCAGCCCCAAAGGGGTGTGCGACGGCCAAAGGGTGGGGGAGAAGGAGAATTAGGGTTTTCAAGTGTGTATGCAATTGTGGAGATTTGAACTATAAGTAATCAAATGTGATCCACAATTTTAGGATCTAGGATTCCCAATTCAAAATTGGTTTCCCACCCTTTTATTTAATTCAAAGTAAAGCCCTTTTAATTTGATTAAACACCTTTTAGTAATTAAACAATTTAATTACTACAATCTCCATTTGACTAGTTAACAATTAATCAGTTAATATCCATTAAATAGTTAATGTTTAATTGATTTAAACATTACTTATTTAATCAATTTTCCTTTTATTAATTAACAATTAATTAATAAATAACCCTTTGATAAAGTTCAAAAATTTATTCGTCTAAATGAATTAATTATCTCAATAATTAATTCCTACCGATTATTATTTCACAAATAATAAAATCACCAAATCCTTAAAACCGATAGTTCGTGATCGTATATTATGTTTAACAATTAAACATTAATTTGTTGCCTTCCAAAGTATAACTCTTTGGATCATACCTATTATAGTAACGTTGAACTTATCATTAATCGGACATCCAATATCCAACAGATATCATCAACATTGATTTGAAACAGAATCATATCATCATCGACCCTTTTTAGAAACAGAGTTTGATCAATTGTGCCCCATGTATATCCATGACCCAGCAGATGTTCTGTCAGTGTAGCATATCAGGCCTGTGGAGCCTAATGAAGACCATATAATGCTTTATCAAGCCTATATATATGATCTGGGTGATCAGAGTCAACAAAACCAGGAGGTTGACTAACATAGATTTCTTCTTTCACTTTCCTATAAGGAAATGTTGTTTTGACATCCATTTGATACACCGTGAAAGTCATGTATGAAGCATATGCAAGGAACAAACGAATTGCTTCTTACCGAGCAACTGGAGCATAGACTTCATCATAAACAAGTCCTTCAACCTGAAGAAAGCCTTTAACAACAAGACGAGCTTTATTTCTGACAATGACCCCACTGTCATCTTGCTTGTTGCGAAACACCCAACTTGTACGAAGTGCCTTTTTGCCTGTAGGTAGAGGGATAAGTTCCCACACCTTTAAACGATCAAACTGGTTCAACTCATCACGCATACCTTCAACCCAACTAGGTTCTTCAAGAGCCATGTATATATTCTTTGGCTCTATGTGAGAGATAAAATAAGAGTATAAGCAGTTATTGATAACACCAGACTGAATTCTTGTCTGAACTCCCATGTCAAGTGATCCGATGACATTTTCAATGGGATGATCATGTTGAATATGGGTAGGAATAACATTGTTAGAAACATCGATCACACTTGGTAACTTTGGCACAATTTCAGATGGTACTTCTAGAGTATCTGGTTTAGCATTTGCTTCGACACGTGATGAACTGGCCGTATATTCAGCTACAATGGGTTTAGAAAAGACATTAGGTGGCTCATTTTTTGCGTGATTATGAACGTATTCAGATTCAATGAATGTGTCATGCTGAATTGCTTTGCCTTTTTTGGTCAACTGAGATGTAGATCTCTGAGCAGGTAGATCAACTATCCATGAGGTGTTTCTAACAAATTCCGAATAGTCTGCGTTGAAGGTGATTCCTAAAGCGTTAGCTTCATTAGATGAGAGATCAAACAGAATATTAAAAGATTTGAATAAAGTAACATAATCAAAAAGCCAATCTGCTCCAACTCTGGCATCTATTACGTTTTCTTCAAGCCAACGAACATCGCAAGACTCCACAATTTGTTTGGTTATTTTGTTATAAACTCGATATGTTGTTTTACTATCATATCCCACAAAATAGCAGTCATATGCTTGAGCTAAGAACTTTGGGAATGCATACAGGTGCAATAATTTACAAGGACATCCTACGATTTTAAAATGTTCAACAGATGGTTTGTGTTTATAAAAAATTTCGTATGGAGTCATCATGTGTCGTTTGTTTAACAAGACTCAATGTTGAACATAACAAGTAGTGTTAATGGCCTCAACCCAGAAAAATGTAGGCAGATTTGAGTCAATCAGCATCGTTCGGGCAGCCTCAATCAATGTTCTATTTCTCCGTTCAACAACTCCATTCTGTTGTGGCATTTCGGTTGCACTGTATTGCCTAGCAATTCCTTTTCCTGCACAGAAGATGTTAATTTCATCATTCTTGAACTTTGTTCCGTTGTCACATCGAATTCCCTTGACTCATTCATTTGCTTGATTCTCAATGAAAATGATAAATTGGTTAAGCAGTTCTGCAGTTTCACTTTTGTTTGATAGAAAGAACACCCAAGTAAAAGGTGAATAGTCATCTTTAATAGCCAGACAATATGATGCACAATTGATGCTTAGCACATTGACTGGACCAAATAAGTCCATATATAGAAGCTGCAAAAGAGAATCAATGGAATTGAAGATCTTAGGCTTATGGGATTTTCGATTATGTTTCCCTTTAGCGCATAGAACGCATTTCTCAATCATCATGAAATCTTTGATTGGAAGATTCCGGAAGATGTTACCCTTTGCAATCCGATTAAAGTTCTTGAGATTTGCATGTCCCTGACGATGATGCCAAAGTATTGAATTTTGTTAAGAAAACTTAGAGAAAAGACACACTATTTCATCAGATGGTTGCTGATTCATATCTAGGAAATAAGCATCTTCTTCTTTGCTTGTAAAATGACTAGAATAACCTTTGTCACTCATTTGAGACACACTGAACAAACTATGCTCGAGTTCAGGAACGTAGTTGACGTTTTCAAGCGTTAATGCTCCATTTTAGACAGTACCCTGTTGGACAATCTTTCCTCTGTTTCCACATGCAAAAACCACATCTCCCCCATCATGATGCTCAAGATTTTTAAGCTGGGAGATGTCTCCTATCATGTGCCTGGAACAGCTACTATCCACATAACAAAGTTTGAGGATATTCCTCCATTGCCATTCCTACACAAATAACAGGATCAGTTAGTTTTTGGAACCAGGATCATTTTCCTTCTAGGTCTTCCAAAATTATATGTGTAAGCAACATTCATCAAGTGAGACTTGAATTTGCATGTTTAACAAATGATTGGGATGAAGTTGTGAACTAGTGAATTTTGTAGGTTTTTTAAAGATGAGATTTATCCCACAAGATTTTATGCTTATTTTGACCTTTCGTTTTCGCCAGTTACCATCAGAGGGATTCGATTTGAAATGTGAGTTTGTCATAGTCTTAGATGTATACATGTTCATTGACTTAGACTGTTTTGCATTTCGCAACTTAGCCTTCTAATCTTGACTTGCAAAGGAAGCATAAGAATCATGTCTGCAATGTCTTGTAATTTTTCAGGGAACTCCATAGTGAAAGCATGTTTGACGTTTCACTGATTGTACATGTTTGGAACTGTGAAGATCCCATCGCTTCATGACAGGACCTTACTTGAAACCATTTTCTTTGTGATTAGATCAGGAGCTCTAAGATGGAGCGTTTATGTGTGTTTTAGGTTTGGGTGGCACATATCTTGCAATTTAGTTTTTTCAACAGACATGTCAGTTACATGCAATTTATCTTTATTCTGTAGTGAATCACTTAGATCAGATTCATCAACTGAGATTGTTCAATTGCTACAACTCGAACCAGATGCATTCAAAGTATTAATAAAATCATAATTAGATAAATTTGAATAACAGGAATCAACATAAACATTGTCCAAGCAAGCATTATTAGTCTTTAAACCAGAAGGAATGGATGGTATTGAGTTTTTAAACACAAAAAAATTCTAAAGTTTTCAAAACACAATTATCAGCAGAAATCATTTTAGAAGATGGATTGTTAAAATTAATATCTACAACAGGTTCATCATCCTCTTCATCCCAATCTTTCACTATTACTATATATGCGCAAGAATCAAAAATTTTAAAAGATATTACATGAACTTCAGGTTCAGCTGATTTAGCAGAATCTGAAGTCGTTTCGTTGGTGTCTCCTTGTCTACCATATTTCATTTTGGCAGACATTGTTATTTCTTCTTCAATCATAGGTGTGTAGACAAAAGATTTTGTCAATGGCGGAGGATTATTCACAAAGATATTACCGTTAACACCAACCACAGTCAAAGGGGTTTCCTCTTTTGGTGTTATCCCAAACTCTTCACCCTTTGCACTTACCCAAACTGTTGGCTTAACCAAACCCTCATGTACACGGTTCACATATCCCATTCCTTTAGTTTCTTGCCACATCATTTGTTTCTGAATCATATCTTCTACAACCGCACATGATACATCATATTTTTTAAAGTTTAATTTGGAGTTTTCAAATTTGTTTTTGTATCTTTCTGTTTCAGACTTACCTTTATCAAGTATGGTTTTTGAAGATTTGATTACACATTGAGCATTGCTCAAATCTCTTGTTAAAACTGTTATATCTGTCTTTTGAGCTTCAACCTTTTCAGTTAAACGTTTATTCTCTTTCTTTAATTTTAAGTTTTCTTGCTCAAGTCATGACATGTCAAGTAAAATATTGGTATTGTGAACCATGTACGTAGTCACTTTATCAATACAAGCTAGAGTGCACAGAAAAGAACTTACATCAGCATCAGCAGGAAGATGTGCCATGAAAGTGTGCTCCTTGTGTGTATTTTCAATGTTAGCCATCAGTGCAACTGTAGACTCCTCAGTAATATTAAGACCTTTGATTTCATCATCCCATCAAAAAACCCCATCTTGCATCACCACCAAAGCCTTGTTGTCAGCATTTTTGTTTTCACCATCAGTTGCTCCATTTACTAGAATCAGATTGCGCTCAGTGTTTTTAGTATTCTTCTTTGGCTTAGTGCATTCACGAGCATCATGACCAGGCTCATGACAGTCAGAACACCTAAGCTTTTCTTTTGTAAACTTTACCTTGTTAATATCAGATTGGCCCCAAGGATTTCTTCCTGTAGCCTTTGTAAATTTCTTTGCCCTAAAAACATCATTGGCAATGTGCTAGGTAATGTCCATCTCTTCCATATCTTCTGGGTTAATCTGCTCAAGTTCAGATTGTCAGGATCGGATCAGATATGGATCTGAGATCTGATAATAAAAATAAGCTATGATTTCGATTGATTACTTGGCGGAAACAGGCAATCAATCTAAGTTTAGTAAAGATCTAAAATAACAAAACCCACAGTAATTAATATTCAAGACATATTTAATAAGAACAGTTAAGAACAGATGATGATGAATATTAAAGGCAGTTATATTAATTTGTAGATATGAAATTGCTCAGAGAATTACAGTGCTGCAAAAGTGTGTAAGAGTGCGTGTATTTGCTTAAAAGTGTACAGACTGATTCTATAAAGGTCCTAATTATAGAAACCTATTTCAGACCTACATAACTGCCCTAACGGATAAGCGCTACCAAAATAACAATACAAACGTCACATCAGTTATACACGTCATAACTGATGTCAGCAAAAACAAATAAACAACAAAATCTAAGTGTAGATTCTTCATCAGCATCAGCAATCTTGACCGCCAGCATTAGTAAGTTTGCATGTCAGCATCGCAAACTTACTTTGTACTTGGCATACTTTCTTGATCAGCATCATAACAGTTGGTCGTCAGCATGGCAATGTGACCAAGTATCAGCATTTCACTTCTACATGTCAGCATTACAATATGTGTCGTGAAGCTGTCAACATTGAGGATTGGCTGTCAGTATTCAAGAGTTCAATGTCAGCATTACTGAATACTGGGCTCTCTTGTAATCATCAGCACCACAACATATCCCATCAGCATCACACTTGGTCATCAGCATCACAAGATTTGTTCATCAGCACTGCAATATCCTTGGGATATTCATAACATCATCAGCAGTGTACTTTGTATGTCAGCACTACAACTTTAAACTGTCTGCATTGAAGAATCCTTTGAGAACTTGTCAGCATCTCAATCTTCAATAAGTTGGCTTTCAGCATTTTGACTTTGGTCGTCAGCACTGCAACATCCTTGACAAATCCTGCAATTACTAAACACTTAAACATAAGAATCAATTAACAAATAATGATCTTATAAATAGAGAGGTTTAAGGTTTAGAGATGTGGACCATATGTGTTGTCTGTATTGTGCCTGTCAACACATCAACATATTATATGGATTTGAACTTTATTCAAATTATCAGCATATCAAATAAATCTGTAAAAAATAGAAAAACAGAAGAAAAGAGAGAGTTAGAACGTTGCCATCATTAAATGGACTTAATGAACCTGAAGCTTGCAGAAGGGTTGGTTAATTGTGGGCAGGGCACCATCTCATAAAGGAAACCTAACAATCTCCCCCTGAGATGATGCTTCCTACAATTAGCCCACCATAATCCATGAATACCTCTTTCATATGAGTAGAACCGCATATATATCCAAAGCCTTGTCATCATCAGCATCAGTCATCTTCAAACATCCTCTTCTTCTTTGACTTGACTCATGTTGAAAGATATCATCAAGTGATGAATAATGCCCGCAAATTGAGTCATTGGAGCTCTCAAATCTTCTCTCATGTAATAAATAGGCATTTGATTTAATGCAGATAGAGATTCGAAGTCCAACTCAGACAAGTCATCTTTATCAGTGAAGATGTATGATTTATCAAGACATTGGACCACAAGGTTTCCATCTTTGTTGATGGAAACTCTTTTTGGTTTCTTCAAAGATTTCACTTTTTGTTCATTTCTTCTCAATTCATAACCAATGAACAAGTGTTCTGAATCTTTTCTTAACCTTCTGATCAGGTTCAAGAATTGAGAGAGGTTACGTCTGCCAAATGTGGAGATTAATCTTTCAATGATTAGACTGTCCAAATACGTGAGATAGGAGTTCTCAAGGAGTCTAACTTCAGAATAGGCATATAGCCTTATATCAGTTGCACTGGAGACTCGATCTCGTCTGTAGATTACCAACTCCCATGATTTTTCATCATAAAACCACCCAGTGATTGGGTACTCCTTCATGTTTCCAACAATTCTCTTTTTCTTGATTTCAAGAGGTTTAAGTTTTAGATTGTGCTCACTGTATTTCTTTTCATATTTCTTGAATTCAAACAGGACTTTGTCTTGGTTCAACCCCCCATTTGGCAGTCTGTATAGCTTAATGCATTTTCTCAATGTTTCTTGAAAGGCTGCTGGTCTAACATGGTTACTTCTGTTTACTAACCATAGACCAGCCAATTCAATTAGATCTTGATCAGAAAGGTTGAAGATTTGAAAGAATGGATAGAAACTTTCGACTGCACGTGTTTCTCTTTTGACTTGATAAGAGTCCCAGCTCCAATCATATTTCCATCCCATTATCTTTGACTTTTGTTTTATTAATTCTTGATCTTGAACTGTCAAAGTTTCTTGAAAAGTCATTCCAGCATTTTTCATATATTGGGAGGAGTGAGAAGATTGCCTAGGAGCTGAGGACTGTGTATAAGATGATTTTGCTTGAGATGCTGATAATGATTGTGGAACAAATGACTTTGGCTTCTTAAAAATTGGACTGGTGAAGGCTATTCGGCTGATGGCAGGCATGTTAGATTTATCAAGTTTGGCTTTCTTGCATGCCTTCTCATCTGCCATCAAAAATTCTCTCACTCTTTTGATCAGAGTGTCCCTCTTCATTCTGGTATAACTTCTAGAGAGGACCCCTCTGTCATGCAAGAAGTTTTTGAGTGCTTGATCATTCATGGAGTTGGGATCTGGTTGAACCATACCCTTTGCAATCTCAGAATCTGCGGCTTCTTGTTCCCTTCTCCTCTTCTCCTTTTCTTCTCTCTCCTTTTTTATCAACTTCAGTTTCATTTTGTGGATCGAGGAGAGAGTCAATGTTATCAGATTCTGCTGACAACTGTTCAAACGACATTAATTTGACGGTGTCAAAGTCCATACCACCATCCTCCACAAGCTTCAGCACCAACTGCATATGAGTGTCAGCCATAGCATTGGCAGTGAATTGTGATGCGAAGCTTTCATCGAAAGAGATGTTTGGTTCCTCAAACTGTGGAGTGACTGTTGCTGATGGAGTTTCAGTTTGAGGACCAGTGGAGGGTGTTGGTGCATGCATGCTGCTGGATTCTTGGATTTCTGACACTAGTTCTTCATTTGCAGCCAGTTCTGCATCTGTTAATTCACCAAGAATCCCAGCCAATGCTTTCACCTGTTTCTTATCAAACTTTGAAGAGGGATTTGAGGATTCAGGAGCCTTTGTCTTGCTCTTTGCCTTTTCCAGGGCATTTTCTTGTCGTTTCCTCAAAGCCTCAAGGTGATTCCTGATTAAGCTTCTGTCGATTTCTGTTCCAGGAATCCCCCTTGAAAGCTCTTCAAAGCTTGGAATGTTGATGCTTAAAGGTCTTCATTTGCTTGATTTAGTAGGATTGTTGAATCCATATTGTTGGAAAACTGCAGCCCTGTTGTTTGGATCTAAATCCCTGGCTGCAATTGATGGATCAACAACCTTTTCTTGGACTGTTGTGGTGGTTGCTGATATTGCTTCTGTTTGAGTTTGGGGAGATGGACATTTTGGCTTCTCCGGGGATTTTGGTGGTGAGGAAGATTTGAACTTTTTTGTTGTTTTACATTTCTACCATGATCAAACTTCCCCTTCTCCCCTTTGGAGGAAGCATCATCTCCTCCTGAACTGTTGTCATCATCATCACTACTGACAACCTGTTTTGATTTTTGTAAATCTTCAACCTCAACCTCAAGTTCCTCAATTCTTTCTCTTAATATTTTATTGTCATTTTCAAGCTCTTCAATTTTTCATGCAGAGATTTAATAATCTCCTGTCTTTCATCAGATTCTTGTTCAAGCACTTTGATAGTATATTCAAGAGATTCAAAAGAGGTTTCTGCTTTCTTTGATTTTGAAATTATGGCATTAAGCCTTGTAATTTCTTTTGCAGCTACATGCAGAGAATTTATCCTGTTCTGATCTGTTTGTTTTAGAGAATCAATCTCTTTCTGCAAGGCTTTTGATTTGGCTCTGACTGATTTTAATTGAAGATTTATCTTTTCCATTTCTTTTTCATAGGCCAGCTTACACTTTTCTACTTGATCATTCAGCTGATTTCTGTTTTCAGTGATTTTCTCACAGTGAGCTTTTAATTCAACAATTTTCTGCTCTCTTGAATTTATGGTATCTTTAAGTTCAGCAATGATCGCCTTTTGATCATTATCAGCCAGGCCACTAGCTGCTGCAAGTTGATTTTTTAGATTTTGAATTTCAGTTTTGAGAATATCAATATGCTCCTTCATTTTGTCTTGAGCTTTTTGAGTATTAGTTACTTCATTTTGAGCATTGGTTAGCTTTTGGCTCAACTCAGTGGATCTCTCAATATGTCTTTCTCTTTGAGCAATGAAGTATTTCAAATCATTTTGTAGATCATTTACAAAGGCTGTTAAGTTTGCAATCTCTTCCACTTGTGAGTCCAGAGTGTTTGTGAATTGATTAATATAATCATCACTCTGTTGGACATAAATTTGAGCTTGAGCAGCTGCTTCACTTAGATCTCTGATGTGTGCATCCTGACTTTCAATGTATGCATTTTGAACCGCTAGATGATAGTCTCTCTGTTCAACTTCAATCAGGAGTCTAGTGATTTCAGTATTCTGTTCATCAAGTGCATCTTGAAATTGGTTGTATTCAGACAGATGTTCATCAAAATCATTTTCAATTTCAGTAGTTAGCTGATTGATTTCAGTCTCGCTGGCTTCAATTTGAGAGGCCATGTGATTCAGCAAAATTGGGACCATTCTTACTGCAGCTGATGGTTGAGGTTGAGCTTGAGGTTGTGGTTGTGAAGCTTGAATATCTTGAATAACAGATTGAATCTGTTTAGTAGCAAGCACAGTTGCTGATTCATGTTGTTGTTGTTGTTCTTCCTGTGGTGTTTGTTGCTCAGATGTTTGAAAGTTATCAATGTTTTGGTTATCAACTTCCAAAGGAGAATTTGGAGTTGATAAAGTTTCTGTTGCTGTTTGGTTTGGAGAATGATTGGGAATAAGATCAAGATTTTGAGTAAAATCTTGATCATCAGGCCTTGCCTGTGATTCAACTGTTTGTGCTGGAGAGTGATGTGAAGGAGTTAAAATCTGTTCTTGAAATTGTTCATTATCATTATCACCATCACCATCATCATTGTCGTCATAATCATCACTTTCATTATCATCACTATCATCATCATCATTGTTATTATTTTCACTGCTATCACTGCTAGGCACATCAGCATCAGAATCAATGTGATCTGATGGTGAAGTGCTAGAATCATCATCCTCATCATCATCTTCCTCATTATCGGCAACAAACATCCCTTGTTCAATTAATGCATATTGTAAATCAAAGAATATTTGGGGGAATTCTGCATCTCCTCCCTCAAATTTACCCTTGTTCATTGCTGAACATGTAAGATGATCATGATGTTTCAGCACATGAATCTTTTCACCAAAGGGTTGCATGTCTGGGTGTTGTTGGTTGATTATCAGCTGGATGAATCTTGGATACATCAAGAATTTTTTATTCCCTGCATTTACATTTGCTGTCATCCCATTAAAGATGGTTCTTGTGAAGTTGAATGGGGTTGACATCAGCAGGCTCATGATCATGGATGTTGTGCCAAGTGGAAGCTCAAACCATCCTGATCTCCTATTTGAGATGCAGTGTTGCAGGATGTGAGCTAACAATTTCCACTTTGGCCCCAATTGACCTTTGAGTATCTGTCTTCTGGGCATTCCACCAGTATAACCAAGAAAATTTTGGAAGAAATCCAAAATTTCATCATCTGGTAACCCAGTGATATCGCATTCATCATTTCCTAATTGCAAAACATTTCTCACTGTCTGTTCGGTAATAACGACCTGTTGCCCCCCAACTGTTCCAACAATTGTTTGAATATCATTCTGTAATTCTTCAACTGCTGTAATCCAAAACTCGTTGATCATTTGACTGTACAAGGTTGGCCTTGCAGTTAGGGCAAACACCAAGTTTGATCTGTTTAGGAAACGAAGAGTTTCCCTAAACCCATGAGCTTTGGGATGATCTGCGTTCAAGAAAGCACACAAGTTGTGTTGGTCTGCAATTTCTAAAAGAGCCATATCTTTAAGATCAGTGAATAAGGGTCGTGAGCTTAAAGATGAAGAGTATTGATGATTCGATTGCAGTATAATGACGATTTTGCTGTGGTTTGAGGGTTCGAGTGAAGGGTTTTCGCACAAGTTCAATAGAGTGCTGATAAGGGTTAGGGTCTACTTTTCAAGTTCCTTTTATAGATTAACTTTACTGAGTACGATGTTGAAATCGTAACATTTGATTGACAAAATCTGGTGAAAAGTGAAAATTTTAATTTTTTTTCACGTGATTTCATTAAATGCTCACATGCTCCCCCTTTTCAGGTGATTTTACTCAAAAATCTGCTGTGTTTGAAACTTTGGTCATCAGTATTGGTATTGTACAATGTCATCATTACAATTTAACTTATATTACAGTTTAAACATCAGCATTGCCATTTTATTGTCGTCAGCATTGGAGTTTAATTCGAGTTAAACAATCAGCATTGGCATTTAAAATGTCAGCATTGTTGTTAAAACTGTCAGCATTGTAGTTTACTTGGAATTGACATGGAATTTCAACATCAGCATTGGTGTGTCGAGTAAGTAAAGTTTCTCATGATCATCAGCATTGATCATTTGTTCTGGAGTTATAATTACTTGGCCAAATTTTGAGATTTGTTGATTTTGAGTATCAGCATTGATTAATTGGTTAGGCAACATGCTACTTGATCAAGTTGTGCATCAGCATTTGAGAATTTCTCATCAGCACTGAGAGTATACTCATCAGCACTGAGAATTACTTGCTCAATTTGTTAGGCAGTCATGTTAATCAATGCAAAGGGGTCAGCACTCGAAACAGAGTTTGCAGTCAATAAATGGTTACCTTTCAGCATTGGAGACTTGATAGTTTTACTTTTCAGCATTGTGGAATACTTACCTTTCACTTTGGAAGATTGATTGACACTGCATCAGCGTAGCTGATTTAACTGTCAGCACTGAAACTCACTTCATCAGCATTAGAGAAGTAACCGTCAGAACTGGAAGTTATGTTACAGATTTAGATTCATTACTGATTTTAAATTTTAGCAATTGAAAATCATTAAAAAGAGATTTGATGATTTACCTTTCAGCATTGAATCTTACCTGTCAGCAGTGTGATGTGATGGAATTCAAATGAAGTGATAATCTGATGATATTACCTGTCAGTACTGGAACTTGATAAATGAAGATTTGTCATCAGCATTCCTAAAATGCATGTCAGCACTGCAGGTTACTTGGGAACAAACAGATTTTCATTGTCAGCATTTATAATCTCTAAGTTAGCATTGCAAACTTCTTATCAGTATTTCTGTATTTCATGTCATCAGTGTAGTTTAGTTTGTAAATCATAAAATATTGAAATATGTTATCAACTGTTGCAGCGGTTTGAAAATCAACTTATGAAATTCCTTTTTCTTGAGATTAGCAAATTTCTAAATCCAATTTATTTAAACAATAATAATTTGTGAAAAGAAAATCTTTTTTTTTTGTTTTCTGATGTTAAATTTTCTATTTTGTTTGGTTTGATTCAAACTTTGGTAAATAACAGTGATAATTAAAATTTGACAGAAATTGATATTTACATACTTAAATCTGATATGAATTTGATTCTTAAAATCATATATGTTTTAGATCTTTTTGTATCAATAGAAATGGTCTGAAATATTATTGAAAATTCAAACAGTGGTATTGTTTATCCACTTAAACCCTGCTGATATAATCATAAACTAGATTATGAGAATTTGTTCAATTAAGGTATCATTTATATGTAACTTAGCAAGTTATCACAAACATAAAAAGGCACTGTTTGAAGTCGAATTGTAGAATATTTTAAGGATTTATGTAAGATCTCCGCTTGATTACCATTTTATAAGTAAATATTTTAATGAAAATTTGTTTTTCTTTTCTTTTCATCAATGACAAGCACTGTCTTCTATGAACACTTATTTGGTTGATGTGTGCTGTCAAATTAGAAAGTTTTTCTCTGTTTTTGTTCTTTTGAGACATTGCATTATACAGACTGCTGTGTATAACTACACTTGTTTGGTTGATGGTGCAGCTGATAATGTAGTCTTTTATTTTTAATGTATATGTACTTTAAATGGTGGGAGATAGTCATAAATTCAACTTTCACTTCTTATATTCTAAATCAAAGAGATTTAATACCTTATCATGAGATAGATAAAATACCTTACATATTTTTCATTTTAATTTTGTTTCTCATTTTCCAGAATTGACTAGTTTTCAGCTGAGCCTACCAAAGCTTTGAGGATTTCAATATTCCTCCCTGAACCTTTGCTTCTTGATATATCCTTTTCCATCACAGATTCCTATCATTTTTCAAGAAATCAATATCAGATATGCAGAAAAATATACACATTACTGAAATTCACATATTTTTGTATTTTTCTTTCTTTTTCTAATGTTTTTGTATTTTTCTTGATTTTTATAATGTTTTTGGCTTTTTGTTTAAAGAATATCACTGTAACTTACTAAAATTTAATCAATTTTCATATTTCATCATGCCTAGACTTTTTACCAGAAATTCAAATCTTTTTGGATCTAATGCTTTGGTAAATAAGTCTGCAAGTTGAAATTCAGTACTTATGTACTTTAATTCTATCAATCCTTATTCAGAGTTATCTCTAAGAAAATTATATCTTAAATCTATGTGCTTTGTTTTTGAGTGTTGTACTGGATTTTTAGTTATAAAAATTGCTACTTTATTATCTATTTTTATTGGAGTTTTCAAAAAATTGAATCCAAAGTCAAGCATCTGGTTTTGAATCCAGAGAACTTGAGAGCAACACTATGAAGCGGCTATATATTCAGCTTCTGCAGTTGATATCGACACATTTGTTTGCTTTTTGCATTGCCAAGATACCAGCTTGTTACCAAGGTATTGACAACCTCCTGACGTTGATTTTCTATCCCAATTATCTCCTCCAAAATCACTGTCAGTATAGGCAGTTAAATAAAAATCCTCATCTTTTGGATACTTTAGTCCAAGATCAGGTGTTCCTTTGAGATATCTAAAAATTCTTTTGACAGCAATTTCGTGGAATTCTTTGGGATCAGCTTGGTATCTGGCACATAAACATACACTATACATGATATCAGGCCTGCTTGCAGTGAGATACATGAGGGAACCAATCAATGATCTGTAATAAGTTTGATTGACTGGCTTCCCTGTTGGATCTGGTTGTAGCTTGTCTCTTGGATTTGCAGGTGTTGAAGCTGGCTTTGAATTAGTGAGGTCAAACTTCTTGAGGATATCTTTGACATACTTTGTTTGGCTGATAAGGATTCCATCAGGCATTTGCTTGACTTGAAGGCCAAGAAAGAAAGTGAGTTCACCCATGGCACTCACTTGAAATTTCTTCTTCATCAAGGCTTCAAATTCCTCACATAGTGTCTTGTTTGTGGACCCAAATATTATGTCGTCTACATACACTTGAACTACTAAGAGTTCACCATTTACATGCTTCAAGAAGAGTGTTTGGTCTATCTGTCCTCTTTTAAAATGATTTTCAATGAGATAAGAGGACAAGATTTCATACCATGCTCTAGGAGCTTGATGCAACCCATTCAAAGCTTTGTCCAATTTGAACACTCTGTATGGATGATCTGGATGTTCAAAACCTGGTGGCTGTGCCACATAGACCTCTTCTTGAAGTTTGCCATACAGGAAAGCAGATTTTACATCCAGTTGATAAACAGTAAACTTGAAGGCAGCTGCATAAGCTAGGAAGATTCTAATAGCTTCAATTCTTGCAACTGGTGCAAACACGTCATCATAATCAATGCCTTCTTCCTGTGTGTAGCCTTGTGCTACAAGCCTTGCTTTGTTTTTTATCACAATCCCTCTATCGTCTTTCTTGTTCCTGAATACCCATTTTGTGCCAATGGGTACTTGGTTTTCAGGTAGATCAACAAGGGTCCAAACTTCTTGTTTTCTAAATTGCTGCAATTCTTCCTGCATTGCTTCTACCCAACTGTGATCTTTTAAAGCTTCTTTGATGTTTTTGGGTTCAGCTTGAGAAAGGAAGCAAGAAAACAGGCAAACATTTGCATATTCATGCATACTCCTTGTTGTCTTTGTTGATAAATTGCCAATGATATTTGTGGCAGGATGGTTTCTTTCAACTATTCTGTATGTTGAACTTGTTAGAACCAAAGTATTGATATCTAAATTTGTGTCATTTAGATCAATATCATCATTTTCATCACAGGGATTTGTGTCAGATGAATGGGTTGTGGAATTTGGTTGTGTTGCTGATGAATTGTTATTCAGAGGTGAATTTTGTGCATCAAAATCATATGATGAATGCTGATGAGTTGAATATGTTTCTGCAGATGAGTCTGATGACAGCTGTGGATCTTGAGTATCAGCAATGATGGGTGGATTATCAGATAAAAGTGGTTTAATCCATCCTCCCCCATAGCTTGTTAACTCTGGATCATCATCTTTTGTTCCACTTGAGCCTGCATCATCAGATGGGAAAATATCAAAGCTTTTCATAAAAGTGTCCATGTCAAATAGCCAATCAGGGCCTATATACTTTGTCTTGAAATTATGATCAAAGAACACAACATCAGCAGTTTCTTGCAAAGTGTATGAAGTTTTATTAAAGACCCTGTAAGCTTTTGACACACTGGAATATCCAACAAAATGTCCCTCATCAGCTTTTGAATCAAATTTTAATAATCTGTCAGCTGTGTTCAAAATGGAGACTGGACATCCAAAAGCTTTGAGAAATTTTATTTGAGGTTTTCTGGAGAACATGATTTCATACGGAGTTTTGTTTTGTTCTTTGACAATAAAGGTTCTGTTTTGCACATAACAAGCAGTGTTGACAGCTTCTGCCCAAAATGATAAAGGAAGCTTTGAATCTGCAAGCATTGATCTTGCAGCTTCAATTAGGGACCTGTTTTTCCTTTCAGCAATACCATTTTGTTGAGGGGTTCTTGCTGCACTGAACTGTCTTGTTATTCCCTTTTCAAGACAAAAATTGTCCATTGTTTCGTTTTTAAATGCAGAACCATTGTCATTTCTGAAACCTCTAACTGATTTTCCCATTTGATTCTCAATTCTTTTCACCATCTGAATTATCAAATCAGCAGTTTCACTTTTCTTGTTCAAGAAGAACACCCAAGAATATCTTGAATAATCATCCATCATCACAAGGCAATATTGTTTCTTTCCCAAATTCAACACATTTACAGGGCCAAATAAATCCATATGGATTAACTGTAATGTGGAGTTAATTACACTGGCTGTAATTGATTTGTGGAAATATCTTTTCTGTTTACCTTTCAAACATGCAGCACAGTGGTCAAGACAGAAAAATTCCTTTTGTGGTAAACCAATGACATGATTACCAGTTACCAATTGTTCATATATTTGAAATTTGCATGACCAAGTCTTCTGTGCCACAGTGTTGATTCATCATCAGTAGCCTTTGAAAGTAAACATGTTTCTTGTGATGTTGGTGGTGGTGATTCCATATTAAGAGTGTATACATGATTCCTTCTTGGGTATCTCATCACCACCCATTCATCAGGGATTTTAAAACCAGGCTTGACAATCACACATTCTTCCTTGGTGAAGAAGGTTGAGTAGTCTTTATCACAAATTTGTGAGACACTCAACAGATTATACTGAAGCTGCTGCACATAGCTCACGTTATCAAAGTTGAGATTTCTGCATTTGACTACTCCAGTGCCAGTGATCTTTCCCTTCTGGTCTCCTCCAAACGCAACAGAGATGCCACTGATATTTTGAAAATCATGAAGCAAGTTGGCATTACCTGTCATGTGCCTGGAACATCCACTGTCAACATACCAGATGTTGTCAGTTCTCCTTGGATGCCCCTGCAATCAATGAAACAAATTAAATAGACAATGGAACCCAAGCCTCCCAGGTCTTGGGTTTCCCGTTTTCAAAAGTTTGAAAAGTAACTTTCTGCATTTTTGATAAATCTGGCAAATCAGATTTATCATTTTGTTTGTTTTCAGAAGCAGCTTTTGGTTTCCAATTTTGAGTGGATTTTGATTCAAAGGATACTTTCTTTTGATTTTTCTTTCCTTTCTCATTCTTGAGAGAGGAAGAAGAATCATATGAATTTGGCTTATTAACAGGTTTCTTCAAAATTGGTTTGTCATCAGCATGATGACTGTTTGGATCTGATTCATAAAATGAATTTTCATGAAAAATATTTGATGCTTTTGTTTTATGAAAATTCTGTTTTCTAGTTTTAGGTGGTGTGAAATTGTATCCATAGCTGTCATCATTATAGTACTGTTGAGTACCAAAACTATGTGTGGGGTGTTGATAACCACCAAACATTGTTTGCCATTGCTGATAGTTTTGAGGAGAAACTCTTGGTTGCTGAGATGTTTGAATTTGTGACTGATAATAATCTTCAAACATTCTATTTTCATATTGGTGTTGTCTGAATCTAGAATCTTTGGAATTTCTGGAATGATAGGCATTGTTTCCAGATTTGCCCTTTGTTTTGGCAACTTTACTATCAAGAAAAGGATAAGCTACATTTTGACTGTTCTGCATACACTCCAAACCAGGCTGATAATAGTAACAATCAACAAGGTCATGATTGTTTGTTCTACATATAGAACAGTACCTTGAAGTGTTTGCAGAAACTGGAGAATAGTTTTTACCCTGCAGTCTTTTCTTTTTCTCCACAAATTCAGACATTTTGTAAAAATGGTTCTTTGATTTGTATGTGCATTGTTTCCTTGTGTGAAACAAGCTCTTGCAAATTGTGCATTTTGTTGATAAATCTGAATTTGATGACTAAGATCCATTTGATTTCTCTAAATTCTTAGTTGAATTAGAGACTTTTTGTTTGACTTTTAATTTTGATTGATTCTCAGTTGTCACCAATTTTTCAGATTCATTTTCAATTGATGATTTTAAAGCATCAGAGGTTGTATTTTCAGCAAGTACAAAATTCTTAAAAGAAAGTGGATGTGAGTCATCAGCAATTGCACTTGTCTGATTTTGAGAATCAGATTTTTGGAATACCACTTTTGGGCTGGTAATTGAATCAGGCATGGGTGTATAGTTTTCATTATATGGAGGTGGAACCTCATGAAAACCCAACCCTGCCTTTGACTTTCCTTGAAGTTGACTGTTGAGCAACTCAGTCAAGTGTTTGGAAGAAGTTTCAAAATTTTCAACTTTCAGAGTTGCAGTGGATAAATCAGATAATGCTTTTGTTAATTTTGACAAGTTTTCATCATGTTCTTTTTGCAAAATTAATTTCTCAGTTTTAAGTTGTTCATTATCTTTTAAAAGAGAATTAATTTTATTTTCATGAGTTATTTTGTCATTTATCCACTGTTTCTCTTCAAACCTGCATTTGCTTAACTCTCTTTGCAAATCAGCTATGTGTTGTTTTGAAACTTCTTGCTTGATTTTACATTCATCAGAACATGGTCTGGTCACCTCATTTCCAAGTGCCATCAAAGCAAGGAGTGGTTCATCTGTGTTTTCTTGAAAATTTTTTGCGACAGCAATCATGGCTTGTGCAGGATCATACTCATCAGCATACTTGCTCCAATCAAAATCCTCTGAGCTGTTTGTTACCACAAGTGCTTTTGGCGTTGGTGGTTCAATGGCTTTCATTTGAACAGCAGGTGCAGGTTCATTTGGTTGATGGTTTGGCTGATATCTGGAGGTGTCTTTGGGAGCTTTGCAATCCCGTGAGAAATGACCATAAAGATTGCAGTTGTAGCATCTGACTTTATCAAGATCAATACCCACTTTTGTTTTATCAGCTTCAAATTTCATGGGACCATACTTCTTCCAGAATTTTTTGGGCCTTAAGACAACCATGGCCATCTGCCATTTGATATCCATCTCCTCAACATCCTTTGGATCTATTTCTTCAAGATCATGTTGAGTAAATTGAGCTTTTGCAAGAGAGCTTGCAGCAAAACATTCAAAGCTTGCAACAAATGCTTTGCAAGCTTCTTGCTGCTCAACAGAATTGGTGTTTACAGAAAACTGTTGCTGAGAAAAATGTTGTTGAGAGTCATTTTGTGATTGATTTGCAACAGCAGGTGCCTGTGGTGCTTGTGGTGCGGGAGTTGAATATACACCAAATCCAACATTTTCATTAGGAGACTACTGAGAATTACTCCTCCCTTCTTCAACAACCAAGGCTTGAACACCACCTTGAACACCAGCAGTCTTCACAAATTTGTATTGACCAACTTGAGCAGTAGATGCGCATGCTTTGACATCCATGTCAATTGCTTCAAGTTTGGCAATCATCTCTTCAATTCTCACCTCATCAAGTTTTCTGGTTTCCTTGATCAATGTAACCTTCTCAGTCCAGCTCCCTGGAAGTGTATTTAATAACTTAAGATTTAAGTCATAATTATCGACTTTGATTCCAAAGGTTTTTAGCTCATTGATCAATTGCACATAACGTTGGATTTGTTGGGTGACTGTTTCACCAGACATGTGTTTGAAGTTGTCAAACATCATTTTGAGGCTATCCCTCTTCATTCTCTTCATTCCTTCATTTCCAGCAAACATCACCTCCAACTGATCTCACAAACTCTTTGCGGTTTCAAAATCTTTGACACATACCAAAACTTCCATTGGTAAAGCAGATTTAAGTGTACCATAGGCTTTAATATCAACTTTGACCATTCTTTTCTCATCATCTCTCAGGTTGATTCCTCTAAGAGGTAAGCTTTTGTTGTGGTACCTCAATCTGTTTTCTTCACTCAAATCAGCAGGAACATATGGGCCGTCAACAATCGAGCACCACATCTCTGGATCAGTGCTATCGATATGGTTTTGAAACCTAAGCTTCCATTGTTGGAAGTCAGCTGCATTCTTCAACACAGGAGGTTTAGCACCAGAGGAACCTGATTCAGAATATATAGACACAGACGGTTGTGCAATTGGTTGATCTGTCGTTTTTGTTAAAATTTACTTAGAATTTCTAATGAGTTGAAATTAATTCAGGATCTAATAACCTAGTCCGAATTCGTCCAAACAATTAGTTCAAATGATGGATTAGTTATCAGAAACAATTCTAAGTAAGTAACAAAAACAATAGGAATACTATTTTTAAAGATTTGCGATCTATTGAAGAAAATCGAAAATCAATGGAACATTAAAACCTTAAATAACCGCTTGACGCTTGAGACAGAAATCTGTGAATCGGCTCACAAATTTCAACGATCAGACCGATTACGAATCAACAAGTGATAGGTAATCGTATACGCTTGATTGTTTTCACAATATTAAGCTATGAATTTGAAATCTCGAAACACACAGTTTCACCAAGAACACACACAGTAAAACTAATCGATCAATCCATGTTAATTAGTTTAACGAATTGATCCGATCTAACTTAGATTGTTCTAAACTATACTGTTTCAAGCTAAAATCAGCTCTTGGTCATAGAAATCACAACTTCAGCTTTTGAATTTCAGGAAAATCAAAATATCGAGCTCTTGGCTCTGATACCAATTGTCAGGATCGGATCGGATCTGGATCTGAGATCTGATAATAACAATAAGCTATGATTTCGATTGATTACTTGGCGGAAACAGGCAATCAATCTATGTTTAGTAAAGATCTAAAATAACAAAACCCACAGTAATTAATATTCAAGACATATTTAATAAGAACAGTTAAGAACAGATGATGATGAATATTAAAGGCAGTTATATTGATGAATATTGGCCCCAAGGATTTCTTCCTGTAGCCTTTGTAAATTTCTTTGCCCTAAAAACATCATTGGCAATGTGCTAGGTAATTTCCATCTCTTCCATATCTTCTGGGTTAATCTGCTCAAGTTCAGATTGTCAGGATCGGATCAGATCCGGATCTGAGATCTGATAATAACAATAAGCTATGATTTCGAATGATTACTTGGCGGAAACAGGCAATCAATCTAAGTTTAGTAAAGATCTAAAATAACAAAACCCACAGTAATTAATATTCAAGACATATTTAATAAGAACAGTTAAGAACAGATGATGATAAATATTTAATGTAGATCTGAAATTGCTCAGAGAATTACAGTGCTACAAAAGTGTGTAAGAGTGCGTGTATTTGCTTAAAAGCGTACAGACTGATTCTATAAAGGTCCTAATTATAGAAACCTATTTCAGACCTACATAATTGCCCTAACGGATAAGCGCTACCAAAATAACAATACAAATGTCACATCAGTTATACACGTCATAACTGATGTCAGCAAAAACAAATAAACAACAAAATCTAAGTGTAGATTCTTCATCAGCATCAGCAATCTTGAGCGTCAGCATTAGTAAGTTTGCATGTCAGCATTGCAAACTTACTTTGTACTTGGCATACTTTCTTGATCAGCATCATAACAGTTGGTCGTCAGCATTGCAATGTGACCAAGTATCAGCAGTTCACTTCTTCATGTCAGCATTACAATATGTGTCGTGAAGCTGTCAACATTGAGGATTGGCTGTCTGCATTCAAGAGTTCAATGTCAGCATTACTGAATAGTTGGCTCTCTTGTAATCATCAGCACCACAACATATCCCATCAGCATCACACTTGGTCATCAGCATCACAAGATTTGTTAATCAGCACTGCAATATCCTTGGGATATTCATAACATCATCAGCAGTGTACTTTGTATGTCAGCACTACAACTTTAAGCTGTCAGCATTGAAGAATCCTTTGAGAACTTGTCAGCATCTCAATCTTCAATAAGTTGGCTTTCAGCATTTTGACTTTGGTCGTCAGCACTGCAACATCCTTGACAAATCCTGCAATTACTAAACACTTAAACATAAGAATCAATTAACAAATAATGATCTTATAAATAGAGAGGTTTAAGGTTTAGAGATGTGGACCATATGTGTTGTCTGTATTGTGCCTGCCAACACATCAACATATTATATGGATTTGAACTTTATTCAAATTATCAGCATATCAAATAAATCTGTATAAAATAGAAAAACAGAAGTAAAGAGAGAGTTAGAACGTTGCCATTATTAAATGGACTTAATGAACCTGAAGCTTGCAAAAGGGTTGGTTAATTGTGGGCAGGGCACCATCTCATAAAGGAAACCTAACACAGATCCCACAACTAAAAATGGTGGCAGAAGATCACCAGATCCATAAGTAGTAGAACACTTAAGAAATCTTGCAATCAAAGAAGTATTCTCCAAAACTTCTTTGAAAAGTGATGCAGGTTGCACAGCAACTAATCCAGATGAGCTTCCTGAAGCATTTCCAGAAGCTTGAAAGGTGGGAGAAGACGAGCTGACTGTAGATGCCAAAACAGAGTTACCAAACGAAACAGAGGGCAAAACAACCTTGTGAACAGGATAAGCATATGAAGGCTGAGAAATAAACGCATTGTTCACACTGCTAATGCCTGCAACATTGTAACTGTTAGTGTGATTCATAGGTCTCTTCTGATCATTCATTTCAAAGGATTTAATAACAGACACCGTCTATGTCAATGACAAATTGTCCAGGTTCTTCTTTGATTCGATAATTCCAACGTTTATATCCCAGTTCCTAGGCAAAGAATGCAGCAACTTCTTGTTAATCACACCTACTTGATTGTCGATTTTGGCAGTACGCATTTCAGTAATCAAAGTCGTAAATATTTGGATCTGATCATCCAAGCTTTCACCAACCACATAATTAAAGGTGATGAACTTGTTGTTAAACATCTCTTTGCGAGACTCTCTCATCTCAGTGTTTCGTTCATACATGTCTATAAGAGCTTTCCAGAGTTCCCTTGCATCAGTGATCTCTCTAAAGCACTGTGAGATTTTAGGAGTGAGACCTTGTGTGATATAACCAAGTGCATGTTCCTCTTCCTCAATGATCTGAAAATCCTCTTCAGTATAGTGTTCGGGATCCTTAATCAACTCATTACCTTCAATAAATTTATAAGTATTTTTTTCTCTTTCCTCTTAAAATTACTCTCCAAAGTTTCGATTCTTTAGTCCTGATATGTTTTTCAAACTGAAACTTCCACTCAGGAAAACCAGCAGCAGATGAAAGTCTAGGAATTCTTGTAGTTGTGACCATGATTGCATCCAGCTCATTTTGTTTACTAGCTAAAGCAACAGCAAGTATGCTAGAAGAATCCATTTCTGAAACAAAGAAAATAATGCACACACAAAAAAAATTCTAACAGTTCGATAAGAGAGTCTATTCGAGAAAAAAGTGATGTTCTCGAGAACCAAGTAATGTTCTCGAGAATAATTACACCTCTTTTAAAACTATCACAGTTCGAGAACTAGCAAAGATTCGAGAACACACTTTGAGAACACTAGCAATGATTCGAGAACAAATTTGAGAATGTCGAGTTCGAGAACCCAATTCAAACTCAACTATCCTTGTCGAGAATGGGTATCGATCTTGAAAATTCAATCACCACTCAACAATGAAATCGAAAAGGAATTCCAAAAGGAATTCGATTACCAAATAATATGTTCTCCATAAACCAAAATAAGTCAAGATTTTAGTTAGAGAACATATTAAATTCAACCAGAAAATTCAAAAACCTTAACTCGAAAATTAAACACTTAAATCCAATTCGAGAATAAAAAAAGAATATGTTCTCGAAATCCCACAGTAAACTTCGATAAAGGAAATAGGGGATCAGATCCGAATATACTGGGGATTTAAAATGTAAATGCAGATCTTATCAATCTTGTAAAAATTTATCCTAATCTTCCTTAACACCTTTGCAATTCGAGAAAGGCCACACCACATATTAAACCCACCTCTTTCAATGAAAATACTTCTAGAACACGAAGAACACAAACTTGAAGATTTTCTGAACCACTTTGTCTTGCAAAATCGATACCAACGATGAACCACAAACTGGTTCTATGGCTCTAATACCAATTTTTAGTCCCACTACAGGATCTAAAACTGATATCGATTATCCAATCACACGTGAGAGTGCGGAATGGTATCATGTGTGTGCAAGAACAATAACAATCAAGAACAAGATGAAAAGAACAATATGATTACTCACTTTAATTGCACTCGGCCTTAAACTAACCGACTGGTGCATTAGGTTCGCTTCAAGAACAGAGAAAATAATAACCAAAACGAACCCCCCTCATATGACTTCAAATCCGGGTTTATATAACACCCATACATTAACCTAGGCCTCTCGGCCCGTTGTAACTAAAGAAACCTAACAATTAAACAAAACAAACTATAAACTACTCGAGAACAATAAACCACTCGAGAACCAAATGTACCACTCGAGAACGACCATATCAACCACAAGAAACATAAAAACTCATTTTACTTCCCAAAAACTATCGGGATTAGCATATATCATACATTAGTACTAGTAGCCTTTAAAAACATGACTTATGTCATTGTCTATATTGAAGGTGAAATTGCTAAAAGCATTTAGTGTCACTAGTAGCCTTTTTTAGTGACTTTAAGTAATTATGTTAGAAAAGTTGAAATTTCCAAAATCATAGTCATCAAACATTTTGGAATACATATACATATTTAGATGAATTATTATTAGACTATTGTTGCTTCTTATTTTTATATACATATATTAAATTGTATGAGAATCTCACCAACTATGCACATAGTTGAGCCAAACTCCATTTTACATGTGTAACAGGTTAGTGGCTCGGAGGAAGACACACATAAGCTATTTGGACCTAATTTTAATAAAATACTCAATGTTATTTACTTTGGTTTTGTATTGTAATGTCTGATTACTGTTTGTTTTGAACTATGTGGATGTTTAAGGATATCATATTTTGAATGAAATTGGGTTATTAACTATTGAAATTTACAAAGTAGCACCATTAGTTATGAACAATAAAAATTGTGCCCCAAAATATTCCGCCGTTGGTTGGGGTGTGACAGTACTACTTGGAGAATCCCCCATGCACAGTGGCCCGAATGGGTGGCCTTATAACATATAGGGTTGAAACACCAATGAGGTTGATGTAATGGTTTTGGCATAGATTCATTATGAAACTTGAATGATGAGGACATGAACTTGTTATGGAATAGGAAGTAATTATTAGGGCCATAATGCAGGCCAACAATTTATTAGGCACGCACTTATTTATGGTACATGGTTAGTTGTATGGTTTCGAACTATCAGATTTATTATCTTAATTTATTATTATTGTGTTGTATGTAGTCTAACTCATGTTCTCACCATCTTTATAGTTGACGTAATTTATCATGTCTGTTAGGTTGAATGAAAGTAGAGCTACATGGATTTAGTGTCGTAGCTCCTTAGTTATGGATGGCTTATTTATGAAAATAGTTTATTAGGTTGCAATTCCTAATAAATATTTTTAAACAACTTTATGTTATTTTTAAAGTTTTCAAAACGTTTAAGTTAAATGTTTCGTCAGTGTCACACCCCGAGCCGGCGGGCTAGATCGACTTTTCCATCGGGCGGAAAGGTCTCAGGGTGCGATACCGTGTGATAATCGAAATGATCAAATTGTTTACAATGCACATAATATATAATGAGAAATGCTAAAATGACTCTAATATAGAATTACAAATTCAAATTACATATGTCATGTTCATAATTTAACAATGTAAATGTACCCAAAAGAATCATAAAGTTTCTATCTTGTTATCAGCACAAGATTACAAAAGTGATTCACATAATTTCATCAAAAATATGCACAATCCAAAAGAAATCTAGATCCACTACTGAGGCCCGCTAGCTTAAGTTCTGAGATTTGGTAACTAAACATGTTCGTCACCTGAGAAAACATGCAATTTAAACAAATCAACACTAGGTTGGTGAGTTCAAAATTTTGTAATTGAAAACCATTGAAAATGATATTCTCCTGTCTCAGTATCACACACAAGTTTTATTGTAATCTCAATGCCTTATTTCACATCAATGTTCTCTCCATAGTTCCACATATAGATGGTATGTCACCCAATTAAGCATGCTTATATATAGTGCATATGTATCACAAGTGAAGCCGCCAGCCCACCACACACTTAATTGAATTCGATACCACCGTTAGTGCGACTAAGGATACCCATTTCTTTCTCACAAGTGTTATTCTCATTTGATATCCAACCTGATATTCCTTTGTGTTATGTTCTCATCCCACCATGATATATAGAATAAAAGGTTTTGAAGGGTATATGTTACCATAACATAAGTGACGGTAGGGACTTATTCGATTAAGAACCATTAAATATGAAGGAACCAAAGGAACTAATTTTGAACCACATATTTTTAGGGGAATAAAAGTTATTTTCCTTTAAAGTATGGGAAGTTACTATTATACCCTTTAAACTTGTGGCTAGAAATGGTTCCTTTAGTTCTCAACTTGGAATAGTTCTCATTTGAGCATCCCCTAATGATGATAAACCCTAACTTTATTAAAGATATAGATTTTAATAAATCTTAACTTTTTATTTGTTCTCTCAATTGTAGAGTTTACTGGTATTCACTTCTAAACTAGAAGTAACAGTTAACTCATTTATTGTATTAAAATACTAGAATGTATAGAGAATAAATAGGACCCATTGTGGTCCTCACGTAATTAGACCACAATGCCTCCAATTTACCCCTATCCATTTGAAATCAATTGTAATCACATGCCTTCATAATGACCTGTAACCAACTTTTGACATAAGTGAGACCAGCCACTCAGTCTGCCAGTCTACAGAATCGAAGGGTACAATTACTAGTAGTGTATGTTGATTAATATCACCCATGTGGCCATTTATCAAACTTGATTGTTCAGCCCTGTTACCGGTCATATGATACCAGCCAATTGTCGTAAAGTTACGCATAATGTACTGACCTCACTCGCCAGAGGTTTGTCAAACCTATGGTACCACTACGTAACCGTTGGCTTAGCCTTTGCTACTTAATGGTAAACGATATAAAAAGGGACTTAGTGAAATGAATTGAATAATGGACACATGAATATAGTGATATAATGCAATCAGGCTTAATACTAATCAATTGTAATGTTCTCTTTGTCATTTCATCTTAATGTTATGATCTCAATGTAATTGTCTCAATGTAATTATCTCAATATAATTGTCTCCATGCTATGATCTCATTGTAATTGTCTCTATGTTGTGATCACAATGTCTTTAACACGGTGTTATAAGAGATGGTCTTATCACACTATGTTATCACAAACGTCTACTGATATCATGAAATAATATTATCATGATATCATTCTTGATGTCTTAAGTAATTGAGATCCACACTTGAATCATCCCATATGATATAATTAAGATTCACACACAAACATAGATATAGGAATGATAACAAAGGTAAAACCTTTATTTTCTTATAAACATGTCTAATTAAATAATGTACTAAAATCTTTTAAGAAAAGAATTTAGCATGTTTCTCAGTCCTACATTTGAAATCAAAAGATTAGAAAAGGGGCGTATGAACTCACCTTGATGTTGAAGCGGTTGACTAGTACTAAAGTAATGCACGTGCTCACTATTGTTGTGATGTATTGTATTTAAAGCCCTGTGTTTTGTTTAATGATGTTCACAACTTGTATGTAGTTGTTTTCGGTGTAATGCATAACCCTAAGGTTGATTACACTTACTGAAGTTTCCTTCTTGTTTTTCTTAGTCTTAAACCCATTTTATAATATAACATACTAACACTTAACCTTTTAAGGTTAAACTTAGGATGTTATGATGTTCCTTGGTCATGTGTTTTGAGGTTGACCTAAAACATTAAACTTGATGTATGTTTTTGAAACCATTAGTTTTCCTAAGTTATAAAATAAGTCAAAACCTCAATCCTTGTAACCATTGAACTTTCATAAATTAAAGTTTACCCATAACCATGTTCATTACCGCTTTGTTTAACTAAAGCTTGTTATTAACACCTAAGTATACTACTACACATTATTTGTTATAGAACATTATCATTTGATATGTTATAAAAACGCTTAACAAATGTTACAACTACATAACTTAAAATTGTTTAACACCTTAAAGAAAACCCTAATGATTCATAACCCCTTTTAGTTCTTGTTTTAATCATATATTTTACTTAATAAAACATATATTTTGTTTGTAAAAAACTTGGTTTATAGCTTATATATGTTTTAAGTTTGTTTTAGATAGTATCGATGGACAAGAGGCTAGTATCGATGGGTTATCAAAACCGGTTAACACCTAAAACCCTAATGAGTTCCCCATCGGCACCCCTTGTACCCATTCGATTTTGTGACCTCAAATGTGATCCATATTGTTTTATTTTGGGTTTAAATTCTTGGATAAAGATACGGTATTAGTATCAACAGAGTTACAGCCTTGCATGATCATCTAACTTCCCAATATCGATGAACAATTGGAAAACTTCCCTGTTGATATAGTATTGATCTGTGTAAATGTTAATATTGATGAAAGTTGATTCCTAGTTACTTGGATCAGTCAATACTGCTAGTATCGACCTGGTCTTCACCGATTCTAGCCCCCATCAACCCTAATAATCTCGATGAAACCTAGGTCAGCACCTATCCATCGATACTAACTCTTCACTTCAGCTCATCCATCGATATTTATGGCTCATCTGTCGATACTATCAAACCTGGCCCACACATCTTTATTTCGATGTTACCCAAGTGATTAAGACCCATTCCCGTGCAAATCTTATGTGATTTAAGGATTAAAATCGAGCTAGAAGTGCAGTTATCTAGTTCCGGAACAAAACCCCAAAACCCGCAACTTGGGTTTGATGGTATTAAATGAGGAAATTAATGTGTTTGAGGTTTTTTATACCTAGTTTCATTTCGGTTGCGTTCGGGTTGCTCGGTTTTGCGTTTACGTAATGTTCACGAAACGAAACGTAAGATACGCGTTTTTTATTAAAAATGGTTTCTTTTAAATTTTTTTAAGGTTGTAATTCCTAATAAATATTTTGTATTTCTTTCTCTTATTTTAGAGTTTCGAAATCGTTAGTTTTATCGGTTTCGTCAGGTCGTATCACCTTCGCACGTATTCGTTCGAATCGTCACCCGAACGAACACGACGATGGCTTTACTTTCTGATTTGGTTTTTTATTTTTCAAAAAATATTTAGAACATTAAACCCACATATATGTTTATGTTAATCGTCACCCACGCAAACACGCTTTCAATTTAATATTTGAAAATGATATCGAATTATTGTTTTGGATTTGGCATTCTCACAAACGGACACAACTAAACCTAAGTATTTTCCCTTTGTTATTACTGATTTAACCTTGATCTCTCATTGTATTTTCAGCTATCTGATTCTTGTTATTTGTGGGAATCGGATAACAACCGATCTGTTATGTCATTTGTACTCACGATATCTATTATTTCACATGAATTGTTGTATATTAATATTTCAATTCTCATTGAAATACATACAACTGTTATAAGTTTTCACAATATTTTTATCACATAACTGTTATTCACATTATAATCACACACACAGAGTAATGAAATTACACATACCGTATGGTTGTCGGACGGTCAGGTACTAGTTGTCACAGTCAGAATGTACAACTTACACGCCTATTTGTATAGATCGTCACCTATAAGAATACGACGTTCATTTTACGTTCTGACTTAATTATTTACTATAAGATATCACTTAGAATGTTAAGCCTAATAGATGTGTTCGTGTAAAACGTAGCCCATGAGAATACATTTTTAGTTTAACATTCTAATTATGTTATCATATGTTTGTTGTTTGACATTCATAACTTCAAAATCGTTTGTTGTTTTTTGTATCGTCATATTGATCCAGATTATCCTTGCTAATTCCTCACATAGAAATACTCATGATATACTGAAGAAATTTAATATCAAGGAAATACGTAGAGTCGACCTCATCCGCCTTAGCAACCAACCCATCACCTCTTTAACACATCATGACCTATGTTATATCAACTTAGATTGTCGAACTGGTTATGATGTTCTAATTTCTAGAATGATGAAATTATGATGCTACTACTTCTAACATAATAACTGATGTTTTCTCCAATGCTTTCAGATTTGTCATATCAAAGTATTGAAATGTCTGTTTGAATTATATACATGTCTAGGTTTGCCAAGTAAGATCGACTCAGTACACTAATGTTACAAACATCTTTATTAATGATAACAATTTTTCTTTGTTGTGAATTAGAGAATCTATAATTCCTTGAATAACTTTAGATGAAATCTCAAATTTATAACTTTGATTTCATTTAAAGAGAGATCGTTCTTGGCTTGTGTGAGCATAGCCTAAAGATCATCTACTTGATCATGCAATTTGAGTTTGCCAGCTAGAAGTTTTACAATGTCTCTGTTTAAAGACTTAATCTTTTTATCACTCAGTTGATGCTCTTTGATCAAAATTGGCATTATGAGATTCCATTTTTTTAACTGTCAATTAAATCTTTAGTATGACCTCTATATCTCTAAATAATTTTTATGAATTTTTTTCATAACACACATTTTAATGTACTTCTTGAGGCATCTCAGTTAGATCAGCCATTAAAGCAAAATTTGTATGTTAAGCATCCTTTGCATATCAGCTCCCATACAAATATTCATCTTGCTGAGAAACTAGAGATGGAGATAGAGGAGTTCTAACAAATCCTTGATTTTGATTGTGTTGTCTTTGATCATTTGAATATTCATTTCTTTGAAAACATCAAGTGGTTGGATTCAAATTCAAATTTTGATTGTTTGAATATAAAAATCTATGATTTGCAAAATATTGTGTTATGGATCTAGGGGCATTGCATCTTTTTTTAAAAATGACCATATTGATTGCAATTATAACATCTCGCTTTTAATTTATCAAAGCCAACCTTTGAATCCTTGTTGAATGGCATATGGCCATGTTTCTTGAAAAATATTTTGTTTATGATTGTTACCATAGTTGTTTGCCATTTGAGATCCATTTCATCAAGATCTTCACGATCAAGGTCATCAAGGTCATCTAGAATTATATTTTCTTCAGTTAAATTTCCACACAAGTAATCTTTTTATGTGGACAGAAAGGCTACATAAAATGTCTTTTGATGGACTGGAGGAGGAACAATCAAACAAAACTCTAGATTTTCTAACTCTTCATATTTTTGTTCAATTTCTTCACTCATAAGAGCACTTACTCCAAGAGTAACTTTGGTGAACTTATACGGGTCAATTCGAAGTTTAGAGTTGTTCCTAGTACTCTTATCACCAGCCATTGCCTCAATGTGAGCAATCAATTCATCTACATTCATGGTTTTGATATTCTGTGTGTTTTTGAGAATAGTTATATTGTTTTTCCATCTCACCGGATATTTAACTCTGCACTTCCTACAAACAGTACCCCAAGTGCACCTCATAAAGATTTTGTTGTTTCAAATTTTTGAACATATATTAGTTTTTCAATAGGAAGACCCATAGTAAGAGAACTATAAGCTATAATATCCAATTTGCTTTTTCTCTTATCTCCTTCATCAGTTAAAGAGTTCAAATCAACAAGTCTACTTTGAGTGTATAAAGTCAACTGCATTTTTAAGAGCATGATGTTTTATACCACATCCTATTTCTTGATTACTAATGTGAGCATTTTAATACAAGATTCCATTTTGTTTTTGATGAAGCAAATATATAACAGGGTTTTCAAATATGAGAAGATAATTCTCTAAAATGACTGAAATCGTCAAGATGAATAATCAATCAATCGATGTGATGATCTGAGCAGAAATTTCTTAAGGATTTTTTTATTTCGTAAAATTTGATAAAACACACAGAATCACCAAGAACCCACAGTTGAAGATCTGTTAAGCAAATTGCTTAGAATAGATAGGATAAACCCAAATAGTAGTCAACCTGATGAAATACACCTCAACAATCACGTTAAATGATCTAGAGCACAAGGCTCTGATACCAATTATCAGGATCTAGAAAGAGACAACATTTGGGGGTTTTTTCTAAAGAGTGAGTGGCGAAAACAAATAGATTTAGCAATCCAAAAAAAGATTGAACATAGATCATATTACATATTATCTGTTCATTCATTGATCATTTATAAACATTTACAAAGGAACAAGGATCAGGAAACATGCTTCTGATCACAAAACATCACTATGGTTTATAAGTGTCTCTTACTGCAAACCTTCTCAATCTATGCGGATGCTCTCATATAGATTGTTAATTGATCGCATATCCTGATTATATTACATCACTATCCATTTATAGACATGTGGGGCCCAACAAACATCATTAGGTCAGGGCCTAGATTACAATGTAATTGAAAGAGGCCATGCTATCAAAAATAATCTTGTCAACATCAAAGTTCATCTGTTTGAATGACTTGTTCTTCATTCGCAATAGCTTCATCCTAAGAGAGCTTATCTACAAATCTGCTAACATTTAACAAGTTAGAGTTAGAAAGTTCAAAAATATTTCAAGTTTACAAAAGTTGAACATCCATAAATGTTCGAACTGTGCAATACCTATTCATTCACAAATGACCTGAGTGTGCACAAGTTGAACATTCGTAAATGTTCTAACTATGCAACACTTATTCAATCGCAATTGATCTGAGTGTGCACAATTTGAACATCCGTAAATGTTCTAAATGTGAAACACTTGTATATTTTCAAAGGATCTGATTGTGCTCAAGTTAAACATCCATAAATGTTATAACTGTGCAACAATTATTTTTCACAAATGATCTGAGTGTGCAAAAGTTGAGCATCCGTAAATGTTCTAACTGTACAACACTTATTCATTCACAAATGATTTGAGTGTGTGAGGCTTGAACATCCGTAAATGTTCCAACTATGCAAAACTTATTTATTCACAAATGATTAATAACAACATCAGATTTATATTTGCTAAAGTTATAAATGAGCACAAGTTAGCATCTATTGAACATATTAACTAAGCATCTGTGTGTCATCCAAAGATATGCTCAGTAGTTGTATTTGTTAGGTCTAAATTTATAGGATGATGCATTTATGACATATACGAGATTTCAGGATTCCGATCAGACAAAAAGTATACTAAGTGGAAATTATGCTAAGTAGAAAGTATACTAACTTGAAGTATACTAAGTAGAAAGTATGCTAAGTGGAAAGTATACTAAGTGGAAAGTATACTCATGTGTCGTTATTTACACATCTTTTTCGTATTTAATTTAAAAGATTTTTTCTTATTTTATTAGACTTTTATTTAGTTTTTATTATATTTTAATTAATTTTTACTTATTTGTTATTTTTATGTTACTTTTGTAGGTTTCGTGATAATAAACGCTTGTATTTACGAAGAAACCGAAGCCCGGAATAAACTTTATGAAGTTTGGAAGCTAGAAATATGATTTTTAGAAGTTTCGGGGTTAAAAAAATGGCATTTTAGGAAGTTTCGGAGCTTAAAATCGAGTTTCAGCAAGTGCAGGGGGTTATTTTGCAAATCTGGCAAAGAAGGGATCAAACTGGACACGTGGCAGCCCCTAGGCGTGCCACGTCAGCCCTAATGGCACCTTGACCCGCGAGAACCAGCCGGGTGGAGCTCTGACCCGCGCGTGACCCACTTTGCCTCACATCAGGATCCGCGCGCGACCCATCCAGAGCGCCCATGACCCGCGCCACTTCCAGCTCGTTGACCAGCCTCTTCCAAGCGTTGACCCGCGTTGACCAGCACCCTTTTGGGCCGTTGACCACCGCAATTGGACTCCTTTTAAGCCCAGTAAATTGTTTTTTATGGCCCAGATCGTGAATTGATCTAAAATTCAGCTATTTAAACGACTTTTAAAACCTAATTCGCGACTTAATCAACCCTAGACGGCTGGAAACGAACAAGAAACATATTTTTGAAGATTTTGAAGGTTTGGGGCTGAATTGGATGCTCGGGGGAGGCTCAGAACGCATATGAAAGTGTCCGGAAACGCGTTTTCGGGTTCTTTTTCTTGTTTTCTTGATTATTTCTCGTTTGTTCTTGAACCCATGGATATGTTTATGAATGTTTTTCATATTATTACTGTTCTAAACATGTTTCTTGGCTAAACTCATTGTATTACCTAGATTCGGATGAATAACGGTTAATTTAATTTGGTTTTCGGGTGTGTTTTTGTGGGATTTCGATTGTTTATGATTAAGATCAGATTATATATGGTTAATATTGATTATTTATTGCTGTTATGATGATCTATAAATGTATGATGATGTCCAATTGATAAGTCTTGGTTGTTTACTACGTGTTTTGACCGGTTTTATCAGTTTTAGGCTTAGATTTCGTATCTAATTCTATTTGGGTTTGCTTTAGCCAATTAAACCTTAGGATATTATCTGTAATTGGATTATAAACAGTACGATTATTATTCCTGAGACTAATCACGTAAGGGAATTTCGATTATTAGGGTTTTAGGGTTTTTCAGGCAAATTACGTGATCATCGGGTTTCCTGTTTATTCCTTGGAATTCCTTGCGATTCAAGGTATTAACTTATATATTTTGATGTATCGAGATTGTTGAAACTGACCACGTGATACGATCTTCTAAATCCTTAAACGATCAGTGTTTGGAGAGACTGACTAGGTATTCCATTACACATCCCGGTGATCTTTCACATGACTCTTTGAAACATTCTTTAGCATTAGTGAGACTGACCTTGTGATCTAATGGTTCTGAGTGTTTCCTTTGTTGTCATATCCTTGTTGACCGGATATCCCGTATCTCATTCCCGAAACTGTTAAAGTTACCGTTAGGATTCCAAGTCTAGGTAGTACCCTTCTTTATCTGATTTCTTCGTTTCTTAATTTGTTTCAGTTGTCTAGGTTATATTATTTCCTTATTTCTTCGTTATAAAATTCTTTTCTAAAAAACATTAATTTCTTTATTTAGTAATTTCCTTCTTTAGTCTTAGCTTTGTCTTTATTTAGGGTTAATTCTTAGATTCTGTGTCCTTAGGTTCGATATCCGGACTTTCCTTAGCTATACTTCATACGTCAGGTACACTTGCCTGTAGTTTGTAGTTCGGTTTAGGTTAATTCGATTTATTACTCGATAGTGTTGAACTAGGATTTCTATATATATAAACCGACACATCATATACTAAGTGGAAAGTATACTACCTTCACGAGTACTTTTTAGTTAGAATACATTCAACTTAGAATACTTTCAACTTAGAATACTTTGAACTTCGAATACTTTCAACTTTGAATACTTTCAATTTCGAGTACTTTCTACTTCAAATACTTTTAACTTCGAATACTTTCAACTTAGATTACTTTCAACATCGAAATACTTTCAAATTAGAGTACCTTTGAGTTCGAATACTTTCAACTTCAAGTACTTTCAACTTAGAGTACTTTTGAGTTCAAATACTTTCAACTTTGAGTACTTTAGATTTCGAGTAGTCCTATACTAGTATAAATAGACGTACTTTGTACATGTGTTGGTTGGGTGATCCCTGAGGTATCTTGTTCTAGACATATTGAACATACCTCGTAAAGTTCGGATCTCGAGGTAGTGTATCTAGACATATTGATCACACCTTTTAAAGTTCACAACTTTTTAATACATATCTCTTGTTTCTTCTACTATCTTGGATTCTGCACTATTTATAAGTTGTTTGTTGCTAATTTCTAGTGTCAATTTGGTACCTTCATCAGCTTTGGGACTAAAAGGCGGCATCAGAGCTTTGGAGCTCTTTTCGGCATCAAGATTCAAGCTTTTTGCCAAAAGGATTCGACTTTTGTGTTCATTTTGAGATTGGGATCTTCTCAATTAAGTTGGAGTTCAAAATATTGTAGAAAAAAATCATCTTGTGAATTTCATTAAATTTGTTCATGAACTACTTATGATTTCGTGAACTTTCAGGTTTGTATGCTCATATATAGAGAACTTCTAGCTACGAGAACTTTCAGGTTGGTAAACTCAAGTTAAAAAGACATTGCTTTGAAGATGTTTAAAAGAATGATGCATCATCCTAAGAGGAGTTTGTTAGGCCTAAATTTATAGGATGATGCATTTATGACATATTCGGGATTTAGGACTCCGGGCGGACAAAATGTATACTTAGTGGAAAGTATACTAAGTTAAAAGTATACTAACTTCACGAGTACATATTAGTTAGAATACTTTCAATTTTGAATACTTTCAACTTAGAATACTTTCAACTTCGAATACTTTCAACTTAGAGTACTGTCACACCCCGAGCCGGCGGGCTGGATTGACTTTCATGTCGGGCGGAATGGTCCCAGAGCGTGATATCGGGTGATAATCAAAGTGATCTGATTGTTTACATTACACATGATATGTAATGAGAAAACACTAAATGAAATAAAATTACAGAGTTAAATTATATCAGTGTCGTTTCATAATTTAGCAATGTAAATCTACCAATGACATCATAAATTTTCTATTTTGTATCTGCTCAAGATATACAAAATAATATGTATAATGATGTTCAATAATATGCACATCCAAAATAATAGGTCTTCTATCTGGGCATCCTAGTAAAAGCACGAACTCCTAGCTTAAACATGTTCGTCACTTGAGAAGTCATGAAAGAAGATCAAGTCAACACATATTTGGTGAGTTCATATAGTTTTGTTATTGAAAGTGAGTTTGAACAAACCTGACCGGATGACAACCTCAACCTAACTAACAACCACCTATACTATCCAGTCCAATATGCTTATATATAGGGCATACGTAGGGTCAAGCTTACCACCAGCCCAGCAGCCAGCCCACCATATACCGAACCACATAGTATATTGTTATTAATGATAATTAAGCTTTCCATCCCACACACTGTAAAACCAAACTTGAACAATCTGAAAATGATAACCCTAAACAACCGATATGCCAACCTTAACCTCACTACCAACCACCTAGCCTATCTAGTCAAGTACGCTTATATATAGGGCATATGTAGGGTCAAGCTTACAGCCAGCCCAGCTGTCAGCCCACCACATACCAAACCACATAGAATATTGTTGTTAATGATAATTAACCGTTTCATTCTCTACCATCATCACACTAGTGTCGTTAGATTCGTCAATTGTGAAAAATCTCTTGAATCCTTAAGCTCATCAAACACACACAACAACACCATGGCAATTGTGGAAATTGTTAATTAAAATGCTTAAATAAATGAATAGATAAACATTTAATTAAAAGCTAAGTCCTAATGATTGGGCCTTGGTCAACTCAGGTAGACTAGTATAGCAATCAAAGGTTCTTAGAAGTTCGGGGATTATGAAAATATCATCAAATATATGACCTACAAATCAAACGATCTAGCTAGGACTTCTTGAAATGTAGGGTTTTCGTTTCGTTCTTGTTTCGTCTAGATTCGTCCTTTGTTTCGTTTAGTTTCGTTTACACATGCTATCATTGACATTTCTTAGTCCTTCCCCTTGAACATGATTTCTTGATTCGTACTTGATTCGTTGAAAATGCACTTGTTTTGTTGAACAATGAATACTAGATTCGTTGAACAAATGTACACTTGATTCTTTGATCATGGAACACTTGGTTCGTTGAACATTGAATACTTGTTTCGTCAAAATGATTCTTTGATTTGTTGAACTCGAACACTTGTTTCGTTGAAATTGTTTCGTTAGATTCGTTGAAAATAGACTCGTTGGAAATAGATTCGTTGAAAATGAATGCTTGATTCATCAAAATGTTTACTCGATCTAGAAATAATCATCCAGTTATTATATTAGTATATAATCTTTTGTAAAACCTGCACAAAATTTACCTAGACATGTTCTAGGATAACATTTATACATACAAACATATAGAATTTAAAAGCATTTAGCTAAAATATAATCCAAGGAAAATAATTTACGCATGCTTCTCAGCCCCGCATTTATAAAACAAAATGTTTAGAAAAAGGGCAATGAACTCACATGTGTTGTAGTTCTTTTGATTCAATCAAGAAAAGGTATGCGCACTCATTCTTTGTATACTATATCTTCAACACCTGAGTTGATTTATTATGATTTGGATTCTATAAATATTTATAGTTGACGTATGTAGGGTTTTGGTCTTGGTGTGCAACTATGTGTCCTATGATTTAACTAATGTGTTACTATGATTTCTCTAAGTATTCTAAGTTACATTCCCTCTACGTACCCTCAACCCTTACCTAATTGAGTTTCAACCTTATTTACATAAGGTTTATGATAATAAAAGGCAAAACCATTTAATAAGTCATCATTCATCAAAATCTTATTAAGTTATAAGAACTTAAGTTTATTTGGTTTAAAAATTCTTTATATTTATTTTACAACGTTTAAATAAAAGAAGTTATGGGAAACTATCTTAGACTATGATTACATGTTAATAAACACTACCTTTTAATAGAGATCTAAGTTATCTTATGGAAACATTAATTTAAACTATGTTAGAACTTGAGTTATGATAGTTCTTTCTTATCCAATTTGATCTTGTTCACTCATGTTTGAATCATTACCATAGATTATTCAACTTGAACAACCTAAGTTGATTATTCATGACAAAAAAGTTCTAAGTATTGAGAGTTGACACATATGATCAACCCACCCATACTCAGTTGTTTTCCTTGAATCCTTATAGATCTCAACTTGCTCTTTAGTTCTTTTGACACCCATAGCCATGTAACAATATTTTTATCTTAATATAGGTTACTAATTAGCTTAGTTTATTAACCTAAAAGGATTGCCAAATTAGTATACATGATTTCTAGGTTTTTTGTTAACACATATAACATTGCCGATACTACCATCGATATTAACATCTTATGTTGTGGTTTTATTAGGAAAACCCAAGTGTTTTAAGCCCAAATGATTTTTAAAACACATTTTTATATGTTAACAATTTAGAAAAAGTTTGGTGTTGAAAAAATTTAGTATCGATGGTTAACAAAATTGATTAACACATATGAAAACCCTAATGCTTCCCACCCGATACCCCCATGTTCATACGACTTCCACGACGTTGATTTTGATTGTTATGACTAGATTTCATGCTGGTTCTACTTGTATTATGGTTAGGTGTTAGTATCGACAAGAGACCTGCTAATATCGATGGTATGAATTGATTAGTATCGATGAGAAGACCAAGACCCTTGTCGATACTATAATATCGACAGGTCTATGCTATCCAGTTCTTAACCCATCGAACTTGCCAATATTGACACCCCCTTGTGGATCAGAACTTGGAGACCATCGACACTAGTAGTGTCGACAAAGTCCCATCGAGATTGGTCCATCGACTTTGCTAGTATCGACTGATGAAGGTGGCTGAACATCCAGGTGTGTCAATACTAAGGACTTGAATGTTCTTATGTCGATATTGCTTGTTTCCAGATCCCATCCATTCCCAATTGTTCCTAACTTCAATCCATGATGTTCCTTGTTGTTCTAAACCATTTTCGTGTGCATCCTAATGGTTTGAAAGGTAGAAACCCGACTGAAATGTCCAGGTGTTCGAAGATGAAGAAAACCCCGAAAATCAGTGAGTTCTCCTTCGATTATCCGAAGCTCGGATTCTTCATATTTTCACGATCTGCGCGTTTTTGTGGTCGTTTTGACACCATAAATCACTTGATTTGGTGAAGGATTGAGTGAGAAAAGTCGGTTTTCTAGTGAGAGAAAGTGTAGAGAGAGAAGGCTCCAGGTTTAGAGAGAGAGAGGATGAGGTTGGTGGGGGAATTAAATTGCATTTAATGTCATTAAATTGCTTTTAACGTTCGGGTGTGTTCTGGTTCGTTCGGTTCCTCTCGGTTTCGCATAAACACGTCGTTTCCGGATTTCGCGTAACGAAGTGTTACAATATTTAAAAATAGAAATTTCTAAATTATTTTAGGTGGTAATTCCAAGTAAATTAACTAAATATCTTTTGTTTATTTTTAAAATTTCGAAAACATTTAATTTAACTATTTAGTCGAATCGTGCTGTTTTCGCGCGTATTCGTACAGATCGTCACCCGTACGAACACGACGACAACTGTACTTTCCGACGTCTATTATCATTTGTTCTATACATTCTCACAAACGTGTATACATAATAAAGCCTAATTAACATGCACATAATAGAATCGTGTTGTCAGACATAATTCTGACTGTTAAACCATGGTTTCACAACATGTTTCTGAAATAGATTCGTAATAGTTTCGTATTGAACATCACACAACAAGTAATACACATTGTTTAGTACCTGATCTACAGTACAAGTTACTGTTCTGAACTACGGTTCAGACACTGATGATACAAGTACTTTCAACTTCGAATCCTTTCAATTTCGAATACTTTCAACTTAGAGTACTTTCAACTTCGAATACTTTCAACTTAGTGTACTTTCAACTTAGAGTACTACAAACTTAGATTACTTTTGAGTTCGAATACTTTCAACTTCGAGTACTTTCAACTTAGAGTACTTTTGAGTTCGAATACTTTCAACTTCGACTACTTTAGATTCCGAGTACTCCCGTAATAGTATAAAATTTTGTACATGTATTGGTTGGGTGATCCCCGAGGTATCTTGTTCTAGATGTATTGAACATACCTCGTAAAGTTCGGATCTCGAGGAATTGTTACTAGGCGTATTGATCACCCCTTTTAAAGTTCACAACTTTTTAATGCAAATCTCTTGTTTCTTCTTCTATCTTGGATTCCCCACTATTTAGAAGTTGTTTGTTGCTGATTTCTAGTGTCAAGTTGGTACCTTCACCAGCTTTAGGACCTACAGTATTTACGAATATAAATAACAAAACCTTAGACTGTCAAATTAAATGTTAATCTTCGTCCGCAACATAGCTTGTATCAAAATGAATATTTTGAAAACTGCATCTATCCTTTCATATATCCAACAGCGATGACATGTCATCGCTACTAATTTCATATGTTGCCATAAGTAGAGTTGAATCTGACCAACAAAAAAGTTCATTTACAGATGCCGAGATGACATATCGTTGCATCATCTGTGTTTACATATTTTTTTAAAATAATTAACTTAGTGCCGCCTATTCCCTCAAATCCCACCAACAAAAAGTAGACTAAAATAATTTTCACTTGTGGCGGTAACATGTCGTTACTATATGTACGTACGTACGTGCGTACGTATTTAAAATAATTATTTTTCCCACATTGGCAACGAATTATCGGTGCTACATGCATGGTCAATATACTTTTTCAAATAATTGAATAAACATAGAAAATCAAAATATTTTAAATTAAAATAAATAAATTTTTGTGTGTATTAAGAACATGTAAAATAACTTCATGTAGACGCAAGCCAACGTAAAATTTATCTATGTGTGTTTACCTGCTTCTCTTGATGCTTCAACGGTTTCAAAACATTTGTTTCCAACCTTTTGTAATTGTTACATTTGATTTTATATTTATTTGTATATGAGATTCCATAAGCATATATGTTAACGTATGCATGTATGTATGCACATAAACACACTTTCACATGCAATCATTTTGTGGATTAAAACATACATATACCTACACACTTCAATGTAACGATACAAACGTACACATACCCACTTTCACTTGCAAACAATTGTGTGTATCGATACACATAAACGCATAGCATGCATACACATGCATACAACTACCTACACATACATAAATGCATACACATACACACACAATTACATGTACCGTTAGACATGCACGCACATACAACATACATGCATGCAAACACATACACACAAATGCATGCATGCACATGTATCTACCTATATATAATACACATACATACATGCATACATATACACACACAAAAAAAAAACGTGTACCGTTACACATGCCCACACAAATACACGCACGCATACACATACACAAACTTACACATATAGGTAAATGTATATATACATACATACACACACATAGATATATCATACAAACACACATACTTGCATACAAATAATTGTACACATACTTACTTACTTACATACATACATACATACACACACACACAAACACACTTACATGTACTGTTACACATGAACAAATATCTACATTTTAAAAACAATGCATATTCGTATACATAAACACATACATATGCATACATACCTACAAATACACACAATTACATATAAACAATTGTACGTATGAATACACATAAACACATACATGTGTGTGTCTATATATACATGTTCACTTTGATGTATTGATACAATTGCACACATACTTACATACAAACAATTGTACGCATACGAACATATACATACACACACTTAGGTATTTACGGGGCTCCATTCGTCTAGGTTATCGTTAGTGTTATTTGTTTTATTATTTTAGATTAAAAAAATACAACTCTTATATTCTTAAAAAAAAGTTTGTTTGGGAATCTCTCCTAAGTAATTACACATTTTTTTGGTTTTTGTTTCACCTTTATTTGACTTAATAAATACTTTATTATGATATGAATGAAATATTTAGCTAACTAAGCTTTACAGTGATAAATAGGGTACTCAAGCTATCACATTTTTCATTTTTGTTTCACCTTTTGTTTATATATATTTCCTTTGATTAAATTTGATTGTCATAATCTAAATAATAACTCATTGGCCGAGAATAATTCATACTAATATTTTAACCAATGATAATTCTAAATTTTACTTTTTTTTCTAAAGGCAATTCCATAACATAAATCTTAATGATTATGATACTGAAATTGCATTTAGCAACGAAAGTGAAATTATAATCATTAGTTTAACTGTTATTAAGAGAACTTATATAGATATAAGCAAGTTAATGTATTTTTATGATTTTTATAGTTTATGAATCATATTTTTTTATCATAAGCAAAAAAAGTAATTACGAAAAGGGCCTCAAATTTTGTATTTACCTTTGACCACCGAAAAGTTTGAATCGGTCCTGATATCCACTTAACTATATAAGTTAATTTAACTTTAATTGTATATGTCATAATTTTCAAATTTTTTTTAATTATTACTATAATACGACTCCTTGCATACGTTAAGCTAATAACAAAATTTAATGCATTGAAATTAAAATATACGAAATTGTATGTCATATTTTTTAAATATATATAATTATTAATGCAATATGTCTTTTGTAAAATAAAAAAAATAATGCATTGAAAATGAATATATAAAAATTCGAAAAAAAATATATTTATATTTATAATGACGACATGTCGTCGTTAAAAATTCAATTTAAATTAAGTATTGTTACCATAAACATATTTATTACTTGTTTTTATAAATTCTTTTGCCTTATCAAAAACGCGAGAAAACATTCAAAGTGTTAGCGATAACATGCCATTGATATAGAGAACCCAGATTTTTTCAACTTGTTATTTAGCTTTGGCTGGTTTTCAGAAAACCAAAAATAAAATACAGTTTCATTAATAGTTCTAATCATATATAACAACGATATGTCGTCGTTTTAAATTCGTTTTTCGCAACGACAATTGTCATTGCTATATAAGTTGTCGCTTCTAGTTGTCGTAATTTACTCTAAATAATTTTTCATTTTCAAATAGCATATGAAGTCTCATTTTAATGTGCGATTGTAGTAAAATAGGTTTCATATGTTTATAATTAAAAATAAATTTCAAATAAAAGAAACAATCTACGATGTTTTAGGTATTATTGTAAATTTGTGTTGCCACGCAACTAGAGATTCATCTCCAATATTTTTTTACCACTACCCTTATATATGCTCCCTCTCCCTTAATCTCAATGAAGGCTGACTTTTCCAAGCTAGAAGATTGAATGCTGTGCTTTCTTCATTTGACTTTTGTTGCTTTATGATGTTAGAAAGAGAAAATTAGAGAGAGAGAGTGAAATCACAATATTTATATATTTTTACCTCTATTCAACCCCTATCTTTAGTCACCACCGTCAATCTCTCTATATATAGCTTTGAAAGAAGTATACACCTATCCAAAGACCCTTGTCTTGCCGTTTATCCTAGGTTGAAAGAAAAACAAGCCCTCATCTCATTTGTTACTCATAAACACACACTGAGTGAGAAAATATTAAAAAGATATATCTTTGCATCGAAAAACATCTTGATCAACACAAATTTTAGCAATCAAGAAGATTGCAATGGGAAGACCACCTTGTTGTGACAAGATTGGTGTTAAAAAAGGGCCATGGACTCCAGAAGAAGATATAATTCTTGTATCTTATATTCAAGAACATGGTCCTGGTAATTGGAGATCTGTTCCTACCAATACTGGTATATATGTTTTTCTAGTTTCTAGTTTCTCTTTCTTTATTTTTGTTCAAATCTTGTGGTTCTAGTTTTTTAATTTCTGGAGTGTTTTTCAAGAGGGAATCTTGTTTAGATGTGGGTTTGTTAGAGTCATTAAATTAGGGTATTTATTGTATCCTGCAAACTTCTTCTTTTCTCCCTCCCCTCAACTAAGTTTTTCTTTTGAATCTCTTTTGTTTTCAGGTTTGCTAAGATGTAGTAAGAGTTGCAGGCTCCGATGGACGAATTATCTCCGGCCGGGCATCAAACGTGGTAACTTCACTGATCAAGAAGAGAAAATGATCATCCACCTACAAGCCCTTCTTGGCAACAGGTCTAGATCTATAACAAAAAGTGATGATTTTGATGTTAAAGATCATGCACCTTTGATTATTTTTATTTTGCTTTCTTGGTTATTGATGTGTGATATTGGTTAACTTTGCAGATGGGCAGCAATAGCTTCTTATCTTCCACAAAGAACAGATAACGATATCAAGAATTACTGGAACACCCATCTGAAGAAGAAGCTTAACAAGATGCAAAGCGACTCGTCAGATCTAGAAAACCATCATCGACCAAGGGGTTCGAACTCATCATCATCCTCAGAAACAACTATGTCAAAAGGTAAATGGGAGAGAAGGCTCCAAACTGATATTCACACAGCCAAACAAGCCCTTTGTGATGCTTTATCTCTTGACAAGAAGCCTATTATTCTACCAGAAATATCCTCATCTAAGCCAAATTCCCAGATCAATCAACAGTCTGTAATACCACCACAACAGATCAATCACGGTACTGCTACTTATGCATCTAGTGCCGAAAACATTGCGCGGTTGCTTCCGGGCTGGATCAACAAGCCCCAAAAATCTTCACATACGAGCTCGGACAGCATTGGTACGATTCGGACTCAAAACTCTATCAAGGAACAGTTTCCAAGTCCTTCAAGTGAAGGCTTTGAAAACTCAACACAATTCGGGTTTAACAACAACTCAAACTACAGCAATAATTCAGATCTTTCGCGATCCATTTCACCCGAAACGACAAGTTTATTCCAAAATGAAAGTAAGCCTAACATCCAAAATGCTCAATTTCCTCCTCTTAGTTTCCTAGAGAAATGGCTTCTTGATGATGCTACTGCTCAAGAGCATGAAGATAACCTCATGAATCTTTCTTTTGAGGAAACTGATGGCATGTTTTAGCTCTTTTTTTCCGTTTGGTATACATAAATGTTAAATCAAACATAGGAGTTCTAATAATCCTAAACCAGTTTAAGGCGCTTGAACAAGTCTGTAGGGTTTTTTTATTTTCTTTACTTTTTTCAGCAAGAAAGTGTTGAAAATAATTGTAAATTCTGGTACTAAATGATAGGTTTTGTTTAGAATTGAAGTGTGCTGCATAGTGTTAAGTACTCTAATCGTCATTCATGTTCTTAATTAACATAAATATTAGAACTTTGAGTTACTTTATAATCGGCATATATATGTAATTGATGAATTAACCAGAGTTATGTTTTAATTTATCAAAATACTAGATTAAATCTCGTGTATTACACGGGTTAAATACTAAAATAATATATAGTTATTAATGAAAATCTTAATAATATAAGTCGATTTTTAAATTAAAATATGATTAAAAATTTTGAAAAATTTAATACTTTAAGTAATAAAATAATAATAATATTTTTTAAAGGGAAAATTACCAAAATGGCCACTTTAACCATAATTTTACACAAAATGTCCATTTGACTTTTCAAAAGCAGAAATGTCCATCCCCTTTACGGGCGCCGGCGCCTATATACTTACAGGCGTCCGCCTGTATGAGCCCCAATTAGAGATCGCCATTTGTCCTACACGGGCGCCCACGCCTCTTAAAAATGACGAACGCCCGTTTAAAAATTAAGTTGTCACGGTCATCGGGCCCACACTGACACCTCTGTCACGGGCGTCCGCCCATAAAAAAAAAAAAAAAACTTTCGGTCAAATCACAGGCGCCCTGACCACCTACACAGGCGCCCGAACCGACCACACGGGCGCCCGAACCTAGTTACAGGTGTCCAAGCTTTTTTTTCTCGGAAAACGTGTCACAGGCGCCCGCCTGTACTACTTTTTTTTTTAAACGACTTTTATTTAAAGTCGCCCGACCATAAAGACGGGTATATATATGCGTAAGTGTCCCTACATAAAACGTTCACTTTTTTTTCAAACAAATTTGAAAATGGATAAACAATATTTTTTCTCAACCAACAGATAAACCTTCGAAATGGATATTATCAAAATGGAGAACCTTAAAAAGCAACACTGAAGGATGGAGTGATCACCATCACGAGTGGGACCTGTAAATGAAGCGGTAAAAAAACGAAAATGGGTTATTCCAGACGATGAGTCTGACAATTGGTCGAATGACGTTGTTGAGTTTTATCAGAATGGCGACTCAACATATTGTTACTCAGCAGTGTTTTTCAAAAATGAAAAACTTGACAAACAATTTTGGGGTACTTTGCTCGGATACGGTTGCAACGGAAATTTATCATCAAATGTAAGAATATTGGGGTACTTTGCTCGGATACGGTTGCAACTAAAATCATTAAAACTGTCAAAACAAACACCAATATTTAAATCAGGAACAACAAATTTTTTTTTTGAGTTAGAACCATGTGATGAAATTTTTCTATCACGAACATGATCAGCTCTAACATCATTAACGACATACATAAAACATATTTCACTCTCAAATTTTTCAACTATTTTTAAAAAAACAGAAACATCGTTCTCATCACATATATCAACAGGATATATGTATGTTGAAAATTTATATGATATTCGACTTATATCTCGAATACCAAAACGAATAGAAATTAAATCAAGCAGTTCTTGATAGGTAATTTTATAATGAAGACATACAGCACGTCGCAAACAATCAATAGGAAGATAATCATATATTCCATCTTTAACCTCCCAATTTCCGTCAACACAGAAAATAACCGTAAATTCCATTTTCAAATTTGTTTGAAAAAAAAGTGAACGTTTCAAATTCCATGTAGGGACACTTACGCATATATACCCGCCTTTATGGTCGAGCAACTCTAAATAAAAGTCGTTTAAAAAAAAAAGAAGAACAGACGGGTGCCTGTGTGGTACAGGCGGGCGCCTATGACAAGTTTTCCGAGAAAAAAAAGTTTGGACGCCTGTAACTAGGTTCGGGCGCCCGTGTGGTCGGTTCGGGCGCCTGTGTAGGTGGTCAGGGCGCCTGTGATTTGACCGAAAGTTTTTTTTTTTATGGGCGGACGCCCGTGACAACTTAATTTTTAAACGGGCGTTCGTCATTTTTAAGGGGCGTGGGCGCCCGTGTAGGACAAATGGCGATCTCTGAATGGGTCTCATACAGGCGGACGCCGGTAAGTATACAGGCGCCGGCGCCCGTAAAGTGGATGGATATTTCTGCTTTTGAAAAGTCAAATGGACATTTTGTGTAAAATTTTGGTCAAAGTAGTCATTTTGGTAATTTTCCCTTTTTTAAATATTACTTTTTCAATGTTTGTTTTTTTTTAAAAAATTTTATTTTAGAAAACTGTTTTCAATATTTTTTATTTTAGAATAATTTTGCTTTTGAAAGAAAGTATTTTTTTTTGTATTAATATATTGTCTTAAAAAATATTTTAAATTTATAAATATTTAAATGTGTATTCAATATTTAATATTATTATTTGATGTAGGATGCATTAAACAAGAGAGAGAAGCGAGAAATTTATTGTGAGGATAATCTAGATTAATGACATGTGTCATCTTTTATTTATATTTATTATATATAATAGATTTTAATTACTTTGTTTATCATCATTAAGTAATTAATATTTATTTGGTATACGTTTATATTTGTTAATATAATTCAGGTTTATGTCAATATCCTGATTTTAAAATATCGAAGCTAACAGTTCTTGATTTTCCATTTTTTTTTAAAAAAAAAAACAAATAGTCATTTAATCTTATCATGAATCGATGCTAACGAATTAAATGTGTTTTCGTTTAAAACCGACAAGAATTGATCAATCAAGACGTATCATATAATTTCATTCACTTCACTTGTAAATTTTGATTATTCAAACGTGCTATTTAATAAAATGAAAAATAATTTTGATTACGTATATTAAAGGTATTGATTAACTAGTTGTTTCATCCTAAATACGAGTATAATACATTTTTTTTATAGCCGACGTTGAGCTCATAATAATGAGAGTGGACAACTTTAATGAAATTAAATTTGACTTTCTTTCTCATAAAAATAGACATCTTTCAAGAATTAAATGGCTGTGAATGCACGTAGGCATGCCAATTACCAGTAAATGATATAAATATAGTTATGTATAATTTTATCCTAGCTTATAACAATACTCATACTATATAAAGCGTTCGATATAATTATCCAGTTATTACATGAATTATTCATCTAATGTAAATTCACATTTTAGTATCTGATTAAGATATATACACACACACGTCTATATAAAACTATAATCACTACAACAATATAAGTCTATAGCAGATTATGGCTGTAGCGACGAAACAAGTCGTTTCTAAATCTAGACCTATAGCACATGGTTGTCCATATTTTTTTTAGTGTTTCAGGTGTAGCGGCGAAAAGTCGTCGCAATAGGTGAAGGCAGGAAAGCTAAATGTTTTCCCGGTTGAGGGAAAATCTATTGCGACTAAAAGTCGTCGCTATAGGTTATTTTTTTTTTTTGTTTTTCTTTAAATATCAATATTGACAATTAATTAATAATAATATAAAAAAATTATTAAAAAAAATTTGCTACGACTTGTCGTCGCTATAGGCTTAAACATTTATTTTAATCACAGAAAACTCTTTTAAAAACAAACGGTGTCGTTTTGGGTCCCCCTTGTCGTCGCTATAGGGTTAATTATAGGGTTTTCATCGCAGAAACTACATTTTTTCGTGCAGACGGGTTCTTCCTCCTCCAAGAGGCGATTTTGGGCGATTTTGACACTTTTTGGCCGATTTCAAGGTATTTCTTCGTATATGAATCATTTGTGATGTGTATTTAACATCCATATGTGTTTTTTGCAATTTTTAGGGTTTTTTTGAAGACTAGTTCATATGTAGATGTTGGTTTGTATGTGTGAAGATTGGTTTGTATTTCTTGTGTATATGCTCGTATGTATAGGTGTATTTTCATATGTATATGTGTATTTTCGCATGTATGACATTTTGTATGTATATGTCATTTTGTATGTGTATGTTTGTATTGGATATGTATGTATTTGTATTTGGATAGTGATTAGGTGTGTATATATTGGATAGTGATTTGGTATGTATGTATGTATTTGTATGTGTATGTGTATGTTCGAGTATGTATATGAATGTGATTTTCTTAATTATAAAAGTGTGGATGTATAAAATTTGCGTACACTTGTAATGTGTATAGATGTATGCTATATGTGTATGTCTATGTTTGATTATACAAGTTTGTAATATGTATGTGTTTTTTTTAGACTTATAGTGTTTAATTGATTTACACTTGTAATGTGTATAAAAGTGTGTCTGATGTTTGATTATATAAGCTTGTAATGTTTATGTGTTTTTTTTAGACTTATAGTGTTTAATTGATTAACACTTTTAATGTGTATAAAAGTGTGTATGTGTAAAGTTTATCTACTTTTGTAATGTTGAGAATAATTCACACTTATGTTTATGTATATAATTATTTGACTTTATTGTATTTTATTGTAAATTAGGTCATTGTTGCGGTCGAAGAAAAATTTTACATACACATAGGGAAAATGTATGTAACATGACTTTCTAACTTTTATTTATGTGTATTTAATATAATAGTTTCATGTGTATCGATGTACGCAACATGTATATGATTTATATGAAATTTTAAGGTGTAATTGCATGCTATGTTTATGTTTATGTTTATGTAATTGCATGGTATGTTTATGTATGAAAAGTATATGCTTTAGCTTTCAGATCTTGATTATATATAGGTCTATGCATGCTATATTGCTATGTTTATGTATGCTCTATTGCATGTAAATAGCTTATTTCATTTATGTTTGAGTTTGTTGTTCTAAACACTCATGCTTAGTTATAAATAACCCATTAGAAAATACCCATCCAACATTTATCTAATAGAGGTAAATGTTGGATTGTCCCTGTTTTGGGACTGCTTTTTAAATATTCTATCTCATTTAGGATATATGCATACACTTTAATGGGTTGACTATGAAGAAAAACCAGCAGCATTACGCCTTAACTCCCTAAAATATAGGGAGTTAAGGCGGAATGCTGCCGGTTTTTCTTCATAGTCAACCCATTAAAGTGTATACATATGAGATAGAATATTTAGAAAGTGGGTTAAGATCCACCACCTTAGAGAACCGCTTACATCATAGATAAGGATTACTATATTTGCTGTATTTGTATTTTCATGTTGGATGTATATGTGTTATAATTTAATTGTTTTATTTAAATATAGTTATGACAATTGATAAAAGTTGGATTAACTTGCGAAATCGGATGTATATATGTTATTATTTAATTGTTTTAAACTTTGGGATCATCCAAGTATGAGTGTTGTTAATGAAATAGATATCTTACATGACACTCAGTCATCTGATTATAACTTGGTTGTCGATGATGACTTAAGAGACAATGAATCTTTTGAGTGTAACTTAGTTGTCGACTTAGGCTTTTTACCCATCAGAACGACTTCAGACGAAAGTATGCGTGATGAAATTATTGTCAATGATGATAATGAAGAAGAAGAAGATGAAAATGCCCACTTTTCAGATGAGGAAGATGAAATAAATGACGATGTTGACAATGAAGATGATGATTTTGAAGACACCCAATATTGTAGTGATGATTCTGAATAAATGCATGTTTATTGCATATTTATTTTTAAATATACATGTTAACAATTATTATATTTTATGTTATATAATTGCTGCATGTTACATTGCTTATTGTAGCTTGTTAAGAATTAAGATTATGCTTATTATTTTTTCAATGAAGGAATGGCACATGTTGCGATATCACATGCTGGAGATGGGAGAAATGAACCTCCTTACGATCCTCCATATAATTTGCCAACGGGTTGTGAATCTTGTAAGTTGTAGTATTTATATGTTTAATTATGTTGATTGTGAATCTTGTAAGTTGTAGTTGCTAACTTTTTGATTAAATGGATAAAGCAAAACCCGCAAAAAGGCATTCTCATGGAAAAAACCTAAATTTGTATGACAAGTTTCAAAAAAATGGAAGCAGGCCACTTCCTTTAGAATTTGACTACTCCTCCAACCAATTTAGGGCTGTTTGAGAGAACTACCAATTGTTTGTGATGTTGGTTTCAAACGAGGTTGATAGGCATGCCCATTTCACTACCGAAGTTGGCAAGAAGTCCCTGGTTGTCGCACCCCGGCCCTCCCGTCCCGGACGGGGGCGCGACGGCTGGCTGATCTTGCAGGATCGCAGTCTCCGGTCACACAACTTGCGAGACCTACATGCCTGGTAGCGTACGTACATCCAATAACTTGGATAAAAACAGTTTTGTAAAATCAGAGTTGCGGAAGTAAAAGTTTAGGTTATCAAAACATCGTTGAAATTATAAATTGCGGAAGCATAAGATTAAACAGTTTTCAAAACGAAACAGAGTATTAGTTTGCGGAAACGATTTAAGTTGTTTAACAATACAATAAGTAACATAACAAAATGATAACAAATGTTTAATAGTCTAAGACACATAAGCAGATGCATGCGACTCCAGCCTAGCATCCTAATCCTTGTGCGCGTGCCTTAGCTACCTGAGAAAACATGCGAGTAAAAGGTCAACACATAGGTTGGTGAGAGCACAGGTTTTTCATAAGCAATAAACATCCAATGTTTAAAGTAACAGTTGTGATTTACATATCATTACAATGCAGTATCGATTGATAGCTAGTCAATACAGTTATATTATATGCGGGGTCGTACCGAAGCTGACAGTTGTGCCTCCCGCCATGTCCATCACAAGACAATGGCAAAGTGTTGGTCAATATTGCATCCATTCCGACCTCCAGTCGGGTTGGCCTCCCAGGCGCGATGGGTGGGGCTTGTCAGGACCATATAGTACTATTCAAGATTACGACGCTAGGCGCTACGCTCTACTAACGGTTCGTGGAGTATCGCGAGGACTTTAGTTATGATGTGGTCAACACATATACATATAGTGATAGAGCATGTCCATATGCAAATAAAATGAGTTGTTCATAAAACAGTTTATCATGCAATGTTTTCTCCTCCAAAGGTTTGAAAAGTAAAAGGGGCCGTGAACTCACCTGATAGAGTAGTTCCGGTTGTGAGTGTGTTTGCCTCTGCGAGAGCTAGCACCTGCTAGTATGCACCTATAACCATATAGGTGTGAGTATGTGTTTTATGGTACGTTGTATCCCATACAACTCCAAGTGTCTGTGTGCTCAACCGAGTGTGTGCGTGTTAACTAGTGAGACTCGACGAATCGTTGGTGACACGATTATTGTGTTATGACCACCCAATGTGTCATAAGTACGAGTAGGACACTTACATGTATCCTATGACTCTAATCGTACAAGTTACCCTTTTTAGAAAGTTTCCAATTTAGAAAAGTGTGGTTATGAAATCCCATTTCTTAAAATTAACACTTCTAATGTGTTTGTAAAATACATCTAAACCCTCAAAACATGTCGTTTGCGCATAAATCACCGTTTATGCCGTTTAGTCCAAATAAAGTTTCCTTATTTGGAAAGTATCCGTTTTAAAACTCGTTTTCACAAATCAAGGTTTCCAAATATGTTAGCAATCATTTCTAAGCATATTCCAATGCTCAAAGTTCATCAAAACGTTTTAAAACATCAAAATCCCTATTGTGATTTACAAAAGTTTCCATATTTAGCAAGTTTATTCAAAACCATGTTTTTGACAAAATCAAACATCCAAATGTGTTTCTAAACACTCCAATATACATTGAACAACATCTAGACATGTCTATGTTAGATCATCACAATTCCAAGACTTGCACATAAAAGTTTCCTTTTATGGCAAGTTTGCCCAAATCATCATCAAATCAACCCTAACTTAACCAAAACTCAATCCTAACATTTCTAATCTATAAAATCAGTAAATCCACAACAAATACTCATCAAATCACCAACACATTCGAGCACAATAATCGTATGGAGTTGCATGTGGGTTTTTACCCATTGCATGCACGATCTAACACTAGGAAAACGTTTAAAACTACCTTAGAGCTACAGATTCAAGCTCGAACAGCTCCTGATGGTGATACACTACTAGTTTGTTGTTCGTTCCAAGCTCCTTGTCTTCTCCTCCAAGCTTCTAAGGCTCTAATGGCTTCAAATCAACAAGAAATGCATATATATGGCTCCTATGTTGATCCAGAGGATTTGGGTGATGATTTCAGAAGCTTTTAGTGTAGAATGGGTGAGAGAGTTCGAAGAAGTCGGAGTGAAACCGATTGAGAATGAAGAGGGTTGGTTTTTATAATATTTTCGATATGCATGGCCTTCGCGTACCGCGAAGGCCGATCAAAAATCATCTTCGCGTATCGTGATGGGATTCGGGAGTCTCAACTCCTGGTTTGCTTCGCGTATCGCGAAGCCTTTCGCGATGGGGTTGTCGCGTACCGCGACGGGTCCATATCCTTGTTTTTCGATTTTGATGATTCCATTTCGCTCGTACTTGATTCCTAACATTTATCCTAAACATCTAACGCATGTTTAGCACATAATCATATAATAGCACAAAGGTTTGATCACCAACGTTTGTGAGACTCGTGTGTGTGTTTTGATAATTCCTCGAATTATCTTCAATAGTTCGTGTTCGTTGCTACGAACCGTTTGCATGCTTGATTAACCATAATCAACATGTATTTGCACAATCCAATTGTGTTTGTGTTTTCCACACTTGGTTTCCAAAACCAATGTGCAATGTACGATTCGATAATTCCTCGAACTATCGTTTCGCAGTTGTGTGTGTTTGACTCATCTAATTAAACATAATTAAATGAAATGCAACAAGTATGAATGTGAAATGTAAAGAATGTAAGAGTCGCAATTTACCTGAAATTGCCGGGTGTCACATCATCCCCTTGTTGAAAGAAATTTCGTCCCGAAATTTTGTTGTTGTTGGTAGCGTTTGAGTAACAAGAATGTTTGAGGAACAAAAATTTTCTGGTTGTCACATCATCCCCTCGTTGAAAGGAATTTCGTCCCGAAATTTATTCGTTGTTGTCGGCATTCGACGTTGACTGTTTGAAGAGATGGGGATATTTGCGCATCATCTGATCTTCACGTTCCCACGTGAATTCAGGTTCGCGTTTCGTGTTCCATTGGACCTTGAGAATTGGGATCTTACTTTGTTTGAGTTGTTTGACCTCTCGGTCCGTGATCTCTACCAGTTCTTCCACGAACCTTAGTTGTTCATCCACCTGGATCTCATCCAGTGGAACTATAAGTGTTTCGTCAGATAGACACTTTTTCAAGTTTGAGACATGAAACACGTTGTGAACTTCGTCGAGTTCGGCTGGTAAGTTGAGTTGGTATGCCACCGGACCAATCCTTTTCAGGATCTCGAAAGGTCCAATATACCGTGGGTTAAGTTTGCCTCATTTGCCAAAACGTATGACGCCTTTCCAGGGTGAGACTTTCAGAAGGACTTTATCTCCTACCTAAAATTCTAAAGGCTTTCGACGTTTGTCGGCATAGCTCTTTTGACGATCACGAGCTGCTGCCATGTGGTTTCTGATTTGTACGATTTTCTCTGTTGTTTCATGTACAAGTTCTGGGCCAGTGAGCTGACTGTCGCCCACTTCCACCCAATAGATACGGGATCGGCATTTCCTGCCATAGAGTGCCTCAAGAGGCGCTGCCTTGATGCTGGTGTGGTATCTGTTGTTGTAGGAGAACTCCACCAATGGTAGGTGAGTTTCCCAGCTATTTCCGAAGTCCACTACGCACGCACGTAGCATGTCTTCAAGTGTTTGTATCGTGCGTTCGCTCTGGCCATCAGTTTGTGGGTGGTATGCCGTACTCATATCCAACCGCGTGCCAAGCGACTTTTGTAGTGATTTCCAGAAGTTTAAAGTGAATCGAGCGTCTCGGTCAGAAATGATAGAGATTGGCACTCCATGTCGCGAGACCACTTCCTTGACATAGATTCTGGCTAGCTTTTCCATCTTGTCATTTTCCTTGATTGCAAGGAAATGTGCTGACTTAGTCAGTCGGTCCACAATTACCCAAATGGTGTCACATCCACTAGGAGTACGGGGTAATTTGGTAATGAAGTCCATGGATATTTGTTCCCATTTCCAAATGGGGATCTCAGGTTGGGTGAGTAATCCAGAGGGTTTCTGGTACTCGACCTTGGCTTTGGCACAAGTCAAGCATTTTCCTACGTAGGTAGCGATGTCGGCTTTCATGTGTGGCCACCAGTAAAGTACCTTCAGATCATGATACATATTATCAGACCCAGGGTGAATGGAATATCGGGATTTGTGAGCCTCGTGCATCACAAGGTCTCGTAAGTTTCCGTGATGTGGAACCCAGACGCGTTCCATGAAACAATGTAATCCATCGGCTTTTACTTCAAGTTGTTGATCCATTCCCCTCAGTGATTCTGCCGCTAAATTTTCTGCTTTAAGTGCCTCCACCTGGGCACTGCGTATCTGTTCAGGGAGATTGGATGGATGGTAAGCTGTAAAGCTCGTACCCTCTTGGGTTTCGAAGTATTTTTCCGACTTAGGGCATCAGCCACAACGTTGGCCTTCCCCGGGTGATACTTGATAGCACACTCATAGTCGTTTAGGAGTTCGAGCCAGCGACGCTGTCGCATGTTCAGTTCCTTCTGCTCGAATATGTGTTGGAGACTCTTGTGATCAGTGTATATCGTACACTTTGTACCATATAGGTAGTGTCTCCAGATCTTGATTGCAAATACCACGGCTCCAAGTTCCAAGTCGTGGGTGGTGTAATTTTTCTCATGGACTTTCAGTTGTCAGGAAGCATATGCGATTACCTTCTCCCGCTGCATTAGCACACAACCGAGTCCCTGTATCGAGGCATCGCAATATACTACGAAGTCATCCGTTCCATCAGGGAGAGATAAAATAGGTGCACTACAGAGCTTCTGCTTGAGAAGTTGGAATGCATCCTCCTGTTTGTCAGTCCAGAGATACTTCTTGTCCTTATGGGTTAAGGCTGTAAGAGGTTGGGCTATCTTTGAAAATCCTTCGATAAATCGTCGAATTGTCGCACCTCAGTTGGGGTCTTTGGTGCTTCCCAGTTCTTGATCGCCTCTATTTTAGATTTATCCACATGTATTCCTTGTTCATTAACAACATGACCTAAAAATTGGACTTCTCGAATCCAGAAGTCGCACTTTGAGAGTTTAGCGTACAACTTTTCTTATCGCAGCAGTTCAAGAGCCAATTGAAGATGCTCTTTGTGTTCTTCCTGGGTTTTGGAGTAGATGAGAATATCATCTATGAAGACAATGATGAAGTTGTTGAGATATGGTTTGCACACTCCATTCATGAGGTCCATGAATACTGCGGGTGCGTTTGTGAGACCGAATGGCATGACCAAAAACTCATAATGGCCATACCGAGTGCGAAAAGCAGTCTTTGGGATATCTTCCTCTTGAATCCTTAGTTGATGGTACCCAGATTGCAGATCGTTCTTAGAGTAGTAGCTTGATCCTTTCAGTTGATCGAACAAATCGTCGATGCGAGGTAAGGGGTATCGTTACTTTGTTTAACTCACGGTAGTCAATGCACATACGAAATGTGTCATCCTTCTTCTTCACAAACAGTACTGGAGCTCCCCAAGGTGAGAAGCTTGGTCTAATGAAACCCTTGTCCATCAACTCCTGCAATTGATTGGACAGTTCCTACATCTCGGAAGGTGCAAGCCGATAAGGTGCTCGTGCGATTGGTGCGGCTCCCGGCACGAGGTCTATGCGGAATTCCACTTGTTGAGGCGGTGGAAGTCTTGGTAGATCCTCAGGAAATACGTCGGGATAGTTGCATACGACTGGGATGTCTTCTATTCTTTTCTCCTCTTCGGTCTTGTCGGTGATAAGCGCCATAATGGTTGTGTATCCCTTTCGTAAGCATTTGTGAGCTTTCATGCACGAGATGATGTTCAGAGGAGTGTCACTCCTTTCGCCTTTGATGTCTAGATTTTCTCCGCCAGGGAGAGGTATGCGCACTACCTTGTCGTGGCAAATGATTTCAGCCTGATTTTCAGACAACCAATCCATGCCCACTACGACATCAAAACTGCCTAGTGTGACTGGCATAAGTTTGATCTCAAATTTATGGCCTGCTAGCTCTAAAGCGCATTCTTTAAGAATGTGGTTAGTCACAATCAATTTACCATCAGCTAGCTCTACTGTATATTCGACCTCTAAGGGTGTGGGGGGTAATGGCAAGTATCTCACTAAAATCCTTAGATATAAAACTTTTCTCAACTCCAGTATCAAACAACACAGATGCATAATTATTGTTTAAGAGATACGTACCAGTTGCAAGGTTGGGGTCATTTCGGGCCTCCTTAGCCCCGATCACGAAGGCTCGTCCCTTCGGACCATTGTTGTTCCTGTTATTGTTGTTTTTCAGGTGTGGGCAGTCCCTCTTGAAGTGCCCTGGTTTCCCACATTCGAAGCAGCCCTTCGGTGCTTCAAGTTGTTGTTGTTGTTGTGGCTGTGGGGTCTTCGCAAGCAATTCACCCCTGCAGTCTTTGGCGAGGTGTCCCCCATTGCCACACCGTTGGCATCGGATAGAGCCACACTGTCCCAAGACATGATGTAAGTTGCATTTGTTGCACTTGGGGTGTTTTCCAGCATAGGTTCCTGTGGTTTGAGTGGTTGGGATGGGTGGTGCATAAGCTTGGGGTGACCCAAACTTACGTTGTTGTGGTGGTGGTTGGAGAGTTGAAGTCTTGCTTAGGGTGTTATCCCATTTTCGCTTGTTGTCAGTAGGTTTGGTTACAGCACCATGAGGTGGTAAGAGTCCCTGTGCAACTGCCGAGTCTGTGAGTTTGTGGGTTAATCGAACGGCTTGTTGCATGGTGATGGGGTCAGCAGAGAGTACCATGCCCTGAATTTGTGGTGGTAGTCCCTCAATGTACTTCTCTATGTGTTTGAAGGGTGGGTTTGTCATTTCCGAACACAGGTTAGCCAGCTCATACGATCGAGCAGTGTATGACTCAACCTCGGAACCAATCATCTTATGGTTCCAGAACTCAGTCTCAAGCTTCTGTACTTCACCGCGAGGGCAGTATTCGCCGTTCAACATCCTCTTGAAGTCATCCCAAGGTAGGGCGTTAGCTGCATCTAACCCCAGGTTTTGAACATTGGCGTTCCACCAAGTGAGGGCAGCTCCCTCAAAAGTTCCAGCAACGAACTTAACTCGGTCCTCATTCCTGCAGTTACTCATAGCAAAGGCCGATTTTGCCTTTTCGATCCAGCGCAATAGTCCAACGGCGCCCTCTGTGCCGCTGAAGGAGTGGGGTTTGCAATCCAGGAACATTTTGAACGTGCAGAGAGGAGGGTTGGGGTTTGTTCTTGAGATATGCAAAGAATAAAGTTGGATTCAGTATCGGCAAACGTGTTGAATTGGAAACGAATGAATGCGATGCAAGGTGAATATGAAATAAGACTCATCACCTTGGTTTAGTAGGTTTTGATTACGGTCAGCTTCCCGTGCAGTGAGTACCTCTTCAACTCGTTCGTTGATGAGTGCGTTCAGTTCAGCTTGGGTGAGGTTGATGTTTCCACGTCCTCCTGCATTCCTGCGTCCTCCACGTCTTCCAGCCATGATCTTCATAGAGAGAATAAGTGTTAGTGTTTTTCTAATGACTAATGTAGTGTGTGCAGTAGGTACTGAAAGGAAAACATGTAGAGCTATCGGCTCTTCCCGTCATGGGTAGTCATAGGTGGTGATAAATGTAATGCATAAAAGATGTGAGATGTGTGCAAGTATCACAATACTAAGTACTAAGTGTTGTGTGGAGACTAGTAGTTATAGACTAAGTTCACTAAATGCAAACCTAATTTGGAATAACTGGAGGGCTCTGATACCAATCTGTCGTACCCCAGCCCTCCCGTCCCGGACGGGGGCGCGACGGCTGACTGATCTTGCAGGATCGCAGTCTCCGGTCACACAACTTGCGAGACCTACATGTCTGGTTGCGTACGTACATCCAATAACTTGGATAAAAACAGTTTTGTAAAATCAGAGTTGCGAAAGTAACAGTTTAGGTTATCAAAACATCGTTGAAATTATAAATTGCGGAAGCATAAGATTAAACAGTTTTCAAAACGAAACAGAGTATTAGTTTGCGGAAACGACTTAAGTTGTTTAACAATACAATAAGTAACATAACAAAATTATAACAAATGTTTAATAGTCTAAGACACATAAGCAGATGCATGCGACTCCAACCTAGCATCCTAATCCTTGTGCGCGTGCCTTAGCTACCTGAGAAAACATGCTAGTAAAAGGTCAACACATAGGTTGGTGAGAGCACAGGTTTTTCATAAGCAATAAACATCCAATATTTAAAGTAACAGTTGTGATTTACATATCATTACAATGCAGTATCGATTGATAGCTAGTCAATACAGTTATTATATGCGGGGTCGTACCGAAGCTGATAGTTGTGCCTCCCGCCATGTCCATCACAAGAAAATGGCAAAGCGTTGGTCAACATTGCACCCATTCCGACCTCCAGTCGGGTTGGCCTCCCAGGCGCGATGGGTGGGGCTTGTCAGGCCCAAATAGTACTATTCAAGATTACCACGCTAGGCGCTACGCGTTACTAACAGTTCGTGGAGTATCGCGAGGACTTTAGTTGTGATGTGGTCCACACATATACATATAGTGATAGAGCATGTCCATATGCAAATAAAATGAGTTGTTCATAAAACAGTTTATCAAGCAATGTTTTCTCCCCCAAAGGTTTGAAAAGTAAAAGGGGCCGTGAACTCACCTGATAGAGTAGTTCCGGTTGTGAGTGTGTTCGCGTCTGCGAGAGCTAGCACCTGCTAGTATGCACCTATAACCATATAGGTGTGAGTATGTGTTTTATGGTACGTTGTATCCCATACAACTCCAAGTGTCGGTGTGCTCAACCGAGTGTGTGCGTGTTGACTAGTGGACTCGACGAATCGTTGGTGACACGATTGTTGTGTTATGACCACCCAATGTGTCATAAGTACGAGTAGGACACTTACATGTATCCTATGACTCTAATCGTACAAGTTACCCTTTTTAGAAAGTTTCCAATTTAGGAAAGTGTGGTTATGAAATCCCATTTCTTAAAATTAACACTTCTAATGTGTTTGTAAAATACGTCTAAACCCTTAAAACATGTCGTTTGCGCATAAATCACCGTTTATGCCGTTTTGCCCAAATAAAGTTTCCTTATTTGGAAAGTATCCGTTTTAAAACTCGTTTTCACAAATCAAGGTTTCCAAATATGTTAGAAATCATTTCTAAGCATATTCCAATGCTCAAAGTTCATCAAAACGTTTTAAAACATCAAAAGCCCTATTTTGATTTACAAAAGTTTCCATATTTAGCAAGTTTATTCAAAACCATGTTTTTGACAAAATCAAACATCCAAATGTGTTTCTAAACACTCCAATATACATTTAACAACATCTAGACATGTCTATGTTAGATCATCACAATTCCAAGACTTGCACATAAAAGCTTCCTTTTATGGCAAGTTTGCCCAAATCATCATCAAATCAAACCTAACTTAACCAAAACTCAATCCTAACATTTCTAAACTATAAAATCAGTAAATCCACAACAAATACTCATCAAATCACCAACACATTCGAGCACAATAATCGTATGGAGTTGCATGTGGGTTTTTACCCATTGCATGTACGATCTAACACTAGGAAAACGTTTAAAACTACCTTAGAGCTACAGATTCAAGCTAGAACAGCTCCTGATGGTGATACACTACTGGTTTGTTGGTCGTTCCAAGCTCTTTGTCTTCTCCTCCAAGCTTCTAAGGCTCTATTGGCTTCAAATCACAAAGAAATGCATATATATATATATGGCTCCTATGTTGATCCAGAGGATTTGGGTGATGATTTCAGAAGCTTTTAGTCGAGAATGGGTGAGAGAGTTCGAAGAAGTCGGAGAGAAACCGATTGAGAATGAAGAGGGTTGGTTTTTATAATATTTTCAATCTGCATGGCCTTCGCGTACCGCGAAGGCCGATCAAAAATCATCTTCGCGTATCGCGATGGGATTCGGGAGTCTCGACTCCCGGTTTGCTTCGCGTATCGCGAAGCCTTTCGCGATGGGGTCGTCGCGTACCGCGACGGGTCCATATCCTTGTTTTTCGATTTCGATTATTCGATTTCGCTCGTACTTGATTCCTAACGTTTATCCTAAACATCTAACGCATGTTTAGCACATAATCATATAATAGCATAAAGGTTTGATCACCAACGTTCGTGAGACTCGTGTGTGTGTTTTGATAATTCCTCGAAATATCTTCAATAGTTCGTGTTCGTTGCTACGAACCGTTTTCATGCTTGATTAACCATAATCAACATGTATTTGTACAATCCAATTGTGTTTGTGTTTGCCACACTTGGTTTCCTAAACCAATGTGCAATGTACGATTCGATAATTCCTCGAACTATCGTTTCGCAGTTGTGTGTGTTTGACTCATCTAATTAAACATAATTAAATGAAATGCAACAAGTATAAATGTGAAATGTAAAGAATGTAAGAGTCGCAATTTACCTGAAATTGCTGGGTGTCACACTGGTGATGTCAAAATGTCCATCCTTACCACACTACATGTAGGTATACATTTTAATTTTATATTAAATTTTCTAAGTTTTTTGTTGCTTTCTAATTACATATTTTTTTATAGCACTACTTTGATCTTCAACGATATCACAACACCGAGTACTAGGAAGGCATTAAGCAAGGGATCCAAGTGGATTGTGCAAACCGTTAAAAGGATCTAAAAACAAAGCTCAAAAAACATTTTGACAAAGTTCGAGGTTATGATAACACTGAAAGAGCAAAGACAAAATCACAAGAGAGCATGGTCCCAGATGCTTGGGTTCGAATTATTGAGGAGCTATTTATAACTCCCACATACCAGAAACGGTCTTAAGCAAACTCAGCAAATCGTTCAAAACAACTCTATGGGAGCTATCATGGGACACAATCTTATGCACAAAGACGTTACACTGAAGTAAAATCTTAACATTTTCATTATATGTGTTAAAAGATATTTAAAATTTCATTAATATAATATTTTAAATGTTTGTAAGGTCCAAGAAACTAGCGTTTCAAAACATGTTGAAGGTTGAAAGGGAGATGCACTGCAAGGGAAGCTCAGGCTGGTACAATGAGCTACCGGAAACTCATTGGGTAAATGCAATTGCTATAGCATGTTTTTAGTGTATATGAGTATGTTTGGTTAATTTTGACCTGTTAGGAACTTTGGTTTTGTGTAATATGTCTTTGTATGTTAGTTTAGGTTATAATGACCCGTTTGGAGTTGTAATTGTATGTTGTAAGTGTATATAAGTATGTTTAGTTAATTTTGACCCGTTTGGAGTTGCAATTTCATGTTTTAAGTGTATATGAGTATGTTTGGTTAATTTTGACCTGTTAGGAACTTTGGTTTTGTGTAATATGTCTTTGTATGTGAGTTTAGGTTATAATGACCCCTTTGGAGTTGTAATTGTATGTTGTAAGTGTATATAAGTATGTTTAGTTAATTTTGACCCGTTTGGAGTTGCAAATGCATGTTTTTAGTGTATATGAGTATTTGGTTAATTTTGACCAGTTAGGAACTTTGGTTTTGTGTAATGTCTTTGTATGTGAGTTTAGGTTGTAATGACCCATTGTGAGTTGTAATTGTATGTTGTAAGTGTATATAAGTATGATTAGTTAATTTTGACCCGTTTGGAGTTGCAATTGCATGTTGTAAGTGTATATGAGTATGTTTGGTTAATTTGGACCCATTAGGAACTTTGGTTTTGTATAATGTCTTTGTATGTGAGTTTAGGTTGTAATGACCCATTGTGAGTTGTAATTGTTTGTTGTAAGTGTATATAAGTATGTTTAGTTAATTTTAATTGTTTGGAGTTGCAATTGCATGTTGTAAGTGTATATGAGTATGTTTGGTTAATTTTGACCCGTTAGGAACTCTGGTTTTGTGTAATGTCTTTGTATGTAAGTTTAGGTTATAATGAACCGTTGGAGTTGTAATTATATGTTGTAAGTGTCTATAAGTATGTTCAGTTAATTTTGACCCGTTTGGAGTTGATATTGTATGTTGTATGTGTATATAAGTATGTTTAGTTAATTTTGACCCGTTTGGAGTTGCAATTGTATGTTGTAAGTGTATATGAGTATGTTTGGTTAATTTTGACCTGTTAGGAACTTTGGTTTTGTGTAACGTCTTTGTATGTGAGTTTAGGTTATAATGACCTGTTTGGAGTCGTAATTGTATGTTGTAAGTGTATATAAGTATGGGTTTAGTTAATTTTGACCCGTTTGGAGTTGCAATTGCATGTTTTAAGTGTATATGGGTATGTTTGGTTAATTTTGACCTGTTAGGAACTTTGGTTTTGTGAAATGTCTTTGTATGTGAGTTTAGGTGATAATGACCCGTTGGGAGTTGTAATTGTATGTTGTAAGTGTATATAAGTATGTTTAGTTAATTTCGACCCGTTAGGAGTTGCAGTTGCATGTTGTAAGTCTATATGAGTATGTTTGTTTAATTTTGACCCGTTAGGAACTTTGGTTTTGTGTAATGTCTTTGTATGTGAGTTTAGGTTATAATGACCCGTTTGGAGTTGTAATTGTATGTTGTAAGCGTATATAAATATGTTTAGTTAATTTTGACCTGTTTGGAGTTGCAATTGCATGTTGTAAGTGTATATAAGTATGTTGGTTAATTTTGACCCGTTAGGAACTCTGGTTTTTTGTAATGTCTTTGTATGTAAGTTTACGTTATAATGAACCTTTGGAGTTGTAATTATATGTTGTGAGTGTCTATAAGTATGTTCAGTTAATTTTGACCCGTTTGGAGTTGATATTGTATGTTGTATGTGTATATAAGTGTGTTTAGTTAATTTTGACCCGTTTGGAGTTGCAATTGTATGTTGTAAGTGTATATGAGTATGTTTGGTTAATTTTGACCTGTTAGGAACTTTGGTTTTGTGTAATGTCTTTGTATGTGAGTTTAGGTTATAATGACCTGTTTGGAGTCGTAATTGTATGTTGTAAGTGTATATAAGTATGGGTTTAGTTAATTTTGACCCGTTTGGAGTTGCAATTGCATGTTTTAAGTGTATATGGGTATGTTTGGTTAATTTTGACCTGTTAGGAACTTTGGTTTTGTGAAATGTCTTTGTATGTGAGTTTAGGTGATAATGACCCGTTGGGAGTTGTAATTGTATGTTGTAAGTGTATATAAGTATGTTTAGTTAATTTTGACCCGTTTGGAGTTGCAGTTGCATGTTGTAAGTCTATATGAGTATGTTTGTTTAATTTTGACCCGTTAGGAACTTTGGTTTTGTGTAATGTCTTTGTATGTGAGAATAGGTTATAATGACCCGTTTGGAGTTGTAATTGTATGTTGTAAGCGTATATAAGTATGTTTAGTTAATTTTGACCTGTTTGGAGTTGCAATTGCATGTTGTATGTGTATATAAGTATGTTTGGGTAATTTTGACCCGTTAGGAACTTTGGTTTTGTGTAATGTCTTTGTATGTGAGTTTAGGTTATAATGACCCGTTTGGAGTTCTAATTGTATGTTGTAAGCGTATATAGGTATGTTTAGTTAATTTTGACCTGTTTGGAGTTTCAATTGCATGTTGTAAGTGTATATGAGTATGTTTGGTTAATTTTGACCCGTTAGGAACTTTGGTTTTGTGTAATGTCTTTGTATGTGAGTTTAGGTTATAATGAACCGTTTGGAGTTGTAATTGTATGTTGTAAGTGTATATAAGTATGTTTAGTTAATTTTGACCCGTTTGGAATTGCAATTGCATGTTTTAAGTGTATATGAGCATTTTGGTTAATTTGGACCCGTTAGGAACTTTGGTTTTTTGTAATATGTCTTTGACCTGTTTAAGTGATTAAAGCAGGGTAAAATCATGGACGAAAAGAACAAATCAATGTCAGGCTCGGGTGGCGATGATACGCCAGTTAATGAGGTTGAAATCCTTGAAATGTCGTTGGGACAGAGGTGTGGCCACATTCGAGGTGTTGGCCGAACGGTGAAAAGTGTAACCCCTGATGTGGCTCCAAGCATGTCGTATACGCCACACAATCAAGACTTGCATGACGAATTACGACAAGCAAAGCTCGATGGCAAGAACCGCAAGAAATTAACATCAGAATGCAAGAACAGATAAACGAGCTGATGTCACGCCAAAAAGCTTTTGACACACCTACAAAACTGCCTTTGAAGAAGAAGAAGATGATGATGAAAGTGAATAGGATTTCACTTGGTTCGGATTAACTTTGTTTAAAACTAGATTGTTTGTGTTTGTTTGGATTGATTTATCTTTTGTTTGTGGTTGAATTCGAATTCGGATTTGTAGTTTTAAACATGGTTTGCACATGCACGCATTAGGATAATTGTGTTTTTGGTAATTTTAACATTTAGCACGGTTTTTAATCCAATAGCAGGTTAAAAACATGTTCAAATCGATCTGAAAAAACAGGCTTAAATCTCGGAAAAAAAACATTTTTTTATATAGCCCTATAGAGACGACTTGTCGTCGCTATTGTCAGCACGGAAAATCATTAAAAAATTAATATTTAATAATATATTAATCAAAATTATTATTAATTTTTTAAATTAAAAATCAGTATTTTTATTTTAAAAAAAGAAAAATAAAATTTTAAATGGGACCTATAGCGACGACATGGCGTCGCTACAAACGGACCTATGGCAACGGCATTAACAACGATGACAAGTCCGGGCAACAACGACGAAGCAATAGAGACGACTGGGCAGCGGCGACTTGTCGTCGCTATAGGCTATAGCGAAGAAAATGGGGACCTATAGCGACGACTTTTGTGGTCGCTAATCGCTCTTTTTCCTGTAGTGAATCATGTGACAATCCGACTTTTCAAGTTAACCTTGTTAACCTTTTAGGCCCAACAAGCCCAACAAGGCCAATGAAGGCCCAGTAAAGCCAAAGAAGATCCAGTAAGGTCAAGGAAGACTCAACAAGATCAATTAGGCCCAACGAAGTCTATGTAGGCCCAACAGAGCCAATGTAGGCCCAATAAGTCAAGAGAGGCCCAGTAAGGCCCAATAAATTCAAGTAAGGCCCAATGTAAACAAAGTATGCCCAGGGAAGGCCAAGGTAGGCCAGGAAGGCCCAGTGAGGCCCAATTATATTTGAGAAGTCTAATTAGCTTAATTTAACACTACAATGTTTTAATTGGCTTATTTAGTGGTAATCCGGGATCTTTAATTCAATTTTTATTAATCGAAGCAATAGGTTAGTGATCCAGAATAATTTATAAGGATTGAGAAATATCAAAAATCAGATTTTAAGTATTAAATTTCAAGGATTAAGGTTGTAAACTAGTGGAAATGTCAAAACTTGACCTTAAAAGTCAAAATACGAGCATATCATCAAATTGAGGTTAATATTCGTATTAAACTCAGGTTGTAACTGAAATGGATCATCATAATCATCACAATTATGGTTACTAACAGTTTCTAGACGTTATGAGGCTTTTCAATCATCGAATTGATTGAAATCGGTTACAAGAACTCGAAACCGTAGTCCTATATATTCAAAACCTCAACATTTGATCAAATTTCGAAACCTTGAACTCTCAGAGAGCTATTGCGGCACATTCTGAACCTCTTTGATTCATCAATTCGAACAGAAGAACATCGGGGAGCGAGGTTGATACGGGAGTAGGCCGAACATCATCCTAGAAGGGAACTACATCGATTTGAAATCAATTCAGGTAATTCTTGATTCCTACACTTTCTAAACATGTCGAATAAGGGTTATCCTAGATCAATTTCAGCTGTTAACATCGAATTGATAGGGTTCAAGTAATTAGGGCTCGTAATAAGGTTGTTTTGGGGGTTGTTGATTAAACCGGTTTAAAAATGAAATTAAACTAGATAGTTAGTTTCAGAGAAGGTCGACTAAGGTTGTTCTTATAACAATTTCGATTATTGATAGCAAATTGTTGGAGTTCTAATAACTAGGGTTCTTACTAAAACGGTTTTGGGGGTATTGATGATTAAGAGATTAATAATCGAATTGAATTACATAGAAAGTTTCTGAATGATTCGATTGAACTAAAGCCTAAGTTAATTTGATGTTTCAATCATGAATTAGAGGAATTCGAATTTAAAATTTGTGTGGTTGAAAACCGAGATTTATGTGGGTCAATTAGAACATATTGTTTATGTTTTGATCGAATTAGAACCACCATTAGGTACGCATAAGTGGTTAGAATGATAAGCTTGTGTTGATGAGTGCAATCGGATTCGAAATGGTGGTCAATCGAGGGAAATTTGCTTCGGCTATAATATGGTATATGAACTAGGCTGGATGATGATTTAAAAGAATTAAATTCTGATATCTGTTGCGACACCCTAGCGGGCTGAGTTGGTAGATGCGTGTGTGTTTGAGGAGGGGGGTCGCGGGTTCGAATCCGGGCAACACCAATTTTTGGGTTTTAAATCAATTTCTTGTATTTTTGCCATAACTTTCACATACGGACTCCGTTTTAATTCGTTCAAATTGCGTTGGAACCGTAACGAGAATACGAACGTGTTGAAATGATAAAATCCATATTTTAATCCGAACACGAAATCGCGTATAATTACGTTTAATTAAATAAAATCAAATGTGATTTTATTTAAACGATTTCAAAAGCACGTGTACTTCCGTATGCCTAATTCTCACACTTTAACATACGTATGTTGATACGTATGTGATTTCGAGCACAAAACGACATTCCGAATAACTGTAGGTTATTGTTTAAATCACAGATTCTTCGTAGAGGAGTTCTACGCAAGTTCATACGTATTTGATCATTCTACTACTATCAAAGGTGCGTACACGGACCCTTTCTTATTTTAACTGTTTTGGGGGAGAAAACATGTGCAACAAACTCTTTTTAGATACATATCACTTGCATGAGTTATCTGTTTACATTATGTGACAACATATCAACTTGAAAGTCCTTACACACCTCGAACCGTTTAGTTTGCTGTAATGCAAAGCGTGGTAGTTGGAAATAGATCTATTAGGTTTGACAAACCTCACCTGGTAGATGGGATCTACGCAGGTGTTTGACTGACCAAACACAATTTTTACTATTGTTGTGATAGACAATAGTGGCAAGGCGAAAACATGCTATAGCATGGCAACTAGTCAGCTTCGGTGTCGAACACGTATGTAAATAGTTTATATGACTAGCTATCATGACTGTGCAATTGTGATTATGTTATCTACAAACTTGTTATTCAAACTGATGTTTTGAACACTATGATTATTTAAAACCTGTGTTATGCACCAACCTTTGTGTTGACTTGATTTGCATGTTTTCTCAGGACGCTAAGGCGCGCGTTAAAGCTGGCATGGACTAGGAAGATAGAGTCTCATGCATTATAAACACTTTGAATTTGAATTTGAATTTGAACATTTGAATATTTAAGTACTTTGGTTTGTAATGTTTACTTTACAACTGTTTATGGTTTTTAAACGCTTCCGCAATTTTTTGTAAACTCTGAATGTTATGTTTTAAAGACCAACGTATGTTTTGAAATTCATATAGAGGTCTTCGCTATGTCTAATGATCTGAGATCCTGGTTTGCCACGCTCCCAAACGGTGTGATTCCGTTAGTTGAAAATTGGGGGTGTGACAGATTGGTATCAGAGCCATTGGTTATAGAGAACTAGGTTTGCATTTATAGGCCTAGACTATGACTGTTAGACATTAGACACACATGTTTACACATACTGCTTAGAAATTACATATGACATTATGTAATTGACTTGCTTACGTATTCCATGGCACTGCACTTACATATGATATTATGTAACAGGCATGGCTTCATCATCAGTTCCTTATGTTATCATTGATGATTCCGAGGACGAGGAGCCGATAGTTCCGGCACCACCATTATCACCACCACCACCTATTCCATCACCTCCACCATATGGGGGAGATGACTCAGACCCAGACGAGGATCCAGAGGAGGATCCAGAGGAGGATCCAGACGAGGATCCAGAGGAGGATCCAGATGAGGATCCAGTTGAGGACCCGGATGAGGATCCGGAGGAGGCACCATGGGTGAATACTCAGGGACTCTATGCTGCAGGACCATCTACACACCCACCACCCGCACTAGATGCTCCTGAGCCTAAGAGGCGAAGGACGGACGCGGAGGAGATCGCCAAGTTGCGCGAGGACTTGGATGAGACAGAAGACAAGCTTATACAGAGATCTCAGGAGTTATGGGATGCCATTGAGAGGCAAGATGAACTTGCCCATCTAGTTCATGACATGCGGGATGAGATGATCAATTTGATTGGTCGTCTAGAAGAGTCAGAGAACCGAGAGGAGATTTTGGCAGGCAGGATTGAAGCTTTGGAGGACTTAGTGGTAGTTGAGAATGAGGAACAGGATGAGGATGAGGAGGAGGAACCAGCACCAGTTGCTGAGTCCGATCCTGAATCCACTGTTGAGGACGATTGATTCTCTTTCTTTTATTTCTGTTTTGTTTAAACTTATTAGGAACGGGTTGTGTTCCTACATTGGTAGTTTGAAATTTTGTATTTCATTTCAAAAAGTATTGTACTCAAAGAAAGTTTCAATTTATGGAAGAATTATTGTTTGTTTCCAACAACTGTGTTGATTATATTACATGTTGTGTTTGTTGTTTTACTTACACATGTTACATTGGATTTTGAATTCGTGCTAACACTTCTTATAAATAGGAAACTAATGGCTGAGGGAAACGTACATATGACTGTTGCTGAGCTCAATGAGCTAATTAACAACAGAGTTGCAGAGGCAATCGCACAGTATGCTCAGACTCACAACACAGGGCCACAGGGTCCAGCTGGGGGATTGGTTAACCCACAAGTTTGCACATTCAAGATGTTCTTGGACTGCAAACCTCACAATTTCAAAGGGTCGGAGGGGGCCATAGGACTTCTCCGATGGATTGAGAAGGCAGAGTCTGTGTTCGAAATGTGCAACTGCCCTGATGACAGCAAGGTGAAATTTGCTACTGGAACATTGGAAGGTCCAGCACTGACTTGGTGGAACTCCAATGTTCAGACTCTGGGGTTGGGAGAAGCAAATGCGTTGACCTGGAACAACTTCAAAACTTTGCTACAAGAGGAGTATTGTCCTCGTAGTGAAATGCAGAAGTTGGAGGAGGAGTATTGGCACCTCAAGATGGAGGGGTCAAATATTGAGGAATACACGACCAGATCGCATGAACTGGCCAGACTGCTACCACACATGGCTACTCCAGTCAGTAAGTGGATCGAACGGTACATTGGAGGACTAGTGCCTCAGATTCAAGGATTGGTGACTTCAGCAAATCCCACCACTATCCAACAAGCTGTTCGTCTAGCGCATCAGCTTACTGATCAGGCAGTGTTACAGGGAACCCTGCCTAAGCGAACATCTGCTACCAAAGTAGGAGATCACAAGAGAAAGTGGGATAACAACTTCAAGGGTAACAACCAACAGCAGAACAGGAAGCAGGACTCAAACAAGTCCTATCATAATACCAACAGTGGTCAGCAATCATCATCATCGGGGGGCTATATTGGTAAGCACCCCAAGTGCAACAAGTGTGGTTACCATCATGCGGGTAACCAGTGTGACAGAGCTAAGTGCCAGAGGTGTGGCAAGATTGGGCATGCGGCTAAGGATTGTCGCGGGGAACTGCAGAACAACCATAACAACCAGAATAACAATCAGAACAATGCGCAGAAGGGTTGTTTTGAGTGCGGCAAGATGGGCCATTTCAAGAAAGATTGCCCACAACTTAAGAAAGGCGGGGACAACAATGGTAATGGTAATGGTAATGGAGGTGGCAACGGTAATGGAAATGGCACCAACAATAACAACAACAATAACAACAACAACGGTGCTAGAGGCAGGGCGTTTGTGATCGGAGGACGTCAAGCGCGGGAGGATCCCAACATTGTTACGGGTACGTTCCTCTTAAATAATCACTATGCCTCTATGTTATTTGACACTGGTGCCGACCGGAGTTTTATATCTAGTTCACTTGCTAAGTCACTAGATGTTAGTCCCACTGCCTTAGATAGTCCCTACACTGTGGAATTAGCTGATGGTAAGTTAATTGTAGTGGAAAACATTTATAAGGGATGTATTCTTGATTTGATGGGTCAAACGTTAGAGATTGATCTGATGCCTATTGCCTTAGGCAGTTTTGATGTAGTCATTGGCATGGACTGGTTGTCCAAGAACCAGGCTGAAATTATATGCCATGAAAAGATTGTTCGCATACCTCTTCTACAGGGAGAGACATTATATGTACAAGGCGAGAAGAGCAGTACGCCACTGCGTCTCATATCTTGTATGAAAGCACACAAATGTCTGCGGAAAGGTCATACGGCAGTTATAGCACTTATAACTGAAAAGCCGGTAGCTGAGAGGAAGCTTGAAGATATACCTGTAGTTTGTGAATTTCCGGAGGTATTTCCAGAAGACTTGCTGGGATTACCGCCTATCAGACAGGTGGAATTTCGAATCGATCTTACACCAGACGCAGCACCGATAGCTAGGGCGCCTTATCGACTTGCACCGTCAGAAATGCAAGAGTTATCCACACAATTGCAAGAGTTGTTGGATAAGGGTTTCATACGACCTAGTTTTTCACCGTGGGGAGCTCCAGTATTGTTTGTAAAGAAGAAAGACGGGACTTTCCGTATGTGTATCGATTACCGGGAATTGAACAAGGTTACTATCAAGAACCGGTATCCGTTACCCAGGATTGACGATCTGTTTGATCAATTGCAAGGTTCGAGTTACTACTCGAAGATTGATCTCAGGTCGGGTTATCATCAACTAAGAGTTCAGGAGGAGGATATTCCGAAGACAGCATTCAGAACACGATATGGCCATTATGAGTTCTTGGTCATGCCATTTGGGTTGACAAACGCTCCAGCTGTATTCATGGATCTCATGAATCGTGTTTGTAAACCTTATCTGGATAAGTTTGTCATTGTTTTCATTGATGACATTCTCATCTATTCAAAGTCTGAGGAGGAACATGCTGAACATCTTCGATTACTACTAGAGCTATTGAAACAAGAACAACTGTATGCTAAGTTCTCGAAATGTGATTTCTGGATGCGAGAAGTACAGTTCTTGGGGCATATAGTTAATGAAAAGGGCATACATGTTGATCCAGCGAAGATTGAAGCGATTAAGAATTGGGAAGCGCCAAAGACCCCTACCGAGGTACGACAATTCCTTGGTTTGGCGGGTTATTATCGACGATTCATTGAGGGTTTCTCAAAGATCGCTCAACCACTTACAGCTCTTACGCACAAGGGAACAAAGTATAACTGGACGGATAAACAGGAAGCTGCATTCCAGTTATTGAAACAGAAACTCTGCAGTGCACCAATTCTGTCCTTACCGGAAGGAACGGAAGACTTTGCGGTGTATTGTGACGCATCTGGACAGGGTTTGGGATGTGTATTGATGCAACGGGATAAAGTGATCGCTTATGCTTCCAGACAACTACGAACACACGAAAAGAATTACACTACTCATGACTTGGAGTTAGGAGCAGTGGTTTTTGCTTTGAAGATTTGGAGGCATTACTTGTATGGAACTAAGTGTACTATTTATACTGATCATAAGAGTTTGCAACATATCTTTGATCAGAAGGAGCTTAACATGAGGCAACGACGATGGGTCGAGTTGTTGAACGATTATGAGTGTGCGATTAAGTATCACCCGGGAAAGGCTAATGTGGTAGCCGATGCTTTGAGCAGAAAAGATACAACGGGAACAAGACGGGTTCGTGCACTTATGATGACGATACATACTGATTTACCTGACAAGGTACATAGTGCTCAGATTGAGGCCTTGAAAACGGAAAACTTAGTACCGGAATCTTTACGAGGAATGGAAGAACAATTGAATGTTAAACCTGATGGAATTCGTTATTTCATTGATCGAATGTGGATACCTTTATATGGAGGTTTAAGGGAACTCGTGATGGACGAAGCGCACAAGTCCAGATATTCAGTCCATCCAGGATCAGACAAGATGTATCATGATCTGAAGGCACTGTATTGGTGGCCTCATATGAAAGCTGATATTGCTAAGTACGTTAGCAAATGTTTGACTTGTTCGAAAGTCAAAGTTGAATATCAGAAGCCATCTGGTTTACTGCAACAACCAGAGATACCGATGTGGAAATGGGAACAGATTTCGATGGATTTTATTACTAAGTTACCCCGTACACCGAGTGGTTGTGATACGATATGGGTAATTGTCGATCGATTAACGAAATCTGCACACTTCTTAGCAATCAAGGAAACTGATAAGATGGAGAAACTGACTCGGATTTATATCAAGGAAGTAGTAGCACGGCATGGCGTGCCAATCTCTATCATATCAGATCGGGATGCCCGGTTTACTTCTAACTTTTGGAAATCTCTTCATAAGTCATTGGGGACTCGCTTAGATATGAGTACCGCTTATCATCCACAGACCGACGGTCAAAGTGAACGAACGATTCAAACGCTCGAGGATATGTTACGAGCTTGTGTCATTGATTTTGGCGATAGCTGGGAGAATCATTTACCGTTGGTGGAATTCTCTTACAATAATAGTTATCATACAAGTATTCAAGCAGCACCGTTTGAAGCTTTGTATGGTCGCAAATGTCGTTCACCAGTATGCTGGGCTGAGATTGGAGACAGTCAGCTTACAGGTCCTGAACTGGTGCACGAGACGACAGAGAAGATAGTTCAAATTCGGAACCGTATGGCAGCGGCTCGGGATCGACAAAAGAGCTATGCAGACAAACGTCGCAAGCCGTTGGAATTTCAAGTAGGAGACCGAGTTCTTCTAAAAGTATCACCTTGGAAAGGTGTGATACGATTTGGCAAGCGCGGAAAGCTTAGTCCACGTTACGTAGGACCTTTTGAAATTTTGAAAAGGATTGGTCCGGTTGCATATCAACTCAAACTGCCGGATGAACTTAGTGGAGTTCATGATGTGTTTCATGTGTCGAACTTAAAGAAATGTCTTTCTGATGAGACATTGATTGTACCGTTGGAAGAAATACAGGTAGATGAACAGTTACGATTCATTGAAGAACCAGCAGAAATCATGGACCGAGAGGTCAAACAACTGAAGCAAAGCAAGATTCCAATAGTCAAAGTCCGATGGAATTCAAGACGGGGTCCTGAATTCACATGGGAACGGGAAGACCAAATGATGAAGAAATATCCTCATCTATTCAAAACAGCTACTGCTAACACTGAGAGCGCACGTTAAATTTCGGGACGAAATTTCCTTCAACAAGGGGATGACGTGATGCTTTCACACATCAACACTGCAAATTTCAAACTGTAAGCACAAATATTTTATTTATTCAATTGATTTTATTACAAACATTTGTGCTACATTTCATATGTTACATGTTATGGTAGTACATACATGATTGGTTACACACATGTTACTATGTGCGGGGTTGCATAGTACAAACGATTATAGACACTCACTATGTGTGAGGTTACACAAAACACATTTTGCTATGTGCGGGGTTACATAGTACAAACAGTTTCAAACACTCACTATGTGTGAGGTTACACAACACAGTATGATTAAACACAAACAGTCACAGTTAGGTGAACTAACTAGTGTACACGCAAAACAGTTACATTGAACGATCACAATTGAGTTGTGATGTTGCAAGCATTGGACTTTGTGTGTGAGTACACACAAGCACACAGAATGATCAAATCACACTAACACGTACGATTTAAACTCGTGAGTAGTTTCCTAACTACTCTTAACACTTACTAATTTTCGGGACGAAAATTCCTTCAACAAGGGGATGATGTGACAATCCGACTTTTCAAGTTAACCTTGTTAACCTTTTAGGCCCAACAAGCCCAACAAGGCCAATGAAGGCCCAGTAAAGCCAAAGAAGATCCAGTAAGGTCAAGGAAGACTCAACAAGATCAATTAGGCCCAACGAAGTCTATGTAGGCCCAACAGAGCCAATGTAGGCCCAATAAGTCAAGAGAGGCCCAGTAAGGCCCAATAAATTCAAGTAAGGCCCAATGTAAACAAAGTATGCCCAGGGAAGGCCAAGGTAGGCCAGGAAGGCCCAGTGAGGCCCAATTATATTTGAGAAGTCTAATTAGCTTAATTTAACACTACAATGTTTTAATTGGCTTATTTAGTGGTAATCCGGGATCTTTAATTCAATTTTTATTAATCGAAGCAATAGGTTAGTGATCCAGAATAATTTATAAGGATTGAGAAATATCAAAAATCAGATTTTAAGTATTAAATTTCAAGGATTAAGGTTGTAAACTAGTGGAAATGTCAAAACTTGACCTTAAAAGTCAAAATACGAGCATATCATCAAATTGAGGTTAATATTCGTATTAAACTCAGGTTGTAACTGAAATGGATCATCATAATCATCACAATTATGGTTACTAACAGTTTCTAGACGTTATGAGGCTTTTCAATCATCGAATTGATTGAAATCGGTTACAAGAACTCGAAACCGTAGTCCTATATATTCAAAACCTCAACATTTGATCAAATTTCGAAACCTTGAACTCTCAGAGAGCTATTGCGGCACATTCTGAACCTCTTTGATTCATCAATTCGAACAGAAGAACATCGGGGAGCGAGGTTGATACGGGAGTAGGCCGAACATCATCCTAGAAGGGAACTACATCGATTTGAAATCAATTCAGGTAATTCTTGATTCCTACACTTTCTAAACATGTCGAATAAGGGTTATCCTAGATCAATTTCAGCTGTTAACATCGAATTGATAGGGTTCAAGTAATTAGGGCTCGTAATAAGGTTGTTTTGGGGGTTGTTGATTAAACCGGTTTAAAAATGAAATTAAACTAGATAGTTAGTTTCAGAGAAGGTCGACTAAGGTTGTTCTTATAACAATTTCGATTATTGATAGCAAATTGTTGGAGTTCTAATAACTAGGGTTCTTACTAAAACGGTTTTGGGGGTATTGATGATTAAGAGATTAATAATCGAATTGAATTACATAGAAAGTTTCTGAATGATTCGATTGAACTAAAGCCTAAGTTAATTTGATGTTTCAATCATGAATTAGAGGAATTCGAATTTAAAATTTGTGTGGTTGAAAACCGAGATTTATGTGGGTCAATTAGAACATATTGTTTATGTTTTGATCGAATTAGAACCACCATTAGGTACGCATAAGTGGTTAGAATGATAAGCTTGTGTTGATGAGTGCAATCGGATTCGAAATGGTGGTCAATCGAGGGAAATTTGCTTCGGCTATAATATGGTATATGAACTAGGCTGGATGATGATTTAAAAGAATTAAATTCTGATATCTGTTGCGACACCCTAGCGGGCTGAGTTGGTAGATGCGTGTGTGTTTGAGGAGGGGGGTCGCGGGTTCGAATCCGGGCAACACCAATTTTTGGGTTTTAAATCAATTTCTTGTATTTTTGCCATAACTTTCACATACGGACTCCGTTTTAATTCGTTCAAATTGCGTTGGAACCGTAACGAGAATACGAACGTGTTGAAATGATAAAATCCATATTTTAATCCGAACACGAAATCGCGTATAATTACGTTTAATTAAATAAAATCAAATGTGATTTTATTTAAACGATTTCAAAAGCACGTGTACTTCCGTATGCCTAATTCTCACACTTTAACATACGTATGTTGATACGTATGTGATTTCGAGCACAAAACGACATTCCGAATAACTGTAGGTTATTGTTTAAATCACAGATTCTTCGTAGAGGAGTTCTACGCAAGTTCATACGTATTTGATCATTCTACTACTATCAAAGGTGCGTACACGGCCCCTTTCTTATTTTAACTGTTTTGGGGGAGAAAACATGTGCAACAAACTCTTTTTAGATACATATCACTTGCATGAGTTATCTGTTTACATTATGTGACAACATATCAACTTGAAAGTCCTTACACACCTCGAACCGTTTAGTTTGCTGTAATGCAAAGCGTGGTAGTTGGAAATAGATCTATTAGGTTTGACAAACCTCACCTGGTAGATGGGATCTACGCAGGTGTTTGACTGACCAAACACAATTTTTACTATTGTTGTGATAGACAATAGTGGCAAGGCGAAAACATGCTATAGCATGGCAACTAGTCGGCTTCGGTGTCGAACACGTATGTAAATAGTTTATATGACTAGCTATCATGACTGTGCAATTGTGATTATGTTATCTACAAACTTGTTATTCAAACTGATGTTTTGAACACTATGATTATTTAAAACCTGTGTTATGCACCAACCTTTGTGTTGACTTGATTTGCATGTTTTCTCAGGACGCTAAGGCGCGCGTTAAAGCTGGCATGGACTAGGAAGATAGAGTCTCATGCATTATAAACACTTTGAATTTGAATTTGAATTTGAACATTTGAATATTTAAGTACTTTGGTTTGTAATGTTTACTTTACAACTGTTTATGGTTTTTAAACGCTTCCGCAATTTTTTGTAAACTCTGAATGTTATGTTTTAAAGACCAACGTATGTTTTGAAATTCATATAGAGGTCTTCGCTATGTCTAATGATCTGAGATCCTGGTTTGCCACGCTCCCAAACGGTGTGATTCCGTTAGTTGAAAATTGGGGGTGTGACAAATCACATGTATATTTAAGTCAAAAAGATAAGTACTTTTTTCTTATAATTTTCTTTTTTAGATGGATGCATATATATTATATATATACTGTTGTGTTTGGTTAAAAAGGATAAAAATTATAAAAAGTCTAAAAAGAATTTTAAAACGCTCATAGCAATCTCATACAAACTAAAATTAAACCCATTCCAACAGCGGTAGAAGCCTATCATCAAACCCTACACTAGTAGCTTTTAGTGTTTAAGTTTTAGGATTTAGTTTTTTAGCCTTATAGTTTACTTTTTATATGGTATAGTTTAGGGTTTAGTCTTTAGAAATGGGGGGAGGGAGGGCTGGTTGGGGGTTCAGATTTATGGAGGATAGAGGTTAGGCTTTTGAGGTGGTGGTGTAGGTTTTTTATTTGGGGCAGGGGCGGGGAGGGGATTAGGCTTTTGAAGCGGTTATGCTTTTGAGATGGTAGGTGAGGGGTGGGTTTAGGCTTGAGGGGTTTGGGTGGGAGGTTAAATTGGTTTTGACAAGATAGTTCTAAGGCAAGTTGTACGAATTATATTGGAGTTCGTATGAACTTCGTTATGAACGACTTACGAATCCTTTTTAGGCTTTTTAAAGTTTTTAACATTTTTAAAATATCCCTCCCTTATATATATAGGGCATGGGTGTTTACATAACTCACTTTGAAAACAATAACTCTAAATAACTCGTCAAGATCAAGCCAAGTTTACGAATTTTTTTAACATCATTGTAAACACATTTAGAACACTTTCTTAATTTTTAAGTTTGCGTAAATTCGTCACCGTTTGAGAGCTAACATCGCTGTTAGTTTTTAAAATTTTGTAACTTACAAAAATGATGACTCTCAAACGGTAACGAATTTATGCAAACATATAAAGTAATAAACCCTTATAAATGTGTTTACAATGATGTTAAAAAAATTAGATAATTTGGCTTGATCTTGACGGGTTATTTAGAGTTATTACTTTATTTAAGAGTGGATTATTTTTTTATCCTTCCCTTATATATATATATATATATAATTTATTTTTTGAATATATCGAGTATATATATGTATATTTAATTCTAAAGTTTATATAAAGATATATTTAAGTAATCCTTATTTTATAGTTAATTTATTATAATTTCTACATGATATTTTTTGTTTGAAAAAAACCACATTTGTATATTTTATAGATAGAAAAGACAAATTGATTTTTCAAGTATTTGTATTGCAAGTTTGGATGCAATGAGTATATAGAGTTTATTTATTAGTGAAATATATGCATGCATGTAGCTAGGTAGTGGGAATTCATAATGTAGCTAGGTGGTGGGAATTCATAATGGAGGTCTAGGGTTCAAAGTCCGGCATCACCCAATTTTCCCTGGATCACGCGATTTACCTCCTTAATGTTGGCCATGGGACCGGTCGGTGAGAGGCGCATAATGGTGGCGTTCACCATTTTTTTTTACAAAGCTTTGATGTAGCTACACAGTTCCATGAGAGGGAGAAGGAAATGGAAGAAGGTGATACTTGCAATCATCCTTATAACATGCTAGCTAGTGCATATGACGAGCAAGAAACAAACTAGTAGACAATGGAAAGAAGGTTGAACCAGAAATTCTGCTTGGAGAAATCAAGCCATTCTCGTTATTATGGTTTACTAAATGCTCAAACAATATAGATGTATGTTGGTCTGATTGGGTATATTTTGATTTGGGAACGTAATTAGATTATAGTTGTCACTTTAGTAGGTAAAATGAGATGATGTACATATTTCATTTTTAGGTCTTGTAATCTTCAAGCACCTTGCTAGTGGATTTTGCAATTGCTCATGATACCCTTTTTTAGTTTCTAGGGTATATTTCTTAGTTCAAGATCCCTCTTACTATCTATAATAAAAGAGTTGGTAGATCTGTTTCGCTCAAAATGGTAATGGGCTTGGGTTATAAACTTGTAATCGATAATCTGATTATGAGGTCGATTATAAGATTATAAGTTCATTTTATATGGATCAAACCGGAATAGGCTTGTATACATTCTCATAAAAAGAAGTGGCCATTTGAGCTTATCTAAATATTCAGTTGTTCAAAAAGAAATTATTGTCGACGTACGTGCAACATCCTCATTAATATGGCTCAGAAGCTTAACTGATAGGCGAAGAGAACTCATGGATTTAAAATACGTGAGTCGACATTTGCTAATTAATTAAGTGAATGTTTTCTACTAATAATATATAAAGTTAGCACTTCAGTAGTTCATTGAATATTGAAGATCAAGACCAAAGACATGAGGACATGTTTACAATATCTAATCAAACATCTGTCAAACGATTATTAAAAAAATAAATAAACCATATTCGTCAAAATCAATTTAAAATTTTGTTTCATCATTATTATAATAAAATTTTTTATTTTTTTCTGTTTGCGTAAATTTACAAGCATTTATGATTTTACATCGATGTAAGTTTTTGCCAATTTTAAGTGTCAATTGAAAATAACCAAAAACTTACACCGGTGCAATATTACAAACATTTATCAATATACACATAAAAGAAGATGGTTTTCCGCATTATAATAATGATAATGTAAAAAACTCAAAGATTTTTATTAATCATGGCGAATTTATCACACTTATCATATCTAAGGTGAGTTAACAACAAATCATTCCTTATACATATATAATATGTTTACACACACACACACGTATATACTAGCGCGCAGTAGCCCGCATGATGTGGCGGTGACAACCTATTTCCAACTTGCTACCTATAACACCCTAATTTTAAAAATAGTTATTTAAGAACGTGCAAATTTATATTCCTGGATTTTTTAAACAAAATTGAACATGACTCGCCCGAAAACATAATTTTCTTATGAAAAGTAAACTTGCAAAAATTCCATTTTATATAAATAACCGAGAAACATTTGGTGACAAAAGATGGGAGGAATTAAAAAACCATATCTAATATTTAAAATCAAGAAAAATTTGATCAAACATACCATTTTCAGAGAGAATAAACTAATAAAAAGTTAAGTTACTAATGGTAAAGTTAATGCATAGATCAATGATTTTGTTCTAGATAATAATAAAAGAACATACATTATTTGAATGGCCTTGGGACTCAAGCATGTACACAACATGCGCTATTTTGGGTTGTTTACATGAATTCAAATAAACACAACGTAATGAAACTACCAAAGACCGTTTTAGAACGTATGAAGTAGGCATTTCAATCATTTTAGGATCCAAAACCTTTTCTAGGCGCTTGCCGTTAACCATTTTCATCAGTTATTCAACCAAATGTACCTAAAAACTATATGTAAAATTAATATACATAACAACATGGAAATCCGTGGTTAGAACAGAACAATTAAAAAGCTACAAAAAGTACATTGTTTAAAAAAAAAATACAAAAAAGGAAATGAAATTACTGTTAAAAATAAGAAAGAGAGAATTTTGTTGATCATATCAACCATTGAACCGACTCATATCCAAACAACACTAAAGATCAACCACAAAAAATATTGTCACACCCCCACCTCTTGTCACCTGATGATTATGTCACTGATTACTCTGAGAGGTTGCAGAAGCATAGTAGTGACGTCTTAAAGATGGGGTGCAACTTACTTAATCCGGTATCACAACACACAAGGTTAACTTAGAGATAATACATTACAAGGATAATTTTACGATTACAAACCAAAAGTTACTGCTTTCAATTTAAACACACTAAACAAACTAGGTTATTTAGTTACAAGTGTCTGATAGTGCAATTTCACACGTCGTCACTGTCTACCTGCAAAAATTGTTAAGTTTGAAAAGTCAGAACAAAGCTGTGAATTCATAATAAATGATCCAACACAATATGATAAGATATGCAAGTTATTTGAATGTTCAGTTCTGTGAAGATACTACCCGTCGGTAAATATCTTAGTGTCTCATTCTTAATGTTTATCGCATACATTAAGTTGATATTGGAAACATGTAACAAACATTTACACCAAGGGGAGTTGCAAGCTCCTGGCAAATGGGTTGTCATCCAATAGTACTATCATTGTTTCATGTTCGGTCCCGCATGGGTTCACTAGATACGGTTTGAAAGATGAGAACTTTTTGATATTGTGATAGAAAGATACATGCAAAATCCCATGAAATCCCACAAGTTCGTATAAAATCACACAGATAACAGTGAAGCATATCATTCGTTTAAGAACAGTTTGACAGTAATACCCCGATGTTTGTAAAACATTAAAAAGAAAAGGGGTTGTACGAAACTCACTAGAAGTGTCGAAGTCGGTGGTTAACGTGCAGACTTGTGCTTGTAGTTTAGTTCTGCATTCGTTAAGGTTTTATAAGTTATTTGTGTTTTAATTTACTTATTAAATATTCCTTAACGTTCTATGTCAAGGACATAGCATTTCAAGTCATCAAACTGATATTAAATTCTTAATCAGTTGTTTTAATTGAATATCATACAATGTATGATAATGTGGGAACCTATAATGATTCAGGTTCCTCATACAAGGTTGATGACTCATTGGATTAATCAGAATGTTCTCAGATTAATCCAATAGGTATTGTTGTTGATTATATCACTGAAACAGTTTCCAGATGGAGTTATGGTTTAGGAATAGCCAATCCTTGTCGTTATTGATCATTTAGATACCATGAAACATAGGAATATCATAATGAAATAGGTTTAATAACCATATTCAATATACTAATCTAATTGTTAACATAAACATCAGATCGTTATTCTAGTGATTATCTAAACTCTTATCATTAACTTAAAACACTTGGATTTAACCTAGCATTTCAAGGAATGATCAAGACAATCACAATCATTGTTATAATCAAATGGTTAAAACCATGATAACCGGGCATTATAACAAATCAAAACCAGGATTTAACCGTTAACATATCGAGTTCTTCATTTCTAACTATTCCTAGCCATCATCTAGGAAATAATCAACAACAATAACTATTGCATTACGTTCAAAAACTAGATCTAATCCACACATTATCAAACTAGTAGGAGAAGTTGAATCGTTACCTGTTCAGATGGATTTCTGGATGAAAAACAACGATCGGGTGATGTAGAATCAATCCCTAGATCGAATCAGATGATCCTGTGGTTTTAGAACTGGACTTTGAAGCTAGAAACTCGATTTGATCATCCTTGTGGTGAGTAGGTTCGAGAGAAGAACAAATATGATATAGTTTGCATGCAACATGATGTTTGTAGTTGATCCATTCTGACCGACTTATCTTCGCGTACCGTCAAGAGGCCTAGATAGGGGCTTCGCGTACCGTCACACCCCCAATTTCCCACTCGGGGTGTCAGTCCACGTGGGTGTGACGTGGCCAGAATCACAGCTCAAGGTCATATAGAACAACTCTATATGCAATTTCAAAACACTGTTTGACATACAATTTACAAAATAGTTTGCAGCGGAAATCATATAATCATTGCAGCGGAATAATATGTTTAATACAAAGGCAGCGGAAATATAATTGTTTAACATTTGCAGCGGAATCAGAAATTGTCAGACCAAAACATTGTATCAATACATAACATAAATAAATTGTTTTCAAATAATATGACAGAAATGCATGCGGTTCCTAATGCTCGTCCCTTAAGGTGTGCATTCCTGCTATCCATAGCTTGCTAGTTGCCTGAGAATACAAGTTAGAAAAAGTGTCAACACAATGGTTGGTGAGTTCACAGGTTTTGATATACATATAGTAATAGAAAGTGTGTCATGCTGTTTATCAAATGTTAGTACCGAGCCCTAGGCTCCAAGTGTCAGTGCGTCACTACCGAACTAGACTTGTTTGTCCTTGCCTCCGCTATGTCTCGTATACATAGCAAGTTAGGTCAGAGTTTGCACGGGTTATGACGTCCAGTCAACATGGTGCCCCGTGGGGTTAGTCATTCCCTAATGGATCCATTCAAACTTACCACGTTGTTCGTACATTAACGGCAAGACTTTGTGAGGGCTTGTTACGAGTTCAACACTTAATGTTTGTCCAATAAACCAGCATACACCAAAAATGTTTGTACAGTATAATATGTTAGACTCGATGTAACTAGTATTCTCCCCCTATTTAAAAGCGTTTGAAAAGAGTAAAGAGGGGCCGTAAACTCACTTTCATGATCAAGTGAAATATCGCAAGCGTAAGCTCCCGTGTAGTCCGTGCGTCGGTCACCGGCGACCTATATCGTATATCGCACGTGAGTTCGTGTAACGACTGTGTTCGTGTTCGTGTTTGTGCTCAACAACCCTCGGTTGTTCATGTTTGTCCGTGTCGGTCCACAATGACCGTGTTTGCTCGTGTTGGTCCACATTGACTGTGTTTGACCGTGTTGGTCCACATTGCCCGTGTTTGACCGTGTTTGACCGTGTTTGACCAAAGTTGACCGTGTCAAGTCAACGACCCGTTGGTGAACCGTGTGATGGTTGTGAATTGTGTAGCTATCGTGTAAGTGCTCGTTGTGTGCAAAACGCGCAAGTTGCGTCTATGGACAACTTATTATTTATAGTAAGTTTCCATTTTTGGAAAGTTCACAAAGCTTATCGATTTTTATAGTTCTAACATGCTTATTAATCCTACGTGATCATGTTAACACATAACACATCATCATACGAAGTCACATAAGTCATTTTCATCATGTTAGCATATAAAAGTTTCCCTAAATGGAAAGTTTCCATTTATAGCATATGTGACATCGGAAACCATCTAACTTAGCATCTAATCAATCATGGTATAACATATTAAACCACTTAGCATGCTCAAATCATACAAAATGTTCATAACTTGGTTTTTCTAAAAATAAAGTTACTATAAATAGTAACTTTGTAGTTTTTGCATATACATGACCATCTAAACATTCTTAATCTATTTTTATGTCACAAATCATCATAATAAACCACTTAACACCATTTAAACATGTACATAGAACCAAATTTATCATCTAGCAATATCTTGACCCAAAAAGTTACTAAATATAGTAACTATGTCGAAAAATGACCAAAACATTATCAAAATCACATTCTAGGTGTTTAAATCATCATCTTAACATCCTAATAGCAATTCTACATACATGCATGTTTACCATTTGCACCAAATCATCAACTTGTAACCAAAAAGTTACTAAAAGTAGAAAGGTTTATAAAAATTACATTTTTAATCATCAAGATCACATTCTAACCTTGCAAGTATACTTGTACATTATCAAGAATCATCCCAACATCAACAAAATCACCTAGAATGCCTTAGATCATACATGCATGCATCTACATCATCATAAATCATCATTTTAAGTACAAAGGCTCATACCCATCATCTTAGATCATCATAAAACACCATTACAACATCATAAATCATCATTTATCATAGAAATATCAACAAACCCAGATTCAAATGGGTGAAAATTCGTGCATGTGAGTCTAGTGAGCTTGCATGTGTGATTTAACACATGTATGCGTGTGTAGTAGTGATACTAAGCCATTAGGGGTGCAAGATTACCTTCTTAAGCTTCAAGAATTTGGGAATGGTGTGTGAGCAACTCCTAAACTTCCTGGAAATTCGAGTGTAGTAACCCCAAGAGAGTGGTGATGATCTTGGTGAGCTTCTTCCTTGATTCAAGCTTTCAAATCTTCACTTTCAAGCTTTCAAGAGTGTAACAATGGCTTCCAGAGGTGTTAATGGTGATTTGCAGGTGAAAGAGGAGAGCTTGAGTGTCTGGGGGTCGAGAAATGAGAGTAGGGTGGCTAGAAAATGATTACATCTTGTTTAAATAAAGTTTCTGCGAACTGGGTCTTGTCGCGTAGCGCGACATGTTCAAGAAGGTCTCTCGCGTAGCGCGAGATAGTTCGGGGTTTAAATTTCCCCCGCCCACCTGTCGCGTACCGCGACAGGGTCCTTGTGGGCCTTCGCGTAGCGCGACAGATCCCCTGAAGAGCCCAATAGGCCCATTATAGTGGGTTTGATCCGTTCGTCGCCGTTTTCACGTCTACGAACTAGCGTTTGGCCTCGTTTGAACTTCCAAGTTCAATATTAGAGCGTTTCGTGAGGTTTCAAGTGTTGTGTTACACAATGTGCTAGACGTTCACCAACGTTCATGTGTTTTGACACGTGTGTGCTGTTTGCCGATAATTCAACGAATTATCTTATTGTGTGTCGGTGCTCGTACGGTCGTGCCACGTGTCACACTAAATTAAACTAATTATAGTGCCACGTGTACGTAAAGCATTTAAATAAACATTTAAATAAATAATTGCTGACCTGGAAATTACGGGGTGTCACATCCTCCCTTTGTTAGAAAGAATTTCGTCCCGAAATTCCACTTGCGTTGCTAGTGTTTGTCTGTTCCGCAAACAGGTGTGGGTATTTCTGTTTCATCTTGTCTTCACGTTCCCATGTGAATTCCGGTCCTCGTCGCGAATTCCATCCCACTTTCACAATTGGTATCTTACTGAGTTTGAGCTTCTTGGTTTCCCGGTCCATAATCTCCACCGGTTCCTCAACGAAGTTCAATTGTTCATCGATCTGTATCTGTAACACCAGTGCCGAACGCGAGCCGGAACAGTGGTCGCAACAGTAAAAAGTACATTAACTCAGGTATACCTTACGTGAAACTATGTTTATACTATTGATGCATTCTGATTAACATAAAACTATTATACGATTGTCTGAATTTGACTGAATCCTTAGGGTTTAACAGTCTGGAACATGTCAGACAACACAGTGTTGAAACATAAATACTTGATGTGATATTATTTGGTGTAAACGTATGTGAGGTTAAACAAAACAAAACCTTAACAGTTATTATAACGGAATGCTAAACCGACGAATTATTCGTATAGGTGACGATCTGTACGAATGGTTCAGAAAGTTTAACGTTTTGAAATAATGACTTAACAGTAGAAAACAAGAATCAGAAAGCCAAACCATCGACGTGTTCGTTCGAATGACGATTCGAACGAATACGCGCGATGGCGACGTGATCTGACGAAACGAAAACGAATAATGATGCGATCGATCATAAATTTAAGAAAATAAAATATTTCCTATTTTACAATTTTGAAACTCATCATAAAACAAATTAAACAAAACCACTTTAAATTATTTCGCGAACAAATAAATAAAACCCGTAAATATAAGAAACACGATAAATAAATTTATTAAATGAAATTAGAATAATTATTAAAATTTAAACAACATCTGAATTGTTAAAAATAGTCATTTTATTTTATTTACGAAAATTACGCGTAACGTGCCGGATACGCGAAGAAACTACGAACCGAGCAACCGAAATGAACCCGAATACCCCCGGGGTATATATACCCTAAATGAGGTGATTTCCTCATTTATTACATGTTCTCTCTCTCCCTACCCTCTCTCTCCCGTCCACTTCTCTCTCTATCCACAAAACACACCATTTTCACACTCTGAAGCTTCATAACTTGCTCAAATCTCAACCAATTCGCGTGTTCTTGGAGTCTAAACGAAGATCTTGAAGCCCTCTACAAGGAAGTACAACTAATCTGTAGGATTTCACAGCCGATTTCGAGGTATTGAGCATTAAACATTTGGGAAAATAGGGTTTTCAACACCCACTTGGTTCGAACAACACACATAGCCGGTCGACCACCCTATAGCTGTAACCACACGACCACGAGCAACCCTAATACCTTAACACAGATCTGAGATCGACCCAACAACAGGTGAGGTTCGTGGAGATGGTGAACTTGTTGTTCGTGGAGCTGGGACGGCCGAACCTTGGATATGGTGGCCGAACCCTAGCTGTTTCTCCTCACGAACCTTCCACTGTTGTTAACGAACCTTACATGACTGTGATGCATCAGCCGAACCCTAGAATGCTATGGCCGAACCATGGGGTCTCCTGAACCCTGCATGGGAGACTCACGAGCCCTTGGTCTTGAACGAACCATTGCCGAACCCTACATGAGAGCCACGGCTGGCGAACCTTATAACATCTAATCTGACCGAACCAATACTCGCGAACCCATGATGTCCCGAACCCTTCAGTGACGAACCTTGGTCCAGAAGAGGACGAACCTTAGCCAAGGTTCGCTGACAGGGACGACTGCACATCACATTCTAAAGGGGACTGAGTCGACTAATCTGATTTTTGCGAATTAGCATTGATCTCCTCGGCCCAACAGTGGGTTCTCGGCCCTATTAATAACCGATGAGTTGTTTTGGCCAATTAGGACATTTGGACTTACCTCTTTTAATTTGGCCCATCATTTTCCACGGCTCAAATGAGGTGTAACAAGGCCCAATTGTTTTTCGTAGGTTTAGTTGAATTCGGCCCAATCCCAATCCTTTTGCTCGGCCCGACAGAAAACCACAAATCATTTAGCTTGGCCCATGTGACTATCTATTTGGCCCACCATACCTCATCGGTTCATCATGACTGTTAGCCTAACTCCATGCTCGGCCCACTATCCATTAAGCAGTCCCCTAGCCTTCTACGGCCCCAAACGATTGTCCTTGGCCCAATCTCATCTAGAACAACCCTTCGACCGATATGGTTATTTTTCTAAAACCGTGATCGGGCCACTAATACTTGTAGGCCCAAATGCGTGTCATCCGGTCCAGAAACAACCCTTATAGCCATTTAAGTGATCTTGAAATAAATATACGAGCTATATTTTATGAAATTAGAACATAAAGATTTCTAATGTAGTTGGAAAACTTAGTGAATTATATAACAAGTCTTACATGGAAACGAGCAACCTAATAGCAATGTGTTGGGGGAAATTCTTTAAGGCAATGAAACTAAAACATATAAAATGAAGGCTTAAAAAGCTTAAGTGGTTAGGTGATAAGGAGTTCTTGATTAATATACGAGGCCGGATGACGACCGACATCTTTAAGTGTTAGTCAACTTTAGCACTAACACTTACACGCACAACAAATCCTTACAAACTTATACTTATAAACTACAAACACTATGAAATCAATACAGGATTGTGAACATTACAACAAAGGGCAAACAAATAGCGAGCGTATTCTTACTTTACATAGTCAACTGCTACGAACACAAGGTGAGTTCATTTGCCCCTTTTCAAACTTATTTGTTTTACTTCGGGACTGAGAAGCATGTTAAACATTTTCATATAATTATTGAAAGATTTTTTAATACTTTAAACTTAAACATGGTACTTATGTTGAAACTTATGATTGAAACTTAGTATTCTTTGAAAGATAGTAGATTTGCAACTTATACATTAAACTTGTAGCTTGAAACCACATGTTAGATGCTTATGAGACTTGGTGCTTATACTTGGGGAAACATTATACTTTAAACAGGAGACTTGATGCTTATACATGTGAAACTTTATACTATAGACATGAGACTTGAGACTTATACTTGTGAAACTTTATACTTTCAACATGAGACTTGAGGTCTATACTTGTGAAACTTTATACTTTAAACAATGTGTGAGACTTGATACAAACTTATGGGATTCATGATGAAACATTGTGTGAACACTTGAAACTTTATGTTTGAAACTACTACTTGCGCATGAAACATGGTACATATATCTAATCATAGGCTACGTAATGGCTAAACTACTGGTAATCCAGAGCTTGTACCTATGGATTGAGATATATGTAAAACATAAACGTATCGAGACTAAACTATTACCTATATAAGAGACATGTAAATGCTAAAATACTGGTAGTCCAGAGCTTTTGGTCTGCTTATATGAGGTATGTAATTGCTAAACATAAACATTACGATGCTAAGCTATTATCTATACAAGAGACATGTAATGGCTAAACTAATGGTAATCCAGAGCTTTTGTCTGCTTATATGAGATATGTAATTGCTGGAATTACTTGGGTATGCATGGCTTGTGTCTATGTATGAGATATGTAATTGCTAAACTACTGGTAAACCAGAGCTTTTATCTTGTATAGGAGACACGTAATTGCTAGACTAAGCTTAACTAATCTGTGAGCTACGTAATTGCTAAACGACCGCTAGTGCAAAGCTTGTACTCACATATGGGATTAGGGACAGCTAAACTATGTGCGTGTGAAACTTGATGCTTGATAAACGTACATCGAAACTAACACTTGTAAACAATATAGACTTGTAAACTTTGAAACAAACAACAAAAGCTTTGATGAGGAATGGGTTGATTGGTAGGTAGAATGCTTAATTATCATTAACAACAGTGTCATATCCGGATTAGTATGTGGTGGGATGGCGTCTGGCGGGTTGTAGGCTCGACTCAGGGGTATGCCCTATATATAAGCATACCGATTTGGATATTACATGTGGAGTTAATGAGGTTAAGGTTTTACCGAAGGAGGTTTGTGAAAGTATTTTAAACTTATAAACTTTATGAACTCACCAACCATTGTGTTGCCCTTGTTTTCTTACATGCATTCTCAGGTGATGAAAAGGTATAAGCTAAGGCTTCAGGAATTGCATACTAGGCGGCCCAGATAGAGGACCTAGTAAACTTTTGAGAAGCATATCTTTTGTTGATGATACACATCATTTTTGATATCTTGTACATATACAAGATATAGACATGTTATTCTTTTGATAGGTTTACTTAGTTAAATTGCAGAACATTGATATTGTAATTTAACTTTGTAATCCTAGTTGTCATTTGATATTGCTTAGTTACTCTTAAACATTGATGCTATGTAAACAATCTGATCATCATGATTATCACCCGCGCTATCACGCCCCGGGAACCTTCCGCCCGACGGGGACTCCGATCCAACCCCGCCGTCTGGGGGTGTGACAGATTGGTATCAGAGCCAGGTTATAGAGAATAATAGGTCATTTACTTAAATGGTTTGGCCTAGACTATAACTTAGGGACCCTCATGTAGAGAACGTAAGACTTAAGTTTGCATCATGTTTTCTGCATTCGATCACTGCACTAACCAAATTCTTTTGGTTATGATCAAAATGCCGCCAAGAAAACAACTTACTCCGCAAGTCTCTGCTCCCCACTCTTCGACTCCTACCCCACCTGATTCACCACCGCCACCTCCACCTCCTCCACACTCTCCACCACCAGGTTCAAGCATTGCTCAGACATTAGATTCGGCTACTATCGCCTTGGCGACACTGCTGAGTACCCAACTGACAAGCCAACTGAAAGATGTCATCCCAGAGATGATAAATCAGATTCAGGGACATGGCAACACCTCTGCCCATACCACCGGAGAGGCTAGTGGAAACACTGGTCATACTTCTGACTCCCCCTCAAAAAAAAAATTTTTTAGGATGCAAACCTCCAAGCTTTACTGGAGTCGAGGGAGCTGTTGGGCTGATCCAATGGCTCGAGAAAATGGAGAACACCCTGGACATAAGCAGTTGTCCAGAACACCATAAAGTTCGCTATGCAGCCGGTTCATTTAGCAAGCGAGCACTGACATGGTGGAACGCACAGATCAGAGCAAAGGGAAGAGACGAGGCAATGGCAATGCCCTGGGCAGAATTTAAGCTTCTTCTGAGGAATGAGTTATGCCCAAAATATGAACTACAACAACTGTAGATTGAGCTCTCGAATCATGAGATGAAGGGATCTGATCATATGACTTTTACCAACCGCTATCATGAACTGGTAGCCCTGGTGCCAACCTTGGAAAAGCTAATTGATCGCTATGTAGCAGGATTACCATCATGTATACAAGGCGTTGTACTGGCTTCATATCCTGCTACTTTGGAGTCAGCCATTTCCCTCTTTGCTAAGCTTACCAAGGTAATGGTAAAGTCTGGAGTCTTAAAAGATGAAGCTGGAAAAGCCAAGGAAACAACAACAAAGAAACCCGAGTACCATCAGAAAAAGAAACAAAAGGTTGTCAAGAACTATGCAGCCGTTACCCCTCTGAGACAGGCACCTGCAGCACCTGTCAATCCTGCTACTAGGGGTTATGGGGGAGAACATCCCCAGTGCACTCACTGCAAGTATCATCATCCTCCTGCTGCTCAATGTAGGAAGTGCACAAACTGTGGTCGGTTTGGCCACTGGGTTACCAAGTGCCGAGTTGCTGTAAACCAGGCTACTAACACTGCAGCAAGAGCACTACCTCCTCCACCACCACAGAATCCAGGCAACAACAATAACAACAGAGGATGCTACACCTGCGGAGAAACGGGTCACTTCTCCCGCAACTGTGCTAAGAGGGTGCAACCAGGAGCACAAGCTCCTAGAGGACGAGCTTTTGTCATTGGAGCCAATGTTGCACGCCAAGACCCTAATGTGGTCACTGGTACATTTCTTTTACATGACTCTTATGCATCTATACTATTTGATACTGGTGCAGACCAGAGTTTTATTTAATCTGATTTTGCACGACAACTTAGTCTTAATGAGGAAACTTTAGACTCCCCTTACATTATCGAAGTAGCGAATGGGAAACAAGTTACAGTTAACACTATACATAGGGACTGCCCACTTACACTCATATATCACACATTTGCCATCGACTTGTTGCCGATGGAGTTGGGCAGTTTTGACATCATCGTGGGGATGGATTGGCTTTCACTCAACAGAGTTGAAGTCATTTGTTCAGAAAAGCTACTTCGGATTCCTGTAACGGATGATCGTGTATTGGAAGTTCATGGGGATCAAGCAAAATGAAACGTAAAGATCATATCATGCATAAAAGCGCGTAAGTGTCTACAAAAGAAGTGCATAGCTTTCTTGTCTCACGTGGTGGAGAAAGAAAAAGACAAGAAAACGATACAAGACGTGCCGATAGTGGAGGAATACCCTGAAGTGTTTCCTGAAGATCTACCTGGTTTGCCTCCTGTGCGACCGGTAGAGTTTTGTATTGATCTGATTCCGGGAGCAACACCTGTTGCTAAATCTCCTTACAGGTTAGCACCTTCGGAGATGCAGGAATTATCTAACCAACTACAGGAGCTACTTGATAAAGGTTTCATCCGACCGAGCTACTCACCTTGGGGAGCTCTGGTTCTATTCGTGAAAAAGAAGGATGGATCCTTTCGTATGTGCATAGATTACAGAGAGTTAAACAAACTAACCATCAAGAATCGGTATCCATTACCGAGGATTGATGATTTGTTTGATCAATTGCAAGGAGCTCAATACTTTTCGAAGATCGATCTGCGTTCCGGATACCACCAGCTCAGAGTACAAGATGAAGACATACCGAAGACGGCGTTTCGTACCAGATACGGGCATTACGAGTTCATGGTGATGCCTTTTGGGTTGACGAATGCACCCGCGGTTTTCATGGATCTCATGAACCGTGTGTGTAAGCCGTACTTAGATCAATTCGTTATTGTTTTCATTGATGACATATTGATCTATTCTAAAAGCAAAGCAGAACACGAACAACATCTTAGAACGATCTTGGAACTGTTAAAGGAAGAGAAGCTCTATGCCAAATTCTCCACGTGTGAGGTTTGGTTAAAAGAGGTTCAATTCCTAGGGCATGTTGTTAACAGTAAGGGAATACATGTTGATCCTGCCAAGATCGAGGCAATAAAAGATTGGGACACTCCGAAGACACCTACGGAAATACGTTCTTTTCTAGGCTTAGCAGGCTATTACAGGAGGTTCATCTTGAACTTTTCTAAGATAGCTCTACCTCTAACGAAGCTAACACAGAAAAATGAGCCGTTTGTTTGGGATCAAAAGCAAGAAGAAGCCTTTCAGACTTTGAAACAAAAGTTAGGTGATGCTCTGATCTTATCTCTCCCAGATGGTTGTGATGACTTTGTTGTGTATTGTGATGCATCCCATCAGGGACTTGGCTGTGTACTTATGCAGTGGGACAAAGTCATTGCGTATGCTTCGAGACAATTAAAGATTCATGAGAAGAACTACACTACTCATGATCTGGAACTGGGAACTGTGATATTTGCATTGAAGATCTGGAGACATTACTTGTATGGCACCAAGTGTACCATATTCACTGATCATAAAAGTTTGCAACACATATTCGATCAGAAGGAACTCAACATGTGACAGCGGCGTTGGTTTGAACTTCTGAATGATTACGACTGTGTAATCAAGTACCATCCAGGCAAGGCAAACGTTGTAGCTGATGCCTTGAGCCGGAAGGAACGAGTCAAACCCTTGCGCGTCAGAGCAATGGGAATGACTGTGCAGACAAGCTTACACGACAACATCATACAAGCACAACAGTAGGTTATTGAATGTGAAAACTTGAAGAAAGAACTTGATTGCGGTGTGGAGAAACAGTTGGAAACAAAACTCAATGGACTTGTTTACTTCAAGGATCGTATCTGGATTCCTGCAGTAGATGAGTTAAGGAGACTTATTTTTGATGAGGCACACAAAACCATGTACTCGGTGCATCCCGGTGCTGATAAGATGTATCAAGACTTACGGGCGTTTTATTGGTGGCCGGGTATGAAGAAAGACATAGCTGAGTATGTTGGTAGATTTCTTACGTGTGCTAAGGTGAAGGCAGAACACCAGAAACCATCTGGTTTACTGGAACAGCCTGCAATTCCACTCTGGAAGTGGGAACAGATAGCTATGGACTTTGTTACTAAGCTACCCCGCACTTCCAGTGGACATGATACTATTTGGGTTATCGTTGATCGATTAACCAAGTCTGCTCATTTCTTGCCAATGCGAGAAACTTACTCGATGGATAAACTAGCGAAGCTTTACATTAACGAGATAGTGGTACGCCATGGCGTGCCATTATCCATCATATCCGATCGTGATAGTAGATTTACATCAAGGTTCTGGCAGTCATTGCAGAAATCTCTGGGGACGCAATTAAACTTGAGTACAGCTTATCATCCACAAACGGATGGTCAAAGCGAACGTACTATCCAGACCCTGGAGGACATGTTGAGAACTTGTGTTTTAGACTTTGGTGGTAATTGGGACTCTCACTTGCCACTAATCGAGTTCTCCTACAATAACGGTTACCACAGCAGCATCGGTTGTGCCCCATTCGAGGCCCTTTATGGTCAAAAATGTCGGTCACCGATCTGTTGGTCAGAAGTGGGAGACAATCGTATCACGGGGCCATAACTTATTCAAGAAACTACAGACAAGATTGCTCAGATACAACAAAGACTACAAGCAACACGAAGCAGACAAAAGAGCTATGCCGATAAACGGCGCAAGCCGTTGGAATTCCAAGTGGGGGACCGTGTCATGTTGAAGGTTTCTCCATGGAAAGGTGTAGTTCGTTTTGCAAAGAAAGGCAAGTTAACACCACGATACGTCGGACCGTTCGAGATCATCAAACGCATTGGTCCCGTGGCGTACAGATTGAGCTTACCGGATGAACTTAGCGGTGTACATGACGTGTTTCATGTCTCAAACTTGAAGAAATGCTTAGCCGATAAAACTCTCATCATACCAGTTGAAGAAATTCAATTGGATGAACACTTACGTTTTGTGGAAGAACCTTTAGAGATCATGGATCGCAAAGTTAAGAAACTGAGGCGAAGCCGTATCCCTATCGTTAAAGTTCGTTGGAACTCAAGGCGCGGACCCGAGTTTACTTGGGAATGTGAAGATCACATGAAGAACAAGTATCCCCAACTCTTTACAGAGGAAGCCGTACCGAATAACGAGTCTTAAATTTCGGGACGAAATTTCTCTAACAAGGGGAGACTGTAACACCAGTGCCGGACGCGTGCCGGAACAGTGGTCGCAACAGTAAAACGTACAGTAACTCAGGTATACCTTACATGAAACTATGTTTATACTATTGATGCATTCTGATTAACATGAAACTATTATACGATTGTCTGAATTTGACTGAATCCTTAGGGTTTAACAGTTTGGAACATGTCAGACAACACAGTGTTGAAACATAAATACTTGATGTGATATTATTTGGTGTAAACGTATGTGAGGTTAAACAAAACAAAACCTTAACAGTTACTATTACGGAATGCTAAACCGACGAATTATTTGTATAGGTGTCGATCTGCACGAATGATTCTGAAAGTTTAACGTTTTGAAAGAATGACTTAACAGTAGAAAACAAGAATCAGAAAGCTAAACCATCGACGTGTTCGTTCGAATGACGATTCGAACGAATACGCGCGATGGCGACGAGATCTGACGAAACGAAAACGAATAATGATGCGATCGATCATAAATTTAAGGAAATAAAATATTTCCTATTTTACAATTTTGAAACTCATCATAAAACAAATTAAACAAAACCACTTTAAATTATTTCGCGAACAAATAAATAAAACCGTAAATATAAGAAACACGATAAATAAATTTAATAAATGAAATTAGAATAATTATTAAAATTTAAACAACATCTGAATTGTTAAAAATAGTCTTTTTATTTTATTTACGAAAATTACGCGTAACGTGCCGGATACGCGAAGAAATTACGAACCGAGCAACCGAAATGAACCCGAATACCCCCGGGGTATATATACCCTAAATGAGGTGATTTCCTCATTTATTACATGGTCTCTCTCTCCGTACCCTCTCTCTCCCGTCCACTTCTCTCTCTATCCACAAAACACACCATTTTCACACTTTGAAGCTTCATAACTTGCTCAAATCTCAACCAATTCGCGTGTTCTTGGAGTCTAAACGAAGATCTTGAAGCCCTCTACAAGGAAGTACAACTGATCTGTAGGATTTCACAGCCGATTTCGAGGTATTGAGCATTAAACATTTGGGAAAATAGGGTTTTCTACACCCACTTGGTTCGAACAACACACATAGCCGGTCGACCACCCTATAGCTGTAACCACACGACCACGAGCAACCCTAATACCTTAACACAGATATGAGATCGACCCAGCAATAGGTGCGGTTCGTGGAGATGGTGAACTTGTTGTTCGTGGAGCTGGGACGGCCGAACCTTGGGTATGGTGGCCGAACCCTAACTTTTTCTCCACACGAACCTTCCACTGATGTTAACGAACCTTACATGACTGTGATGCATCAGCCGAACCCTAGAATGCTATGGCCAAACCATGGGGTCTCCCGAACCCTGCATGGGAGACTCACGAACCCTTGGGCTTGAACGAACAATTGCCGAACCCTACAAGAGAGCCACAGCTGGCGAACCTTATAACATCTAATCTGATCGAACCAATACTCGCGAACCCATGATGTCCCGAACCCTTCAGTGACGAACCTGAGTGTGTCAGTCATCAACCCTACGAACCCAAGCTCGACGAACCTTCATTGTGCTAAGACTTCACTTTGGCCGAACCTTGGTCCAGAAGAGGACGAACCTTAGCCAAGGTTCGCTGACAGGTTCGCTGACAGGGACGACTGCACATCACATTTTAGTGGGGACTGGGTCGACTAATCTGATTTTCGCGAATCAGCATTGATCTCCTCGGCCCAACAGTGGGTTCTCGGCCCTATTAATAACCGATGAGTTGTTTTGGCCAATTAGGACATTTGGACTTACCTCTTTTAATTCGGCCCATCATTTGCCACGGCTCAAATGAGGTGTAACAAGGCCCAATTGTTTTTCGTAGGTTTAGTTGAATTCGGCCGAATCCCAATCCTTTTGCTCGGCCCGACAGAAAACCACAAATCATTTAGCTTGGCCCATGTGACTATCTATTTGGCCCACCATACCTCATCTGTTCATCATGACTGTTAGCCCAACTCCATGCTCGGCCCACTATCCATTAAGCAGTCCCTTAGCCTTCTACGGCCCCAAACGATTGTCCTTGGCCCAATCTCATCTAGAACAACCCTTCGGCCCATATGGTTGTTTTTCTAAAACCGTGATCGGGCCACTAATACTTGTAGGCCCAAATGCATGTCATCCGGTCCAGAAACAACCCTTATAGCCATTTAAGTGATCTTGAAATAAATATACGAGCTATATTTTATGAAATTAGAACATAAAGATTTCTAATGTAGTTGGAAAACTTAGTGAATTATATAACAAGTCTTACATGGAAACGAGCAACCTAATAGCAATGTGTTTGGGGAAATTCTTTAAGGCAATGAAACTAAAACATATAAAATGAAGGCTTAAAAAGCTTAAGTGGTTAAGTGATAAGGAGTTCTTGATTAATATACGAGGCCGGATGACGACCGACATCTTTAAGTGTTAGTCAACTTTAGGACTAACACTTACACGCACAACAAATCCTTACAAACTTATACTTATAAACTACAAACACTATGAAATCAATACAGGATTGTGAACATTACAACAAAGGGCAAATAAAGAGCGAGCGTATTCTTACTTTACATAGTCAACTGCTACGAACACAAGGTGAGTTCATTTGTCCCTTTTCAAACTTATTTGTTTTACTTCGGGACTGAGAAGCATGTTAAACATTTTCATATAATTATTGAAAGATTGTTTAATGCTTTAAACTTAAACATGCTACTTATGTTGAAACTTAGTATTCTTTGAAAGATAGTAGATTTGCAACTTATACATTAAACTTGTAGCTTGAAACCACATGTTAGATGCTTATGAGACTTGGTGCTTATACTTGGGGAAACATTATACTTTAAACAGGAGACTTGATGCTTATACATGTGAAACTTTATACTATAGACATGAGACTTGAGACTTATACTTGTGAAACTTTATACTTTCAACATGAGACTTGAGGTCTATACTTGTGAAACTTTATACTTTAAACAATGTGTGAGACTTGATACAAACTTATGGGATTCATGATGAAACATTGTGTGAACACTTGAAACTTTATGCTTGAAACTACTACTTGCGCATGAAACATGGTACATATATCTAATCATAGGCTACGTAATGGCTAAACTACTGGTAATCCAGAGCTTGTACCTATGGATTGAGATATATGTAAAACATAAACGTATCGAGACTAAACTATTACCTATATAAGAGACATGTAAATGCTAAAATACTGGTAGTCCAGAGCTTTTGGTCTGCTTATATGAGGTATGTAATTGCTAAACATAAACATTACGATGCTAAGCTATTATCTATAAAGAGACATGTAATGGCTAAACTAATGGTAATCCAGAGCTTTTGTCTGCTTATATGAGATATGTAATTGCTGGAATTACTTGGGTATGCATGGCTTGTGTCTATGTATGAGATATGTAATTGCTAAACTACTGGTAAACCAGAGCTTTTATCTTGTATAGGAGACACGTAATTGCTAGACTAAGCTTAACTAATCTGTGAGCCACGTAATTGCTAAACGACTGCTAGTGCAGAGCTTGTACTCACATATGGGATTAGGGACAGCTAAACTATGTGCGTGTGAAACTTGATGCTTGATAAACATACATCGAAACTAACACTTGTAAACAATATAGACTTGTAAACTTTGAAACAGACAACAAAAGCTTTGATGAGGAATGGGTTGATTGGTAGGTAGAATGCTTAATTATCATTAACAACAGTGTCATATCCGGATTAGTATGTGGTGGGATGGCGTCTGGGCGGGTTGTAGGCTCGACTCAGGGGTATGCCCTATATATAAGCATACCGATTTGGATATTACATGTGGAGTTAATGAGGTTAAGGTTTTACGAAGGAGGTTTGTGAAACTATTTTAAACTTATAAACTTTATGAACTCACCAACCATTGTGTTGACCTTGTTTTCTTACATGCATTCTCAGGTGATGAACAGGTATAAGCTAAGGCTTCAAGAATTGCATACTAGGCGGCCCAGATAGAGGACCTAGTAAACTTTTGAGAAGCATATCTTTTGTTGATGATACACATCATTTTTGATATCTTGTACATATACAAGATATAGACATGTTATTCTTTTGATAGGTTTACTTAGTTAAATTGCAGAACATTGATATTGTAATTTAACTTTGTAATCCTAGTTATCATTTGATATTGCTTAGTTACTCTTAAACATTGATGCTATGTAAACAATCTGATCATCATGATTATCACCCGCGATATCACGCCCCGGGAACCTTCCGCCCGACGGGGACTCCGATCCAACCCCGCCGGCTCGGGGTGTGACAGTATCTCCTCCAGAGGTATTACAAGCGTTTCGTCAGATAAACACTTCTTGAGGTTCGAGATGTGGAATACGTTGTGTACACTGCTCAGCTCGTCTGGTAGGTTCAGCTCGTAGGCCACTGGGCCTATGCGTTTAGTGATCTCGAAAGGTCCAATGTAACGAGGGTTCAACTTTCCTCGTTTCCCAAACCGAATGACTCCCTTCCAGGGCGAGACCTTGAGTAACACTCTGTCTCCCACCTAGAATTCTAACGGTTTGCGTCGTTTGTCTGCATATCTTTTCTGTCTGTTCCGAGATGCTGCCATTCGTTTGCGTATATGCACGATCTTCTCAGTTTTTTCGTGCACTAGTTCGGGTCCGGTCAGTTGGCTGTCTCCAACTTCCGCCCAATAGATTGGTGATCGACACTTACGTCCGTAAAGTGCCTCGAATGGTGCAGCTTGGATGCTAGTGTGGTAGCTATTGTTGTATGAGAGCTCAACTAACGGTAGGTGAGTCTCCCAGCTACTGCCAAAGTCAATAACACATGCCCAAAGCATGTCCTCCAGTGTCTGTATGGTTCGTTCACTCTGTCCGTCAGTCTGCGGGTGGTAAGCGGTACTCATGTCCAATCTTGTGCCCAAAGCCTTATGCAAAGACTTCTAGAAATGCAAAGTAAATCGACTATCTCGGTCAGAGATTATCGAGATTGGCACCCCATGTTGAGTAACCACTTCCTTCAGATAGATACGAGTGAGCTTGTCTAGCTTGTCAGTCTCTTTGATGGGTAGAAAATGTGAAGACTTTGTCAATCGATCTATGATAACTATCGCAACCACTTGCCGTCTTTGGCAGTTTAGTGATGAAGTCCATGGAAATCTGTTCCCATTTCCACATCGGTATTTCGGGTTGTTGAAGCAACCTTGATGGCTTCTGGTACTCAAGTTTGACTTTTGAGCACGTTAGACACTTACTCACGTAAGTTGCTATCTCGGCTTTCATGTTCGGCCACCAGTAGGTTGTCTTCAGGTCGTGGTACATCTTGTCAGAGCCCGGATGTACAGAATACCGGCTCTTGTGAGATTCGTCCATCACTACTTCTCTCAATCCCCCGTAGCATGGGATCCAAATTCGATCCATTAAATAATAAGCTCCGTCATCCTTTACTTTCATTTGCTAATCCATGCCACGCATGGCTTCAAGAGTGAGATTTTCTGTTTTCAGAGCTTCTTGTTGTGCGATTCGGATCTGATTTGGCAGTTCAGAATGAATCATGAGTTGTAGAGCACGCACTCGTTTTGTTGTTTCCTTTCGGCTCAATGCGTCTGCCACTACGTTTGCTTTGCCGGGGTGGTATTTGATAGCGCAATCATAATCGCCAATAAGCTCAACCCATCTTCGCTGTCTCATGTTCAACTCTTTCTGGTCGAAGATGTGTTGTAGGCTCTTATGATCGGTGAAAATAGTACATTTCGTTTGGTACAAGTAGTGTCGCCAGATCTTCAAGGCGAATACCACAGCTCCTAACTCAAGGTCATGAGTCGTGTAGTTCTTCTCATGCACCTTCAGTTGTCGTGAAGCGTATGCTATCACCTTCTTGCGTTGCATCAACACGCAACCGAGTCCTTGTTTCGAGGCATCACAATACACCACGAAGTCGTCACATCCTTCCGGTAGGGATAGGATGGGGTGCAGTACATAGTTTCTGTTTTAGCATGTTGAAAGAAGCCTCTTGTTTCTCTCCCCAATCAAACTTCTTATCTTTGTGTGTCAGGGATGTCAGTGATTGAGTGATCTTTGAAAATCCCTCAATAAATCTCCTGTCGTACCCGGCCAGTCCTAGGAATTGCCGCACCTCAGTTGGAGTCTTGGGTGCTTCCCAGTTCTTAATGGCTTCAATCTTGGCTGGGTCTACGTGTATCCCTTGCTCGTTAACCACATGTCCAAGAAATTGGACTTCGCGTATCCAAAAGTCGCACTTTGACAACTTCGCATATAGTTGCTCTTTCTTCAGTAATTCCAAGACTAGTCTCAGATGTTCAGCATGTTCTTCCTGATTCTTTGAGTAAATCAGTATGTCGTCAATACACTATCACGAATTTGTCAAGATAGGGTTTGCACACTCTATTCGTGAGGTCCATGAATACTGCGGGTGCGTTGGTTAGTCCAAAGGGCATAACTAGAAATTCATAGTGTCCATATCGGGTTCTGAAGGCTGTCTTAGGAATATCATTCTCTTGTATCCTTAGTTGATGGTAACCCGATCTCAAATCGATCTTCGAATAGTAGCTTGATCCTTGCAACTGGTCAAACAGATCGTCTATTCGTGGCAATGGGTATCGATTCTTGATCGTCACCTTGTTCAGTTCTCTGTAGTCGATGCACATACGGAATGACCCGTCTTTCTTCTTCACAAACAAGACCGGTGCTCCCCAAGGCGAGAAGCTCGGTCTGATAAATCCCTTGTCTAACAGTTCCTGCAACTGGTTAGATAGTTCTTGCATCTCCGTCGGTGCTAGTCGGTATGGAGCTTTGGCAATCGGTGCTACTCCTGGTGTGAGGTCTATCTGAAACTCGACTTGTCTTTTCGGAGGTAGTCCAGGTAGATCCTCGGGAAACACTTCGGGAAAATCGCGGACTACGGCGATGTCCTCAATCTTCCTCTCTTTCTTTGGTTGTTCTGTGATGAGGGCTAGTATAGCAGTGTATCCCTTCTGAAGATACTTGTTTGCTTTCATGCACGACATGATATTTATAGGTACTCCCCGTCGCTCTCCCTGAATCGAGATCTGTTCTCCGTTTTGCAACGTCACTCGTACGATCTTCTCGTTGCATACAATCTCGGCTTGGTTAGCGGATAACCAATCCATTCCAACGACTACATCAAAGCTTCCGAGAGTCACCGGAATCAAATCGATTTCGAGTTTGTGATCCGCCAACACCATGACACATCCTCGAAAAATGTGTTGTGTCTCAATCAGCTTGCCGTCGGCTAACTCTACGGTATACTTATAGTCTAGTGGTGTTGGGGTAATATCTAGTAACTTACTAAACTCACTAGATATAAAGCTTCTATCGGCACCGGTATCAAATAATATACTAGCATATACATTATTTAAAAGAAACGTACCGGTTACGATGTTGGGGTCGTCCTTGGCTTCCCCTGAGCCAATCACAAAAGCTCGACCCTTGGCTGCTCCACCGCCGGCTTTCTTCAACTGAGGGCAATCCCTCCTCATATGCCCCGGTTTTCCACATTCATAACATCCTCTGAGGGTGTTCTGATTGTTGTTGTTGTTCTGATTCTGGTTGAGGTTGTTGTTGTTGAAGGGAAACTTGGATATACAATCCTTGGCCATGTGGCCATGTCGTCCGCACTTCAGGCAACGGTATCGTTCGCATTGCCCAAAGTGGTGATAAGAGCATCGGTTACACAGTGGGTATTTTCCTTGGTACACACCCTTTCCCTTGTCATCGGGTTGGGTGGCAGTGAAAGCTCTTGCAGGTGCAGATCGCTGTTGTTGTTGGGGTTGATGAGATTGGTGGTGGCTGGGTTCCCACTTCCTCTTCTGGCTTTCTTGAGGCTTCAGATGTTCACCTCGTTTGGGTAGCTTGCCCTGAGCTACAGCTTGATCAGTAAGTTTGTGGGCTAGTCGAATCAACGGTTGGATGGTGGTGAGGTCAAACGCCATTACCATGCTCTGAATTTGCCGGGCAGTCCGCTGATGAACTGCTCGATCTTCTTATATTCCGGCGTCACCATTGTCGGGCGTAGTTTGCACAACTCATGAAATCGAGTGCAGTATTGCTCGATCTCAGAGCCCACCATCTTGAGAACCCAAAATTCGACCTCTAGCTTCCTAATCTCGTCGTGAGGACAATACTCCTCTTGCAACAGTCGGGTGAAATCAGTCCAGCTCATGGAATTAACACCATCTAATCCCAATGTTTGAACATGGGTATTCCACCATGTGAGAGCTGGCCCTTCCAGTGTACCGGTTGCGAATTTCACCCGGTTTTCATCAGCACATTCGCACATGGCGCATACAGATTCCACCTTCTCCACCCATCGGAGCATTCCGACTGCTCCTTTGGTGCCCTTGAATTTGTGCGGGTGGCAGTTCAGGAAGGACTTAAAGGAACATCCTTTCCCATTGTTGCCGTATGACCCTGTTTGTCAGAAACCAGTGTCTTGTGTTAGTATCGTGTTAGCTACACTATATTAGTCACGTTAGGCAAGTTGTTAGTACCGTTGTTGTTTCCACTAGTTTCGCTGTGTTGGCGACTCGCTTCGTAGTCGGCAATTTCCTTGTTGACCCGTTGGTCAACCATCATTTTGATAACAGCGGCATCCAGGGTCCGCCTAGCAGGACGCGCGTACGGTCCTCTTCCCGCCATGTATCTTTCTATACATAAGGGATAGAGTATTAGTTAGCACATGTTAGAGTGTTAGCCATATGTCATGTCAGATGTCATATCAAGTGTTATGTTAGATTTCATGTCAGCAATCAACCATAGTCAGATCATGCGATAAATAAATCAAGATACTATTCTGTCACACCTCGGGCCGGCAGGGTAGGATCGGGTTTCCCCGACGGGCGGAAGGTTCCCGGGGCGCGATATCGTGAGTGATAATCGAAATGATCAAATTGTTTACATTGCACATGATATTTAAATGAGAAACTTAGTAGAGTAAAATAGAATTACAAAGTTAAATTACATCAGTTAAGTTTATAATTTAACAATGTAAATCTACTATAACATCATAAATCTTCAATCTTGTATCTGCACAAGATATACAAAATAACTGTGTATGATGTCCAAAAATATGCAGGTCCAAAAAGCTAGGTCCTCTATCTGTAACCTAGTTCAAAAGAAACAACTCTTCAGTTGACCTGTTCGTCACCTGAGAAGTCATGCAAAAATAAAGTCAACACATGGTTGGTGAGTTCATATAGTTTAGTAATTGAATCTGATTTGAAAACCTCTTTCGGTAAAGACCCTAACCTCATTAACTTCACATGTAATATCCATATCGGTATGCTTATATATAGGCAATACCCCTGGGTCGAGCCTACAAACCCACCCAGACGCCATTCCACCGCATACTAATACGCATATGACACTGTTGTTAATGATAATTAAGCATTTTTACCCTACACCTCTGATTTAGATTATGCCTTCCAAAAATTGATTTACCTTTGATTCTCTTGAGTTCATCATAGATACATGATTTCCCAAAAGTCAATGATAGAAATAAAATGTTAAATATTTAATTAAATAAATAAATAAATAAAACATTTATATACAACTAAGACATGATGATTGGGCCTTATTTGACTCAATCAATTAGACTTAGTTGTTGGTGGTAGTCCAAGTTGTAACCTCTCACACGTGACCCATGCCAGGCATAACTCACAAGGAGTACACCTGAACTGACCGGGATTTTAATGGTTTGCCCTTACAGCTTGACCCAATGGTCTTCTGTAGATGCGAGGACTTTAAGGATATCCTGTGATTCTTGATCTCTTTGATTCTCTTGATATGACTTTGATATTGATTTCCTTTGATAGTTTATGTTACTGCCCGTATAGCCTGACTACAAGAGTCTTCTATACCTGAAGGGACTTTATATGTGTGTTACACGTGGTCTTGATTCCCTATACAACTGACATCCACCTTAACTCAAATATTAATGATTTCATTAGATTGTAATGATTTCATTATTACAATGATTCACACACATTTATGATCTCTGATTCCTTGAGTCTCTTGATCTTGATCTTTAGAATTTCCATGATTCACAATCATAATTGATCTTTGATTATGATTCTTTGTTCTCAGATCCCACACTGAAATTAGATTTCCTTGAATATGATCTTTTGTTTTAGTTCCTTTGATTTCACTTTGAATTTAGATTCTTGAATTTGAACTTGATGGACTAAGGGTTTGTTTAGAGTTTAGAATTAAAGTATTACTCATAAGAGTAATTTAATTAACTTGATAATTTGATCTGTTTAATAATTTCCTAGACAGGAGTCTAGGAGTATCAACAAACATATATATGTAAAACATATAATAAATAAAAGCATTTAAATAAACAAATTAAATAAAACAGTTTACACATGCTTCTCAGCCCCGCGTTTTAAAACAAAAATGTCAGAAAAGGGGCAATGAACTCACCTGTGTTGCTCTGTATAGAATTACCACAAAAATGCGCGCTCGTTGTTGTAACCTAAGTATCTTCAGTACCTGAGGTGTTTTAAGAGAATTCGAATACGATAAGTATATACAGTAGTCGTCGTATCTAAGGTTTGGTCTTGTTGTGCAACTACATGTCCTAGATGCTAATGTGTTTCTAGGATTCATCTAACTTAATCTAACTTATTACCCGTAAGTCTCCCATGTCCCAAGATTATTCATCAATAGACCCTAGATGAGTAGGGTTTATTCTAATTACATTACAAGTCTTTAATTCAACATTTTTAAGTTAGGCATTTATTTAAAAACCATTTAATTTAATTTAATAAAGTTTACAATTTAATTTCTTTTATTAAAACGTAATTTATTTAAAAGTAGGGTATAATTAACATGATGGGCTTGGGTTAAGCCCATTGGGCCACTCTCGGGCCCATTTATTAGACTTTGCTCTTTAAACGATTTCTTGATAATTCTTTGCTAAACTAAGCCTAGATAGTTTATGAAAACCATCTAGTTTAGTTGTATGTCTTTATAGCTTTCTCGTTAACAAAATCCCAATTATGCTTTCATTAGATAACTCATGTGATATAGGCCATCTCAATTGTAATGGTTCTCATAGTCATTGAGAGGGTCCTTAGTTCACTCATGTGTGGTTGCATAGCTAAGAAACCCTAATTCTTGATTACATGCTAATTCTATGTTTGTTTCCTTGATACCCCTAATCGGGTGTATGCCATGACCCTAATGTTCCCGTGCACTCACAAGGAATCCCAATCCATGCATACTCACACATGAAGGTTTACGTGCTCGTTCCTCCATGTTATCACCCATGCATGGCTTAAGTTGCCCAAATCCATGCTCACACCCATGCACTCACCCACCTTAGGCCCCATGTATGCAAACCAATCCGTATCAACTTGACCGAACCATCATGGGTCCAAATGAGATGCTGGGCCGGATTGCTGGGCCGTATGGGGCATGGCCGAAGGAAAGTAGGAGAATTAGGAGGCCAAGGTCGAATGAGAATACTCCGAATAGGGATGGTCGAATGAAACTGGTGGTCGACTGGGACTAGGCCGAAAGGCTACCAGCGAATGAGAAGGTCGAAAGGTTCTTGGGCTATTCGGTGAATGGGCAGTTGGTTCGGTGGGGACTCATTCGGCGAATGAAGGCTGGTGTTGCTTCGGTGGTTGTCTCATTCGGCCCAAGGAGGTTGGAGTTCATTCGGCGGCCTGGTGGTTCTGGTCATTCGGCCGCTCGAAGGCATGGTGGTGGCTGCCATGATTTTCGAAATTAATCGACCAGAAACTAAGGGGGATAGTTCCTACACTTTCCTAAGTGTTTGTGGTAGGGTTTTCCTAAGGTTTTGAGAATGGTTTACTCGGTTTCAAGGGGTTCGAACCTAGGGTTTTTGAAAACCCTAAAACCGAACCAAGATCGTGATTTTACCTCGATTCAGTTGGATGATAGCTTAGATCCACTGTACTTTCGTGTTCTACGTGTTACAAGGGTCGTTTTGACACCAAATACGCAAGATTTCGTGAAGAATTGAAGAAGAAAGCTTAGAGAGACAGTGTGGATTCTAGTGAGAGATTAGGGGGAGGAGGAGGTGAACGAAAATGGTGGAAATTTCTGGTTAGTGGGGTTTGGTGTGACCATAAATGCCACATTAAATGATAGGGAAATACCCGGGTTCGTTCGGGTTCGTTTGGTTTTGCTCGGTTTCACGTAAAATGTCGGTTTTCTCGTTGTTTTCGAAACGAAACGACTCGGTTTTTAAAATAGAAGTTATAAAATTATTTTAGGTTGTGATTCCTAATAAATTAACTAATATCTTTTATTTATTAAAAATTCAAACATAATTAACTTACCGTTTAAATTGAATCGCGTAGTTGTTGCGCGCGTTCGTTCAGATCGTCACCTGTACAAACACGACAATAACTATGCTTTTCAATATGGTTTTCTAATTATCGGACATCATTCAGAGCATTAAACTTTCAGATGTATTCGTACAGATCGTCACCTATACGAATAATCCGTCAGTTTATCATTCACGTAATGACATCCGTTGTTGTTTTGTTCTGTAAGGCCTCACATACGTTTACACAAAATAAAAGCCTAACAAGTAACCACATGATGGTTCTGTATCTCCAGATAATTATCTGACTTACGAACCATTGTTCTGAACATCGTTTTCTGAACTGATTTTGAATTTGCGTTGTGAGAGCATAAAATGATAATGATGCTTGATATGAATATGAAATACACTGAATTACATAGAGTTCATACCAGGTTACTGTTTACGTTACTGTTCCGATCACTGTTCCGGTGACGTTTCCGGCACTGATGTTACATATTCTCCTTAATATAAGCTTTGATGTACAACGATTTTCAAAAGATGATAGTAACATAAGTTTGTACGAACACATCCCGCTCGTTTAGGCAATATAAAAGAAAACATAACATAAAATAAACAGTACAACTAGTTTGTATCTATGGTGACATGTGATATGTCACTATCAGAATCTCCATCAGCATCAGCATCATCCTCCTCTAGATCCTCGTTGGGATCCTCGTCAAAATCTTCCTCCTCGAGGTCATTGACCTCGAATTGGGGACCGTCATCCTGTGGTGGTTCCTCGATAAACTGCTCGGCCCACGCATTAAGCATGGCCTCGCTAGCTTGGACCATCGCCTGAGTCTCCTCGTTGGCGACCCGATTCTCCGTAATGCGTCCGTCATGCTCCTGCAGGACCTCCACCATCTGTCCGTGCTGACTCATCAGCTGGGACACCTGGAGACGTAAGGTCTCCACCTGCTCTTCTAACATGTCATTATGCCTTTCAAGGCGGTCGTTCTTCTCTCGAAGAACGCGGACCTCGTCCGATAGCTCCCCGCTCATCCAGATCTGACACCGTGTGCAGGCCACATGAGCTGCAAAGGCCTGCTCCAATGGCACCCCAAGCGGCGGTGGTCGATGACCTGGAGATGTATCGCCGGGATAACTATATGGAGGTACCCTCTCTCCGATAATCCACTCATGTATCATTGTGGGAAGCCATCCCCAATGTCGAGCTCGTGCCGCGTGTCGAGCCCGCCTATCCATCTCGGCATCGACCTGTGCCACTATGTCGTGGACTTGTCGTCTGCTCTCTGTAGCCATATCGTCAGTGGTCGGGAGTCTGTCTAAGTTCCTCCTGGCATCATCGTTGTTGGCCATCCTGTAAGTCTCAAGTTAGTAAACGATAGTTCATCATAAATAATAACATCATCAATGTGCAAATTCTACGTGTAGTGTCTAAAGTTGAGCAATGGCTATAGTCTAAGTCTACTACATGCAAACCTAGTTCCCTATAACCAAGGCTCTGATACCAGTCTGTCACACCCCCAATTTCCCACTCGGGGTGTCAGTCCATGTGGGTGTGACGTGGCCAGAATCACAGCTCAAGGTCATATAGATCAACTCTATATGCAATTTCAAAACACTGTTTGACATACAATTTACAAAATAGTTTGCAGCGGAAATGATATAATCATTGCAGCGGAATAATATGTTTAATACAAAGGCAGCGAAAATATAATTGTTTAACATTTGCAGCGGAATCAGAAATTGTCAGACCAAAACATTGTATCAATACATAACATAAATAAATTGTTTTCAAATAATATGACAGAAATGCATGCGGTTCCTAATGCTCGTCCCTTAAGGTGTGCATTCCTGCTATCCATAGCTTGCTAGTTGCTTGAGAATACAAGTTAGAAAAAGTGTCAACACAATGGTTGGTGAGTTCACAGGTTTTGATACACATATAGTAATAGAAAGAGTGTCATGCTGTTTATCAAATGTTAGTACCGAGCCCTAGGCTCCAAGTGTCAGTGCGTCACTACCGAACTAGACTTGTTTGTCCTTGCCTCCGCTATGCCTCGTATACATAGCAAGTTAGGTCAGAGTTTGCACGGGTTATGACGTCCAGTCAACATGGTTCCCCGTGGGGTTAGTCATCCCTAATGGATCCATTCAAACCTACAACGTTGTTCGTACATTAACGGTAAGACTTTGTGAGGGCTTGTTACGAGTTCAACACTTAATGTTTGTCCAATAAACCAGCATACACCAAAAATGTTTGTACAGTAATAAATGTTTGACTCGATGTAACTAGTATTCTCCACCTATTTAAAAGCGTTTGAAAAGAGTAAAGAGGGGCCGTAAACTCACCTTAATGAGCAAGTGAAATATTGCAAGCGTAAGCTCCCGTGTAGTCCGTGCGTCGGTCACCGGCGACCTATATCGTATATCGCATGTGAGTTCGTATAACGACTGTGTTCGTGTTCATGTTAGTGCTCGTGTTTGTGCTCAACAACCCTCGGTTGTTCATGTTTGTCCATGTCGGTCCACAATGACTGTGTTTGCTCGTGTTGGTCCACATTGACCGTGTTTGACCGTGTTGGTCCACATTGACCGTGTTTGACCGTGTTTGACCAAAGTTGACTGTGTCAAGTCAACAGCCCGTTGGTGAACCGTGTGATGGTTGTGAATTGTGTAGCAATCGTGTAAGTGCTCGTTGTGTGCAAAACACGCAAGTTGCGTCTGTGGACAACTTACTATTTATAGTAAGTTTCCATTTTTGGAAAGTTCACAAAGCATATCGATTTTTATAGTTCTAACATGCTTATTAATCCTACGTGATCATGTTAACACATAACACATCATCATACGAAGTCACATAAGTCATTTTCATCATGTTAGCATATAAAAGTTTCCCTAAATGGAAGGTTTCCATTTATAGCATACGTGACATCGGAAACCATCTAACTTAGCATCTAATCAATCATGGTATAACATATTAAACCACTTAGCATGCTCAAATCATACAAAATGTTCATAACTTGGTTTTTCTAAAAATAAAGTTACTATAAATAGTAACTTTGTAGTTTTTGCATATACATGACCATCTAAACATTCTTAATCTATTTTTATGTCACAAATCATCATAATAAACCACTTAACACCATTTAAACATGTACATATAACCAAATTTATCATCTAGCAATATCTTGACCCTAAAAGTTACTAAATATAGTAACTATGTCGAAAAATGACCAAAACATTATCAAAATCACATTCTAGGTGTTTAAATCATCATCTTAACACCCTAATAGCAATTCTACATACATGCATGTTTACCATTTGCACCAAATCATCAACTTGTAACCAAAAAGTTACTAAAAGTAGAAAGGTTTATAAAAATAACATTTTTAATCATCAAGATCACATTCTAACCTTGCAAGTATACTTGTACATTATCAAGAATCATCCCAACATCAACAAAATCACCTAGAATGTCTTAGATCATACATGCATGCATCTATATCATCATAAATCATCATTTTAAGTACAAAGGCTCATACCCATCATCTTAGATCATCATAAAACACCATTATAACATCATAAATCATCATTTATCATAGAAATATCAACAAACCCAGATTCAAATGGGTGAAAATTCGTGCATGTGAGTCTAGTGAGCTTGCATGTGTGATTTAACACATGTATGCGTGTGTAGTAGTGATATTAAGCCATTAGGGGTGCAAGATTACCTTTTAAAGCTTCCAGAATGTGGGAATGGTGTGTGAGAAGCTCCTTAACTTCCTGGAAATTCGAGTGTAGTAGCCCCAAGAGAGTGGTGATGATCTTGGTGAGCTTCTTCCTTGATTCAAGCCTTCAAATCTTCACTTTCAAGCTTTCAAGAGTGTAACAATGGCTTCCAGAGGTGTTAATGGTGATTTGCAGGTGAAAGAGGCGAGCTTGAGTGTATGGGGGTCGAGAAATGAGAGTAGGGTGGCTAGAAAACGATTACATCTTGGTTAAATAAAGATTCTGCGAACTGGGTCTTGTCGCGTAGCGCGACATGTTCAAGAAGGTCTCTCGCGTAGCGCAAGAGAGTTCGGGGTTTAAATTCCCCCGCCCACCTGTCGCGTACCGCGACAGGGTCCTTGTGGGCCTTCGCGTAGCGCGACAGATCCCCTGAAGATCCCAATAGGCCCATTTTAGTGGGTTTGATCCGTTCATCGCCGTTTTCACGTCTACGAACTAGCGTTTGGCCTCGTTTGAACTTCCAAGTTCAATATTAGAGCGTTTCGTGAGGTTTCGAGTGTTGTGTTACACAATGTGCTAGACGTTCACCAACGTTTGTGTGTTTTGACACGTGTGTGCTGTTTGCTGATAATTCAACGAATTATCTTATTGTGTGTCCGTGCTCGTACGGTCGTGTCACGTGTCACACTAAATTAAACTAATTATAGTGCCACGTGTACGTAAAGCATTTAAATAAACATTTAAATAAATAATTGCTGACCTGGAAATTACGGGGTGTCACAAAATTGGGGTCGCTTCGAATGGAATTGTGGGGCATAATTCATAGAGCTCTCGTAGACACAGGATAGTGTATCGTGACCATAACGGACACGACAATGAGGGGTTAACCAGACTATTATGTGAAGTGTAGTAACATCTACGTAAAAAGGGGTTTAGTTCAAGGACATCATGTCTACTAACCGCTAGGAGACCATGTATACTTCACAAGGGAAAGGTCAAAGGAAACACCTACTTCTCCTTTAATACTCGACCGTTGAAATTGTATCTTGACACTTGAGCATATGAGTTGATTTTTATTCATGCGAGGGATTGTTGGAAATGTGAGTTATTTATTTAATTATCAAATTTAATTTGAATTAGAATCAAGTCTCTCCATATTACTCAAGAATTTTCAAATTACTCTAGACTTTTCAAATTACATGTATTGATTATATGTATTAATTCAAGACTTTTGGAATCACAATCTTGTAGCATAAATACAAGACAATTGGACTCTTGTTTGGTTGTCTACTTGATGATTTCAAGAATACTACAATCAATATACCACAAACGTTGAAGAATTTCTAGCTTTCTCGACTCTTCAAGCTCTTGTTTAAGATATCGTTTTCAGGTGCTAGGTTAATCCTGACAGTACATAAAATGTTTCGGTTGTTGTAGCCTGGGAGACAAATGCGTTCGTCTTGAGAAGAGGTGCGAAATCTGTTTTAAGGGAAGTGTATTGAATACATGTCTCAACCACAATCATCAACACGTCTAATTCATGTTGCAGTGAAGAATAAGTGGAAGACACAATGGATTGAAACATTGTCAAAAGGCTTGATTAAAGACTCAACATTGATCATGCTATAATCAAGGAAGCTATTTGTAGTATCCAACGAAGACATGGATCAAAACAAGTTTGGTAAATAAATTTATAATTTATATTATTTTATTTTAATGTTGTAACCGGTATTGTACTAGATTATTTCTTACGAATAACGAGAGTATCGTTATTATGTATATTTTATTATTGTTTTATAATAAAAATGTGAACCCATTTCTTACAATCTTAAAACACACCTTCGTGAAAAACCTTATAAATAAGGATTTTGGGTTCATGATAGTTAAATATAAACTGAGATTTTTGATAAAATCTAGTAAATATTTTTGAGAAATATTTAGTACAAGTTGGTCGGATTTTGTAATTGGAGTACAATATTTAATCTGTAAACTGTGTTACAAGACATATGATTTGATTCATTGTTTTGAATTCGTGGATTTCAATTGAGAATTGAACCATGGAAAAATTTTACTTTGTTTCAAAATAGGTTTTAAACGTTCATTTTCTAATACTTGTACTAGAAAAATGTGGCTTTGTATACACATACAAAGTGTTTGTGAACACTTGTTTTTCTTTCTAAACTGCATGTTAGAAGTTTATTATTATTATTTTTTTAGCAAAATATCATCGTTTACGAAACCTTTACGTTTTCTAACAAGCATGTTAGATGTAATTATTGTTTATGCTAAACAATATTGGTTTGAACAATTTAACTTTTCTAACTAACGTGTTAGAAACAAGATGGTTTTCGAAACTGTATAATCAGTTGTCCACATTTAACTTATATTTCTAATGAGCGTGTTAAAAATTATAATGTTGATTAAAATAATAAATATTCTAACGAACACATTAGAAAGTATTTGTTTAGAAAGTTCTCATTCCTTTATATTATCAAACGAGCATGTTAGAAACGAGAGTATTTGTTTAGATTACTTTGCAAAGTAATATGCTTTATAACGATTTTAGTAATCGTTTATTTTCTAACAAGTGTGTTAGAATTAGTTTATTTTATATAAACAAACTAAGGTTTATAACGATTTTGGTAATCGTTTATTTTCTAACAAGAGTGTTAGAATCAGTTTATTTTGTATAAACATAATGAGTTTTATAACGATTTGGGTAATCATCTATTTTCTATAAACATAATAAGATATATAACGATTGTGGTAATCGTTTATTTTTTAACAAAGTGAGTTAAAACCAGTATATTTTATAAAAAAGGCTTTATAATGGTTTGGGTAATGGTTTATTTCTAACAAGCGTGTTAGAACCGAATTATTTTATAAACCGAAAGGCTTTAGAAAAGATTTGTGTAATCGTTTTTTCTAACAAATGTGTGAGAACCGGTTTATTTTGTATAAACCAAAAGGCTTTATAAAGGTTCCGGTAATTGTTTATTTTTAGGAAGCATGTTAGAACCGATTTATTTTGCATAAACTTATAAGCTTAAAAAAATTTGGTGATAGTCATTTCTCATAAACATATTAGAACCTGTTTATTTTGTATGAATCAATAAGCTTTAAAATGATTTTGTAATCATATACTTATAATGAGTATGTTAGAAATGGAGTCATCATATAAACAAAAAATTTAGAACGTTTGCTACATGTTCAAATTCTAATGAGCTATTAGAATCAGTTGGTTAGTTGCAATGATTTGGCAATCGTTTTATTCTCTAAAAAGCTAGTTAGATACTGTTTTATAAAACTATATCATAATTTATGGATTTGATAAACATAAATAAATATAGTTTAAAATTAAAACTGGTGCAAACTTGACAATGTGTTTTAGATATATAAAACATTGGTTTTCGCAATGGTTCGATATTCATACAAAAATATCACGGCTTGAACCGTAAATAGTGTCGAGAAGATTATTTGGTGGAAAACAACCTGGTGTTGTTATGAACATAGTCGATTGTTCAAACTACTTGCGAGCTATTATTCTTTAGAAAACTTTGTCTTTGTTAAAGATTAATGTTTCTAAATGAAATAAATACCATGTTATAATTAGTGCATATGTTTTATTGATGGAGGATCTCAAAACGCCACGTGACAAAGTAATTTGTGATGATTTCGGTAGACATTGAAAGTGTTGAAGAAATAACACTTTATGATTGATGTTTAGCTATCATTCTTGTACCCGTTTAAAACATGTTGTGTATAATATTTTATTATAAATGTTCAACTATAGCTTAAGTTAATTTTTTTTTGAAATAAACAAGTTGATCTAAAGATAATAAAATGGTAAATGCTAAATCCTAAATAATATTTAAATTTTGGAAATTTAAAATTTTCTAGTCTAATAAAGATACATATTGTGACATCCAGTACTTGATCGTCCGGCAAGTCCGTACGGTATGTGTTCTTTCAATATTTACTGTGTGTAAATACATGTATATGAACAGTGTTTGGAATAACAGAATTCAAAATACAAGAAACAGTTGTACGTATTTATGTGAAAACTTAAATATTGTAAGTACAACACTCACGATAAACAATAGTTGTAGGTAATTAGGTGAAAACTTAAGTACAATTAATACAACGAATCAAGAAAAAGCAACAGTGTACAAGTAAACAACAAGAAAATGTCGGTAGTGATCTGATATCCATAGATGATAGGAATCAGATGGCCGACAAATCAGTACGAAAACAATGTGAAAACATGATGTTAGTTGAGTCCGTTAGTGAGGAAATACAATTCAAACATAATGGCAGTGCTATTTCAGAATAATGAACTGACAGTGTGTTTGCGTGGGTGATGATTCACACAAACATATCTGTGAGTTTAACGCTCTGAAATGATGACTGAAACGTAGAAAAAACGAATCAGAAAGCAAATCCATTGTCGTGTTCGTTCGGGTGACGATTCGAACGAATACGCGCGATGGTGACGCTATCTGACGAAACGAAAATGAAATACGTCACGAGCGATAATTAAATTAAGAAAATATACTATTTTACGTTTTAAAATTTTGAAACTCATCAAAAAGTAAATAAAATCTATTCTTTTATTTAAACACGTAAAAATACGCGTTACGTTCCGGCAACGCAACGGAGATGAAAACGAGCAACCGAAACGAACCCGAACACCCTCGGGGTATTTAAAGCCTTAAACAAAGCTTTTCTCTCATTTGTATCAGCTCTCTCTCTCTCTAACTCTCATTTCCCGAACCTCTCTCTAGAATAATCATCCTTCAAATCCTCATAACTTGCTCGTTTCATGACAAAATTGGGCGTTCTTGGTGTCCAAACGAAGCTCTCGACTCCCTCTACAAGGAAGTACAACTGATCTGAAGTTTTATCCACTGAAAAATGAGGTACTTGAGCTTGAAACATTAGAAAAATAGGGTTTTTATCCTTTTGTTCAACCACACACAACTAGCCGGCTCTCCACCTTTCCCTTCGAACCATACACCCTCGATAGCCTTTCCTGATACACCCACGACATGGAAGTAGCCCTGCAACAACCATGGTGCAAGGATGATGACGAAACAAGTGCAGGTTCGTGTGTGTTTGAATCGGCTGAACCTGTTGAGGTTTAAGTGTTAGCCGGCCGAACCCTCTTGAGGCAGCCGAACCTCCTCAACCTACAACCTGTGAGTTGGGCGACCCTCACCTCCTCACTTAGCCGAACCTAGCAGGTTGCAACTACCCACGAACCTAACCTAGGGGCTGCCACGAACCCATTCACAGCAAACTAGCCGAACCTACTACTAAGCGCTGAACCCTGGTCTTGGCGAACCACCATCATCAGCCGAACATTAAGAAAGTCGCAAACCTTCGACCCTCATGCCCGAACCTTTCATCAACGGGGACGAACCCCCTGGGAAGACGCGAACTTGTGTTATGGCCGAGGGTTTTATCCACAAACCTGTGAACTTCAGACATCCTGGCCGAGTCTTTTCCTCACCACCGAACCTTGGGTTCACCCCTCGAGTGTTGGACTCACGAACCTTATGACCAGGATGATAGGTTCGCTGATCATGGTGACCGGATTTTAGACAATGGACCCTGCCATTACAAATCACCTTTTTCGGTTAATAAGCAAATATTTAGCCCACTTAATTGGTTGGCCCATTTGCTAATTCGGACCACAGATCACAAAACGCAGCTGAAACACAGTAGTTAAACGGTCCATGTAAAGTTATCGGTCAAAGGGCTACTTGTATTTGGTCCAATCTTATTTACTTGGCCATACACACACTTATGGCCCAAGTGAATTAGTTTGCCACTCACATACATTGGCCCAACATGAGGCCCACAAGGTTTAAATTGAAATGAACACAAAGAATTAAGTGCTTACGGATAGTATGCGTAATGTGGGTAATATCATACTACAAAGTTGGTGAAATAATAATGAGATAAATGTAGCAATTATAACACAAAGATAGGCTACAATATGCTAAAGATTAATAACATTCAATCTAAAATCTAAGTTTTTATACTTAGAATCATTTTGTCACGATAGTGATAAAGCCTAAAATCAACAACAAAGTAAGTTAACCTAAACCTAATGGGGTAAGTGTTATCATAACTAAAACAACTAAGTGAGGCCGAAAGACGACCAAGACTCACGAGTGTTAGCCAACTATAGGGCTAACACATGCATGCACACAAATCTCTACAACTTATACTTATAAATTACATACAACGTGAAATCAAAACAGGATCGTGAGAACATCTCAAGTACAATCAAGAGCGCGTGCAATTCTTGCTTAAGCTAAGTCAACTGCTTCAAATACAAGATGAGTTCATACGCCCCTTTTCTAATCTTAACGGATTTTAAACTCTCGGGGCTGAGAAACATGCTTAACTTTTAAATATTTAAATGTTTTATGTTTAAAATATTGCTTATACTATGATTAGATAATATTGCTTGCTTTATTATCATTTATCATTGTATGCATGCTTGTATGATCATGATATGACAGGAATAACTAGGATGAATATGATAATGAAATTTCATAATTCATCAACACATTAGAATAACATAGTTGTAAGATTATATCTTCCAACACATATTTATTCTCACAAGATCGAACATTGAAGTAATCACAGGTGAACATGATGACAACAACAACGAAACACATGAATGTTATGAAGATAATATATCTTTATAATAACATTCTACACTAGAGTTACATAAGTGTAATAAGACAAGTACTTATAACACTTAGTTTGCAACTCGATACATATTTCAAGTTAACATGGAACAACTATCATCCACCACCTGAGTCGATTAAGTGTGGTAAGACTAGTTCTTACCACAGCTTGGTGACAACATGGTGACTACATGGAATAATTAGAATAATAATCATGATAATGTAACTTCATGAAAACAACATTGATGAACACAATACAATTGATTGCTATTGAACTGTCTGTATTATATCATGTCAATCATGTGCCATATATTCAAGTTTCATTGTAAGTCCCTTCATATAATCGTTTACCAGTTAATTTAGTGGGATCTAAACCGACGTTAGCATAGTGGTACCATAGGTTTGACAAACCTCCGGTGAGTAGGTCGGTATGTTAAGCGTAACATAAATTGGCTGGTAACGTATGACCGGTAACTGGGCGACGATCAGTCAGGTTGGTAAACGACACATGGTGATATCATTCGACAGTGAAATTGTAAGTAGTCCATCGTTACTTGTTGACTAGTAGACTGAGGAATTTATTCTCTCAAGTCATAACACTAGTAACCGTTTCGATGAGGTCTATGGAAATACAAGGTGGTAGAGGTAAATCGGATGCATTGTAATCTGATTACGTGACGATATCAATGGATTCCTTTTAGGCTCTATGCACTTCAAGTTGAGAAGAAAATATCATATGGTTAACTAACACTCTTACATTATTAAAAGTGATTAACAGTTAACCCCACAAGAATAGAATAATAACAAGGATCAGATTAAATTAACCTAATTTCCTTAACACATGGAGGGTTTATCAATACTTCGGTTTAATAACTAAAATCCTATTATTATATTATTCTACATATGATACAACGGGTGATGAACACAGACGGACGGGTGAAATGAAATGGATATCCATAATTGTATTACAAGTGGCATTAAGTTCTATTAGATATGTGGTGGGATGTTGGCTAGGGCTTGGTTCCCTTACATATGCCCTATATATAAGCATAGCTAATAGGATGAGATATCACTTGTAAATATAACTATCGAAAGGCCATTGTGTGAACGGGTGAATCAAGCAACTTGCAAACAACAAGTATGACATTGTGATTATGCATGTGAACATTTCAAGGCTTTCAAATATCAAACTTATGAACTCACCAACCTAGTGTTGACTTTGTTTAAATGCATGTTTTCTCAAGTGACGAACAGGTGTAGTTACCATATTCAAGAATAGCTAGTGGATTTTTAGAAGCCCTAGCTACATTTTGTGTGATCATACTTTTGGGATGACAAAACAATGAATCACCTTTTGTATATCTTGTACAGATGCAAGTTATAAACTCATTGATTCTTTTGATTAGATTTACTTAGTTAAATTATGAGGAAACAAGGTAATTTAACTTTGTCATTCTATTTCATGTAATGTTAGCATTTCTCAGTTATATATCATGTGCTATGTAAACAATCTGATCATTTCGATTATCATCACGATATCACGTCCCGGGAACCTTCCGCCCTGCGAGAAAGTCGATCTAGTCCGCCGGCTCGGGGTTGGACACATATTTAAACCGAAATTACAAGTGGGGACTTGCACGAACACAATGAGCGGGTTGTGATCTTGACTTATGTTGCATGCCACATAGTAAACATCAATGTAATATGGTGAGTGTAATAAAACGAAATACACAATAACGAATGATGTCGTCTACTATATGTTGAGAGAATCAACATGGAAATTCATAAGTGTGTTTTGATTACTATACCATATGAAAGAAATATATGTAATTATTGTAAATAATCTTAATAAATTTTGCACATTTATTAAAGATACTTACTATAGTGATGGTATGGTAGATTATGCTACAACCATTAACGTGATTAAAACTATGTGGAGGATTTATTCTTCAATTTGAGAGAGCATCCCAATAAATGGTTTCATTGAAACAACAATAGAAATGTATAAATGACTTTAGACAAATATGATGTCATGTTGTTGAGTGTCAATTGAGTTGACTATATCTCAAGAGTTTAGTGATTTTATACACATATTATTTATACTATTGGTGATGTATGTCTCCACCAAAGTGACTTGATCTAAGGCTTATGATTAAGTCTTTGTGAGTAAATGGTAAAGCCTTGGAGATTAAAGGCAAATGAGTTATGATCTTATATAATAGATGAAGTTTACTATTATTAGGAGGTTTCCTTAAACCAAGAGTTTAAAAATCTCATCATTCTTGTCTAAACTAAGATATGAATGTTTGTAGAGATATTGTGTTATCTCTAGGAGTTGTGAATGACCAGAATTATGCATCTTCTGTTCACATACCAATATTTTAGTCTAAAGCATGCCAGACTAATACATGTTAATTTAGATTCTCCGCGAAGATTAAATTAGCTTTAAACATTCAATATATGTTATGACATGAGAATGAGTTGTAAGTTAATAGTTTATGAATATAACTTCATTCACTTAAAGAAGGATAACTTTAGATGTCCACCGAAATAGATGTAGTTCTATTCGGTTCATATGAGGAGAACTCATGGAGTAATATGTATGGATGAACTCAATGACACAATGATATATATGTTTATTATCCTATCACATGTGTCAAATTCATCAAAAGATAAATTGCTCAAACTTAATCAAAGTGCAAGCATTGTGAGGGAATGTGCCATTTACGAAACAATCCTCTAGAGTTTGTAAGAGATAGTATTTGAGAAGTTTCTCAATCTCTTGTGAAAAAGGAGAACTTTTCACAGCATGATTTTAATAATTGGAAAATGGTTATCTAATAAGACTCAAATGTGGGGGTTGCTTGCACTTAATACAAGTATGTGAAAGATTTTGCAATAAGGATTTTAGTAATCCAAATAAATATTGCAAACTCGTGACCAAGTGGAGTACACTATAAAAAGTTGATTGAACTCAAATGTCAATTGGTAAAATTCAAATCATTCTAAATACATGGTTATATAACTGGATCCAAGTTGAGATCACTCGTTATAGTTTTATAAGTTGAAAAAACGCTAGTATGACTTGTAAGTCAAGAACACGTTAGAACAACTTATCTCAGTTGCAAATTATCGTAGTTGACTTGGTGAAATCAAAGATAATATTTTGGATCTAATAACATGAGAAATTAAGTTGAGGAATGTGACTAAAGCCCATATAAAGAGATAGTTGAAGGAAACCTAACCTTGTTGATTGGAGATCTCAAGATCTAGCTAGGTTCAATAGGATAACTAATTCATGTATCTAGGATGGTCACTGTGGGGGCATAGTCATACAATGGATGTATAAGCTCATACATATATGTTGATATATATCCTCCTAAACTGTAAAAGGGTACTTAAATACGTCCTAGTCCATTCCTATAACAATCAGTGACATTGTTGTGTGAGGCTAATCATAATATATGGTTAATGATCTATGTAAATCATGATAACCAAAATGTTTTTCATGATTTGTGGACAAATAACCTATGTTAGAGAGAAGTGGGGTCGCTTTGAATGGAATTGTAGGGCAGAATTCCTAAAGCTCTCGTAGAACCAGGATAGTGTTTCGTGACCATAACGGACACGACAATGAGGGGTTAACCAGACTAGGAAGAGTATTGTGTGAAGTGTAATAATGTCAACGTAAAAAGGGGTTTAGTTCAAGGACATCGCGTCTACTAACAACTAGGAGACCAAGTATACTTCACAAAGGAAAGTTCAAAGGGAACACCTACTTCTTCTGCAATATTCAACAGTTGAAATTGTATCTTGACACTTGAGCATACGAGTTGATTTTTATTCATGTGGGGGATTGTTGGAAATTTGAGTTATTTATTTAATTATCAAATTTAATTTGAATTTGAATCAAGACTCTGCATATTACTCAAGACTTTTCAAATTACATGTATTGATTATATGTATTAATTCAAGACTTTTGGAATCACAATCTTGTAGCATAAATACAAGACAATTGGTATCTTGTTTGGTTGTCTACTTGATGATTTCAGGAATACTACATGCAATATACCACATACGTTGAAGAATTTCTAGCTTTCTCGACTCTTCAAGGTCTTGTTTAAGATATCTTTTTCTGGTGCTAGGTTAAACCCGACAGTACACAAAATGTTTTGGTTGTTGTACTCTAGGAGACAGATGCGTTTGTCTTGAGAAGAGGCGCAAAATCTGTTTTAAGGGAAGTGTATTGAATACGTGCCTCAACCACAATCATCAAGATGTCTAATTCATGTTGCATTGAAGAATAAGTGGAAGAGACATTGGATTGAAAACATCGTCAAAAGGCTTGATTAAGGACTCAACATGGATCATGCTCTAATCAAGGAAGCTATATGTAGTATCCAACGAAAACATGGATCAAAACAAGTTTGGTAAATAAATTTATAATTTATATTATATTTTTTTAATGTTGTAACCGGTACTGTACTAGATATATGGCTTCATCACTTCATCTAACTTTTTACACATGTAAAATACAATTTGGTCAACTATTCGTATAGTTGATGAGCACTCATACATTTTATAAATAAATAAATAAATAAATAAATAAATAAATAAATATAAATGCAATCACAAGTCTAAATAGAACTGAATTCAATGAGATGTATTCTACAAGTTTGCACATAAATATAACATTATCAAAGTCTCTCAAACTTATGACAATACTTTGTTAGCAATTCAGACTGATCAAGTATTGAATTAAAATACGTATTTTATAAATTTGATATAAATATAATGTCTCTCAAATGAGTATTCATACTTTGCTTTCAAGTAAGTATTTCAATAAATTTGCGGTAAATAAGACAACAAGATTCATTGTTTAGATATATCACAAACAAGATATAACTCATAAATAAGAAATCAATTCTAACAAGTCTCTCTGCTTTTGCATCTAAAGTTTGAATAAATTCTAACGTTCGTGATCATTGATAAGGACATGTGTAATCCCTAAATTTTACAACGTGTTAAAAGAGGGATATGGGAAAAACGACATGTTTTCTTTGATATCCAAAAATATCATCATGAATTTGTGATGACAACAATATCATGTATCATCCTATATTTTGTATAAATTTAATGAGTTAACCTAGTGTTCTTAAACTATGTTTAGAATGTTTGATGATCACTAAGTTAATTTTTTTAAGAAAATCATTATAAACTAATAACTATAGATTAATAACCGTTAAATATAATATTTGTAATTATTATTCTCTTAAATTTTTAATAACATGTTATAAGATATTTTTATACGTTTATAAGAAATTACTATGGTATTTTTTGATATAACTAGTATTCTAATAAAATAGTTTCCAATGTATTGAAATATCTTTAATGAAGTTGTATATATATTTTGTTAAACTACTACCTTGTAAAGGATTTATGATTCAGAATAATTAAAAAGTTGAATAATATTTTCTAACATAAAATATTACACGAATCTTTTTAAAGAATGTACAGGTTTTAAAATAAAAATCAGATTTTCACATACATTTAATTTAGATAATAATTTAATTAAAAGAACTACTAAATATTTTTATTAGTATTTGTAACTGAGATAATTTTTTTATAAATTGATTATACACTTAAACAATTAAAATTCAAAACATATAGATTTTGAAATTAAATATAATTGCAAGAACAACAAAAATATGTTTTTAGATTTATGAAAATTTTTCCGAATTTTTTAAAACTTGTTAACTATTTGAAATGTGAAAATTTAAAAAAAAAACTCGGGCTGATATTGTAACACCCTAGGCCGACGTGATGGATCGATGTCCCGCTGGGTGGAATAGTCCTGGGCCGCGATACCTGGGTTATCAAATTTTATTTACAGCACATGATATATATGAAAGTATTGCATTCCATTCAATCGTAACAAAGTTAAATTACATCTTTTCTATCTTAATAATTTAACCCTGTAACAAAGAGAAATTTAAAGTTCTAAGTCTTCTAGCAATTGATTTTCCCAAAAGTCTCAGCAAAAGAGCTAGGTCCACTACTCCAGGCCTTAACATGCATCCTAATAGGTAATCTACTTATACTTGTTAGTCATCTGAGAAACATGTAAACATATAGTTAACAACTATGTTGGTGAGTTCATAATAATAAGTTTGAAACCAATAAATTTATGCCAGTAATTTATACAAGTCAAATAGTCTACTGTATAAGCAATGATTCCAAACTTCATTAATTATATTCTCCTGAATTATTGAAGGTCATATATGTATAGGGCACCTTAGAGCCGAAAGACTCAACTGCCAGCCCACCACTCCTTAGATGGTTCATGATTGTATACTTAATGGAGGTTGGACCCTCTATACTTGTACACTACACCACTTGTTTAGTATCAATTTAGACACTCTAAATTCTTTTCAAATATGAATCTCAACTCCATTCGTTGACCTGTTCGCATAGCGTACCGACCTTGGCGCTGAAAGTTCGTCAGACTAATAGTACTATCTACGTTACCGTCGGTTGACCGTTGTCAACTAATGATAAATGATTTGTGAAGGGTCTTACAAATATGTATGAAATTTTGTCTTGCACATGGGTCAGCGAATATACAAGACATACACTCTCCTAATTGTTATTTGTATATAGTTGTTTTCGTAGATTTCTCAAATTTATTTAGTGAAATGAAATAGTTACAAGAAAATCTTACTCGAATTATATTCGACTAAGTGTTTCTAGAGTCCCATGAATGATTCTAGCCATTCTCCTACTTTCTTCGTACGAATTGGTACTCATTTGCATGATTCCGTATGCGAATGAGCCCGTCTCATTCGTGTATTTGCTCATTCGTCTAGGACTTTATTCGTGTGCGTACCTCGAGCGAATGGTACATTTCACTCATACGAATGGATCACCCATTTGTACGAATGGATCGTTTTGATACCCCATTCACCTGCAACTCGTTTAAAAATGGGTTTTCAGAATTAATGGCACATTGGTGATATTTTCTAGCTCAGAAACTTCTAAAAGTGATGGGGAACGTGTTTGCGTGCTTTCTTTGTCGAGTTTCTTACCGAAAACTCGGACTCCACGTATGAACGTGCGGTTATGGTGAAAATGGGGAGATGATGAAAGTGGCAATGATGAGGACGATTCCTGCGAAGTTTGTGGTCGAAATGGGATGTTTTCCGGCTTCACTCGTTCGTAGGTGCGATATTTTACAGAGAGGGTGTTTATGGTGGATGTTTTGAAGAAATGGTAAAAATTTCTCAAATGTGGCTTTTATAGCTTTGCTGTCATTTGAATGAATCATTTGTACGAATGAATCCAGTCATACTAATGACTCTTTCGTCTGTTGATTTTGAAATTGTTATCTCACTCATACGAATGAGGGCGTTCATTTGTACCAATTACTTTTAGATTTTTATTAGTCTTTGCATTTTCCAATATTCAAGGTTTAAAAGCTAAAATTTGTTTCTTAATTACTAATTTTCTTTTAAAGATGTTTATTATTTTATTGTTATTTTTAATCATATGGTTTAACTCATGTATATATTTACACAAATCGTCACCCGTGCCAATACATCACTCGTTTCATCTTCTGACTGCTTTTCCGTGTTTATGGCCAGTAAAGGCATCATTCCAGGAATATATGTTTATGGATCGTCACCCATAAAGATATGCTCCTAGTCTAATGTTCCGTAACGTTGTCTTTTTTGAGGTTTCGTTGTTCGTTTATTGATTATTGTTGCTTATTAATTATTGTTTCGGGTTGTTTTCCTTTGATTCGTTTGTATTTTAATATGTGTATGTGTGTATATATTTATATTCTAATAACCATTATCATTTCTAATTGTGCATAACTTCATACATGGTAAAAAGAATTTTCTTATGCGCTTATGCATTACCTCACATGTACCAGTTCTTACAGTCTCTCCAGTTGGAGAAATTTCGTTCCAAAATTTGCGTTGCGTTGTAGGATCTTGACTGATATACAAACAGGTGGGGGTACTTGTACTTCATCTCATATTCACGTTCCCAAATGTATTCTGGCTCGCATATGGAGTTCCATCGTACTCGGAGTACAGGAATTCGGCTCCTCTTCAATTGTTTGGCCTTCCACTCCATAATCTCGACCGGTTCTTCAACGAAATGTAGTTTTTCGTCTATCTGGACCTCTTCCATCGGTATTATCAATTACTCATCGACTATGACAATCAGTATACGTGCTGGAATTAGTTGAAATCTAAGGGTGTACACAACAACAACAGAGAATACAGTAGTGCGAGAGTTACAAGGACGATAACAAACACACAATCAAACACAAAGATAATTCTGAAACAAAACGGAAATCCTAAGAATCGCATAAACATGAAACAAAAGAAGATACAAACATCTTGTGAGGGAAAACAATAAATCACACCTGAATAAAATAACATTCTGGGATATTAATTTACCAAGATATTTAGATGGGTGACGATCCACGTGAATATGTTGTGGACTTGATATATAAATGATATCTTTACAGTATAAAACAACATCAGAAGATTAGACAAACGTTGCTTTTGTGTGGGTGACAATTCATACAAACACATAACTAAGTTTTATACCTCTGATAGAAATTAATAACTAATTTTAGAATACTTTTCACTAAAATATTTTAAAAAACGAACCTAAAACGAAGATAAAAATTTACTTCTAAATAATAAATATTAAAATTTGTTACACACTCAGTCATTCGTACGAATAAGTCTTTATTCGTGAGAATGAGTCACCATGTGACAATCCGGTATTTCGGATTAACCCGGTTAATCATAAATTAACAGAAATGATACGAAATTAAATAAAATCAAAAAGAGGGATTGGAATTAAACAAAATAAGTTCAATAACATTTAAACTATCAGGAGTAATGTTGAAATTATATGAAATGTTCAATTTTGACTTTTAAAGTCATAATTCGTATGGTTTATCAAATTAAAAAGGAAATTCACTCTAATTCGAGTTGTAACCGAATTTTAACTGATAATAATCATCACATTGATGATTACTAACAACCATGGTACGTTAATAACACCATAATTGTCGAAATTAAACCAATTAAAACTCATAATGTTGAAACCGTCACTAAACAACTATAAAACCCATACAATTCAGTCGAAATTCACACAATTGAACAATCAAACACTTCAATCAGCACCCACAAGACCTGTTTCATCAATCAATTTGATTCCAGAAGCTTTGGTTTGAAGATTTCGATCAAGGACTTGGCCAAAAGTCATGCCACAAGTGAACTACTTCAATTAAAGATCAATTTGGGTAAAAACCAACTCCTACACATCCTAAAAGGTCCGATTAAGGGTAACCCCATGTTAATTTCGAGTTATAATATTGAATTATTAGAATTTGATTACAAGGGTTCTTCTCAAAAAGGAATTTGGGGTATTTGATACAAATGAGTTTTATAATTCAATTAAACCATACAGTTTGCTTCGGAATAACCCATTAAACGACATCCCTATGATAATTACATCCAGTTATAACGAATTTCATGATTTTGACCTCTAGGGTTCTTCATGTAATCGAATTTGAAGGTTTTGATCAAAATAGATTCTAAAATCAATTTAAATTATACAGGAGGTTTCGGAATTACTCATTTAATGAAAACCCCATGTTAATTTGATAAAACAACAAAGAATTAAACGATTTTGGAATCTAGGGTTCTTAACATAAAACAAATTGGGGGTTTCGAATCAATTGAATTTTTTATTCAAATTAAACATTACTGAAAGGTTCGTGGTAACCTGTTTAATGAAAACCATATGAATCTAGGACCTGAAATTAACAAATTTTGTCAAACCGAGTTGGAGTGGCTACGGTTCGAGTTCGAACCTATCCAAACCAATTCAGACCGATTTTTTTACACCAAATATCAAATTAAAACCACCTATGAACTCGCCTAGACCTGTGGAACCATAGCCCCGTGGTTCAATGATCGATTGAGATCAAATTGTGGGCGAATTCGGAACAATTTGGTTCGAATGAATAAACAAAGGGAAACCGGTTGGGTTGTGGGTAAAACAACTAAAAACCAAACTCTAAAGCAAAAACTGAGTAAGATGGGCTGGTTTGGTCATGGGGTGTGTGTCTCAGAGGTCGGGGGTTCGAACCTTGCTTCCCCTGGTTTTTGAAATTTAAAACCAATTTTTGTATTAACCACAACTTGATCGTTTTAACTGCAAATCGATCCATTCAAATTGCTTTGGAATCGTAATAGAATTCTGAGGAAAATAAAATGATAAAATTTATATTTTGAACAAAAAGTCAAATCGTGTATAATTACGTGTCGTAAAATGAAATCGTATATGTTTATACGAATTAACCGAACGAACTTAAATTCTTACTCAATTTTTTATGTACGTTTCAAATATCCTAACATACGTGTGTTGACACGTATGTGATTACAAACGCAAGTTGACATGTCAAATAACGAAACGTTATCGTAAATAACACAGATTATTCGTAGAAGACTATCAATGCAATTACACGAACACTTAATCATTCAGACTTGCATTCTAAGGTGCGTACACGGCCCCTTTTTACTTTTACTGTTTTGGGGGAGAAAACATGTGCAAACAAACGCTTTTAGATACATATCACTTGCATGAGTTAGCTATTTACTATAAGTGCGAACATAACACTAAAAGTCCTTACATTTCGAACTGATTAGTTTGCCGTATTGCAAAGCATGGAAGTTGAAGATATATCTATTGGGTTTGACAAGCCTCACTTGGTGTATTGTAGGTCTACCCAATTCAAACATTAATATTGTTTGTTTTAGACAATAGTGGAAAGACAACCAAACGACAAACAGTCAGCTTCGGTGTCGACCGCTTTTATTAATAGTACGCTGACTAGCTATCATGACTATGCAATGTGTGATTATGTTATCTGCAAACAATACATTTCAACCAGTTGTTCAAACATTTATGTTTATATATACAAACCTGTGTATGCACCAACCTTTGTGTTGACTTTATTTGCATGTTTTCTCAGGACACTAAAGCACAAGCAAGAGCAAGCAGGGACTTGGACTTTGAGTCTCATGCATCAGTGTCTTATTTAATTATTGAAATTAAACATTGAATATTGTAATTTATATTTTTGCAACAGTTATGTTGTTTTGGTTTTTCAAACGCTTCTACAAACGTTAAACTTTGATTTTATGAAATTAAGACTTAATTATGTTTAAAAGCATATAGAGGTCTTTCGCTATGTCTAATAAAGGAGATCTTGGTTTGTCACGCCCTAAATAGTATGATTTCGTTAGTTGGAAATTGAGGGTGTGACAAATTGGTATCAGCGCCATTGGTTATAGTGAACTAGGTTTGCATTGGTAAACTTAGACTACACACTTGCTTACAAAATACATTTTGCATAGTATTTATACATGATATTATGTAACAGACATGGAATCATCATCATCTATCCCTACTCATACTGAGGAGTTGCAAGTTGTGGCAATTCCGGCATCGAAGAAGAGGAAATTAGAGCCAGTGGACGATGCGATCCACCATGGTGAAGACGTACATGTGTGACCAAGGGGGGCAGTCATTATTGGTAGTGGTTCCCAGACCTTATTCGCAGCTGGGTGCGCGAAGAGAGAGTTCCTCCACCACCTGCTACTAACTCTACTATTGGCATTTGGACTCTACCTGCTCTAGGATATCCACTAGAACAAGCTTTTGCTGCCTTCGCTGCGCACATGGATCGAGAGATCAGCAATGTAACATCACTGTACTTTCTGTTGTCCGTACGTCCGTACATCAGTACGATTGTACTGTTACGACTGGAGATTTATAATTAATTATGATTATGAAATTATTGATTTACATAATTGATATTATCACTATACTGGTATACATGTTATAGCACATTAATTATACGCGTAAACCACGGGAAGTTTAGTTGTAATTCAACTACACAGACCCGCAGTGTTTATCGCAGTTACTTATTAATGATGATGAAGGATTATTGGTTGAGAATGGATTTGGGATGGAACGGGAAGTTTGTTTGAGTCTGGTTACTAAACATAGTCAAGGACCCATGGACATGGTTTATCGAAATAGCGGTGGGACGGTGGCTAGGGCAGTTGCGACTGACCCTTACATATGCCCTATATATATGCATATTTCGGCCTATCATGGATGTGTCAGTGACTAGGGTTTAGTGGGATTTTGGTTTGGGAAATGATAATATTAAAGTTAGTAAATAATGGGAGTTAATTACGCGATGTGAGGTTACGAACATTAGTTAAACGCGAGTATTGATTTAGAAACATTAACTTAATAATGTATTCGCGTGGGTGACGATTCATACGAATATAATTATTAAGAATAATGTTCTAAAAACGATATTCCATAAATCATAAGTCAAATCGAAATACGGTACGAGCATCGGATTCGCAAAGGTGACGATCTTTACGAATACGTACGCGAGTAACGCGTTTCGACGAGATAATTAAATATTATCAAACGATATTAATCTAATAAATAGAAACTAAAAACGTTTATTAGGAATCACAACCTAAAATGTTTTCGAATAAATTAATTTATTTAAATAATTATTTAACGAAAACGAAACGGAATTTATTTTACGAAACAAACTATTTAAACTTATTTTAATTAAATAAAACTAATTTATTTAAAACGAGTTATTGTTTTAAATATGTTACGTTAGAAAACCGAGCATGTTGTTACATTTCACGCGTATTAAACGAGATCTGTTACGAGACAAAGGGTATTTAGAAATCACGATAATTAATGAAACTATATTATTTAAACACTTTGTATTTAAATATGTTTAATGTGTAAAAACCGAGCAATTTATTTATTCTCATCGTGATAAAAACGAGACCGGACACGGGGAGGAGACACGCGATATATGGAAGGGATTCCCCATCTTCTTCCTCACATTTCACAAACACACTCTCTCTCTAAACCCTCTCATTTTCGTCACCCTCAAGAACCCTCACCTTCTCTCTAGCTTTTCTCCTTCAAATCTTAACGGATTCAAGAGATCTCGGAGCCTAAACGACCGGGGAATCGAGGAGAACAAGAAAGTACAAGAAGACTTCACATTTGATTCATCATTCGAGGTAAATCTATGTTTTTCTGTTCGGGTTTTGTTAAAAACGTGATGTAGTAGTGGTTATCAACTTGAATCGAGATTAGGGTTTGTCTAAGGTGTTAATCGAGTTAGTTAGTGGTCTTTGAGAACATTGGATGAACTTGCTACATGATGAAACACGATGAAGGATGATGATGATTAACAGGTTCGGTGGGGGTGGGATGGGCTCGCTGCAATACAGCCACGAACCCAGCAGGTTTGGGCCGAACCCCATGCTGCCACCAACGAACCCATGGCATCCAGCGAACCCTAGCGAGCCTAGCCAGTCCGACGAACCCTAGCTGGGCAGGAAAAAGGTGAGCCGAACCCTGCCCAGGCAGGCATGCCACCGGCGAACCCTTGACTTGTGTGGCCGAACCCTGGACCAGCTGGCAATCACGAACCCTCACGAATCCTCACGAGACTCCCGAACCTTAGCATGTAACTAGGGCCGAACCCTCCCTGTTAAGCTGGCCGAACTTTTCTGTTAAACCAGCCGAACCCTTGTTTTGCTTGACCGAACCTTGCTGTTAAACCAATCTAGACATGGGCTGGGATAAGGGCAACGAACCTTCCCCATTGGAGCCGAACCTTGGCTGAACTTTGACATAGGTTCGCTGCCACAAAAGGGAAATCCGACTTAGATTAACTTAACAAGGGATTTAGGGTTAATGGGGGATATAAATTATATGCATAAGAGTATGTAGAAACACATGCTTGCATGCAAGGAATTCTAGTTGCCACCTTTGTTTTAATAACCATAAATTGTAAATTGGGTCCTTAAACCTAAATTGTATAAGGATGGCCTAGAGGGCATGATGGTTAGATTTATATAAAACATGCATGTGGGTATATATGTACATACACATAAACATAGTTGTGTGGGTGTGTGTGTGAGCAACATAAAGGTTATTATCTAGGATACATACATCCTTGGGAACCTATATAAGGGAACACAACTAGTCATATTTATGAAAAGGTTTAATTTAACAAGTTAGAATGCATGTAAATAATGATCTCTTAATGAAATCGTTGGCGTTTCGTTTAACTTAAACAAGTGAACTAGGTTAATAAAAATGCAAACGGGTTAGAGTAAACGAATAAAGATATTAATTGAATATGAAACACTTTTGCTTATAAAAGTGGAAATCACGCTATAATTACAGATCGTTGAGTTGATTTGAGTTACTTACGCGAGCGCGCATAATACGAGAACCCGGATTCTAAGGACTTCAGGTGAGTTCTCATAACCTCCCTTTCTTTAAACTGTTTTAGTTTTAAAACTCGGAGGTGAAACATGTATACCGGTTTAAATATTATTTTGATAATACAAGGATAATACCTGTTTATCAATATGATATTCACGATATAAAATTTTCATTTATTATGGATTGTCTCTTATTATTTTATATCCATGTAAACTTTGTTATGGACTTAGGTCAATAACAAAGATTACAAGTATTGTCACAAACCTCGAGAGTCATCGCTTTTCACTTCGGTTAATTGCTTTGACCTTGTGTATTGTCACGTGGAAGATTTCCACATCGGTGAAGCATTGCCTTTGACTTCGGTTATTTGCTTTGGCTTCATGTATTGTCACATGGTTAGCGACCACTCCATGAATCATGTATTTAACTTATGTTAATTACATAATGATCATGTATAGTCACGAACATTATTTGAGAATATGATTGATGAGATTGGTTGATTAATTTGTGGATTGATTATCTATATTTGAGTATGATTATTTGTGATTGACTATGATTGATTTGGTTATGTGGTTATGTGATTGTGTATGTGTTTGATTGTTGAATTGATGGATGTGTGTTGGATTATCTCATACAGGTATTCACATGGATTTTCTCAAGAAGATCATAAGTTTTATATTCGTTTTAAATAAAGTATTTTATAAAACCATTTTAAGCATAAACTTTCAAACTCATTTTACTAAAACATTTTTTTTAAATATAAAAACTTCTGATTACTCACCAACTACTTTTGTAGTTGACACTTGGTTTTCTTACATGTTTCAGGTGATGGAGACAAGTAGGAATGAAGAGAGGATCTCTTCTATTTTGGACATCATCATATAGGGTCTTGGACTTAGTTAATTAACTAAATTTCTGGCGACTAGAGTTTAGTTAGTTTAACTAATTCTTTTGTGTAATTGATGTAATTGATTCATGATGAACATGATTTTTGTGTAATTATGTTGTTTGCTTAAATGATATATGATGATTAATTTAGATGCCCACGAGCTTTTGAACAATCTACACATCCCTCGTGGCATCCCGACGATTTCGCCGCCGGTCGGGGTGTTACAAGCAACATGCGCGAGGCAGCAGGGGCGATTGTAACATCAGTGTCGGACGCGTGCCGGAACAGTGATCGCAACAGTAACTCATACAGTAACTCAGGTACACATTACGTGAAACTATGTTTATGCTATTGATACATTACACTTGATACGAAACTATTATGCGATTGTCTGAAATCTGATTAAAACCTTAGGGTTTAACAATCAGAAAACATGTCAGGCAACACAGTGTTGAAACACAGATACTTGATTTGATGCTATTGTGTATAAACGTATGTGAGGTTAAGCAGAACGAAACTATAACGGTTGTTGTCACGGAATGCTAAACCGACGATTTATTCGTATAGGTGACGATCTGTACGAATGATTCTGAGAGTTTAACGTTCTGAAATAATGACTGAACAGTAGAGAGCAAGAATCAGAAAGCCAAACCATCGTCGTGTTCGACGCGTTCTGACGAAACGAAACGAAAAGGAAAAGAAAACGAAGAACGATAATAATTTTAAGGAAATAAAATATTTCCTGTTTTACAATTTTGAAACTCATCATAAACAAAATTAAAGGAAACTATTTTATAAAAACGCGAACAAATTAACGAAACGTGTAAAAATAATATAATTCGATAAATAACTTAATACTACGATATTTAAAATGATTTCTAATAATATTCATATTCTAAACATCCTAAAATAATCCTTTTTAGTTTAATTACGAAAAATGCACGTAACGATCCGGATACGCGACAAAAATACGAACCGAGCAACCGAAACGAATCCGAACACACACGGGGTATATAAGCCTTGAAAGAGGCTATTTTTCTCATTTATGACAAACCCTCTCTCTCTCTTTCTAACTCATAATCCCGTTCATCTCTCTCTCTAAAGATCACCATCTTAAAACCTCCATAACTTGGTCATTCTTGGGCCAAATCGCGTGTTTTTGGAGCCTAAACGACCATCTTGAAGTCCTCTACCTAGAAGTACAGCAGATCGGAAAAGATAGCCACTGAAAAACGAGGTATTGACGTTTGAAAAATCACGAAAATAGGGTTTCTTGGAACATTGTTCGATCTAGACTTATGTCCGGTTTAAAACAGTAGCCTACCCACCCTAGACCCTAAATCGAACATCAAAGAGGCTAGAATCAACCAGCAGAAGGCGTGAGCGCATCGGAGCAGTTAGATTTGAGGAAGAGGGTGATGGTGGAACAGGGTTCGGGAGTTTTTGGCCGAACCCATTGGGCAGCCGAACCCATTGGGCAGCCGAACCTTTGCAGTGAGCACCCTCCTCAACCAAACCTCCATGCACGAGCCCTAGCTGCGAACCTTCTTTTGACGAACCCTGGACTCAGCAGCGAACCTTTGGTTCGTCTACCACCATTAGCCGAACCTTTAGAGGTTAACCGAACCCGTTGCATGCCTTGTTCATGGATACACGAACCTGTAGAGTTTTCATCGGGCCGAACCTTCTTCTCATGGTCTATCAAAACAGCCGAACCATGGGTGTTAGCGAACCATAGACGAACCTAAGGACCTACGAACCTATGGTGTAGAACCCATGCGGCTAGCCGAACCCTCATGGTCTCCACTTAGCCGAACCATTCTACACGAACCCAGACACTTGATGACCACCGAACCTTCTGTTGGTTGCTGCGAACCCTTGGTCGAAGCCAAACCCTCTCCACATTCGATGAACCTACTGGAGTGCCGAACCAGTGGGATCATCACGAACCTTGCATGAGTCCTACTCCCACCATGTTCTGGGCGAACCTGTGAGGGAAATCATAGTCGAACCCTGGAACCCATGACGAACCTACAGCTGAACACTTAGCCGAAGTATTCTCGCCGAACCTAGGACTGCCGGGCATAGGTTCGCTGAGCTGGGTTTGAGCCTAAGTCGATCCATCGACCAGCTTACTTGATCCAGCCTAAGTAGTCGGGCCAAATTCCTAACCAGCCGGGCCATAACTTCAGTTAACTCAAGAAATAATACGGCCCATGTAAATGCTTTGGGCTCATCCTATTAGGCCCAACATAAATGTCTTAAACATACAACCCTCTCGGCCCAAACTAAAACCCAACAGGCCCAAATTGCTCCTCAGCACAATGGCATTAGCCCACGACACTTATGAGTCCCGGGTGACTTAGTTCGATCCATGCGTGTTAACCGGCCCATTAACACACATAACTTTTAGGCCCAATCTTATCATAAATGGTCCAATAAGTTATGCGGCCCAATTGATTTTAAATAAATGACGAACGCATGAAGGAACGTTGGAAACGATAAAAAAAATGAACAAATACATTTATGAGATAATCATTTTGTTTGTTATAAAGTGATAACAAGTTTTAAACAAACTACATAAAGGCTTAAAAGCCTTGTATACAAATGATAACTTGTAATTAATGAGCAAGTATGAGATCTTGAAAAATGAAGAATTGGGGCCGGATAACGAACAAGACTCGCGAGTGTTAGTCAACTTTAGGACTAACAGTTACACGCACAACAAACCCATGCAAACTTATACTTATAAACTACAACACTATGAAATCAATACAGGAGCGTGAACATCAAAACAAGTGCAAACAAAGAGAGCGTGCATTCTTATTATACTTAGTCAATCATTACGGGCACAAGGTGAGTTCATTTGTCCCTTTTTAAACTTATTTGTTTTACTTCGTGACTGAGAAGCATGTCAAACATTTTAATACACTATTGAAATATTATTTAATGCTGTTAAACTCAAACTTGATGCTTACAATGAGACTTATACTTGGAATCTATTATACTTTGAGGAGCTAGAAACTGGATACTTATTCTACAAACTTGATGCTTATGTTTGAAACGAGATACTTAAACTTTAGACTTGATGTATATACTTGAAATGAGATGCTTAAACTTGAGGTTTGATACTTATACTTGAGATGAAATACTTAAACTTGAGACTTGATGCTTATGTTTGAGATGAGATACTTAAACTTGAGACTTGATGATTATGCTATGGAATACATGATGAAACTATATGTGAATGATTGAATCTATGTGCTTGAAACTATGATTGCGCGAGAAATACTATACATGTATCTAATCATAGGCTACGTAATTGCTAAACTTCTACTAGAGCAGAGCTTGTACCTATGTATTGAGATACATGAAGACTAAACCATGACGAGGCTAAGCTATTATCTATATAAGAGACATGTAATTTCTAAACTTCTGCTAGTGCAGAGCTTTTGTCTGCTTATATGAGATATGTAATTAACGGATTGTTTGTGTATGCATGGCTTGTGTCTGTGTATGAGATACGTAATTGCTAAACCTCTGCTAGAGCAGAGCTTGTATCTTGTATAGGAGACACGTAATTGCTAGACTAAGCTTAACTAATTCATGAGATACGTAATGGCTAAACTTCTGCTAGAGCAGAGCTTGTATCTAGCCGTGAGCTACGTAATTGCTAAACTTCTGCTATAGCAGAGCTGGTACTCACGCATGAGATTAGGGAAAGCTAAACTATGTGCGTGTGAAACTATGATGCTTGCTAAACTTACCTTGAAGCTAATACTTATGAATGCTATTAGACTTACAAACTTTGAAACAGAAAAATAAAGCTATGATGAGGAATGGGTTGATTGGTAGGTAAAATGCTTAATTATTATTAACAACAGTGTCATATGCGAATTAGTATGTGGTGGGACGGCGTCTGGGCGGGTTGTAGGCTCGACTCAGGGGTATGCCCTATATAGAAGCATACCGATTTGGATATCACATGTGGAGTTAATAAGATTAAGGTTTTACCGAAAGAGGTTTGTTAAAGCTATTTTAAACTTATAAACTTTATGAAGTCACCAACCATTGTGTTGACTTTATTTTTCTTACATGCTTTCTCAGGTGAAGAACAGGTTTAATCTAAGGCCTTGAATTGCATGCTAAGAGGCCTAGATAGAGGACCTAGTTGATTTTGGAAGCACATATTTTGTTAATCATACGAATCACTTTTGGTTGTCTTGTACAGATTACTAGATAGAAAACTGTGATTCTTTTGTTAGGTTTACCGAGTTAAATTACTGAACATTGCTATTGTAATTTAACTTTGTAATCTTAGTTTAATGTTTGATTGTGCTTTAGTTATTCTTAACATTGATGCTATGTAAACAATCTGATCGTTTCGATTATCACATACGATATCATGCCCTAAGAACCTTCCGCCCGACGGGGACTTCGATCCAACCCCTCCGTCTCGGGGTGTGACAGATTGGTATCAGAGCTCAAGGTTATAGAGAATAATAGGTCATTTTCTTAAACGGTTTGGCCTAGACTATAACTTAGGGAGCCTCATGTAGAGAACTTAGGATTTATGTTTGCATTGTGTCTTCAGCATTCGATCACTGCACTAACCAATATGTTTTGGTTATGATCAGAATGCCGCCTAGAAGACATCCGACTCCTGTACCTGCTACTCAGACATCTGCACCACACTCTTCTACACCATCACCACCAGATTCACCACCGCCACCTCATCCTCCTCCAAATCCGAATGCGGGTCCAGTTATTGATTCCGCCCCTATCGCCTTGGCGACTCTTCTGAGTACTCAACTGACAAGCCAACTGAAAGATGTCATCCCAGAGATGATAAACCGTATTCAGGGACATGGCAACAACTCTGGCCATACCACAGGAGAGGCTAGTGGAAACACTAGTCATAATTCAGACTGCTCCTACAAGTCCTTTGTAGGATGCAAACCACCAAGCCTTACTGGAGTCGAAGGAGCTGTTGGACTGATCCAATGGCTGGAGAAAATGGAGAACACTTTGGTCATAAGCAGTTGTCCTAAACACCATAAAGTTCGCTATGCAGCTGGTTCATTCAGTAAGCGAGCGTTGACATGGTGGAATGCTCAGATCAAGGCTAAGGGAAGAGACGAAGCAATGGCAATGTCTTGGACAGAATTTAAACTCCTTCTGAGGAACGAGTTCTGTCCGAAACACGAACTGCAGCAACTAGAGATTGAGCTCTCGAACCATGTGATGAAGGGAGCTGATCATATGACCTTTACCACTCGCTATCATGAATTGGTAGCTTTGGTGCCAGAGATGGTGCCAACATTGGAAAACTGATTGATCGCTACGTAGCAGGATTACCCTCTTGTATTCAAAGCATTGTGTTGGCTACGTATCCTGCTACTCTGGAGTCAACCATCTCCCTTTCAGCTAAACTTACCAATGTGATGGTAAAGTCAGGAGTTCTGAAAGACGATGCGGGGAAGGCTAAGGAAACAACAACAAAGAAACCTGAGTACCACCAGAAGAAAAAGCAAAAGGTCGTTAAGAATTATGCGGCCGTCACTCCTCTGAGACAGGCACCTGCAGCACCTGTCAATTCTGTACCCAAGAACTATGGGGGAGAGCATCCTCAGTGCACTCACTACAAGTATCATCATCCTACTACTGCTCAATGTAGGAAATGCACTAATTATGTTCGATTTGCCCACTGGGTTGCAAGATGTCGTTTTGCTGTAAATCAGGCTACCAACACTGCAGCAAAAGCACTACCTCCACCACCACCACCGGGAAACAACAATAATAACAACAACAGGGGATGCTACAGCTGCAGAGAAATGGGTCATTTCTCCCGCGACTGTCCAAAGAGAGTGCAACTAGGAGCACAAGTACCTCGCGGACGAGCTTTTGTTATCGGAGCCAATGCTGCACGCCAAGACCCTAATGTGGTCACTGGTACATTTCTTTTACATGACTCTTATGCATCTATACTGTTTGACACTGGTGCAGACTAGAGTTTTATTTCATCTGATTTTGCACGACAACTTAGTCTTACTGGGGAAACTTTAGGCTCCCCTTACATTATCGAAGTAGCGAATGGGAAACAAGTTACAGTTAGCACTATACTTAGGAACTGCCCACTTACACTCACTGATCACACATTCACCATCGACTTGTTGCCGATGGAGTTGGGCAGTTTTGACATCATTGTGGGGATGGATTGGCTATCACTCAATAGAGTTGAAGTCATATGTTCCAAAAAGCTACTTCGTATTCCAGTCGCGAATGATCGGGTATTGGAAGTTCGTGTTGATCAAGCAAAGCGAAACGTAAAGATCATATCATGCATAAAAGCGCGTAAGTGTCTACAAAAGAAATGCATAGCTTTCTTGGCTCATGTGGTGAAGAAAGAGAAAGACAAGAAAACGATACAAGACGTGCCGATAGTGAAGGAATACCTTGAAGTGTTTCCTGAAAATCTACCTGGGTTGCCACCTGTGCGACCGGTAGAGTTTCGTATTAATTTGATTCCTGGAGCAACACCCGTTGCTAAATCTCCTTACAGGTTAGCACCTTCGGAGATGCAGGAATTATCTAACCAACTACCGGAACTGCTTGATAAAGGTTTCATCCAACCGAGCTACTCACCTTGGGGAGCTCCGGTCTTGTTCGTGAAAAAGAAGGATGGATCCTTTCGTATGTGCATAGACTACAAGGAGTTAAACAAACTAACCATCAAGAATCAGTATCCATTACCGAGGATTGATGATTTGTTTGATCAATTGCAAGGAGCTCAATACTTTTCAAAGATCGATCTGCGTTCCGGATATCATCAGCTCAGAGTACAAGAAGAAGATATACCAAAGACGGCGTTTCGTACCAGATACGGGCATTACGAGTTTATGGTGATGCCTTTTGGGTTGACGAATGCACCCGCGGTTTACATGGATCTCATGAACTAAGTGTGTAAACCGTATTTAGATCAAGTTGTTATTGTTTTCATTGATGACATATTGATCTATTCTAAAAGCAAAACAGAGCATGAGCAACATCTCAGGACGATCTTGGAACTGTTCAAGGAAGAGAAGCTCTATGCCAAATTCTCTAAGTGTGAGTTTTGGTTAAAAGAAGTTCAATTCCTAGGGCACGTAGTTAACAGTGAGGGAATACATGTTGATCCTGCCAAGATCGAGGCGATAAAAGATTGGGACACTCCGAAGACACCTACGGAGATACGTTCTTTTCTAGGCTTAGCAGGCTATTACAGAAGGTTCATCTCAAACTTTTCTAAGATAGCTCTGCCACTCACCAAGCTGACACAGAAGAGCGAGCCGTTTATTTGGGAGCAAAAGCAAGAAGAAGCCTTTCAGACTTTGAAGCAAAAGCTATGTGATGCTCCGATCTTATCTCTCCCAGATGGTTGTGATGACTTTTGTGGTGTATAGTGATGCATCCCATCAGGGAATTGGCTGTGTACTTATGTAGCGGGACAGAGTTATCGCTTATGCTTCGAGACAACTAAAGATTCATGAGAAGAACTACACTACTCATGATCTGGAACTGGGAGCCGTTATATTTGCATTAAAGATTTGGAGGCATTATTTATATGGCACCAAGTGTACCATATTTACTGATCACAAGAGTCTGCAACACATATTTGATCAGAATGAACTCAACATGCGACAACGACGTTGGGTGGAGCTTCGGAACGATTACGACTGTGTAATCAAGTACCATCCGGGCAAGGCAAACGTTGTAGCTGATGCCTTGAGCCGAAAGGAATGTGTCAAACCCTTGCGCGTTAGAGCAATGGGAATGACTTTGCAGACAAGTTTACACGACAACATTATCCAAGCACAACACTAGAAGAAAGAACTTGATTGTGGTGTGGAAAAACATTTGGAAACAAAACCTGATGGACTTGTCTACTACAAGGACCGTATATGGATTCCTGCAGTAGATGAGTTGAGAAAGCTTATTTTTGATGAAGCACACAAGACCAAATACTCTGTGCATCCCGGTGCTGATAAAATGTACCAAGACTTACGTGCGTATTATTGGTGGCCGGGTATGAAGAAAGACATAGCTGAGTATATTGGTGGATGCCTTACGTGTGCCAAAGTGAAGGCTAAAGACCAGAGACCGTCAGGTTTACTGGAACAACCTGAAATTCCACTTTGGAAGTGGGAACAGATAGCTATGGACTTTGTTACTAAGCTACCTCGTACTTCCAGTGGACATGACACTATTTGGGTTATTGTTGATCGATTAACCAAATTTGCTCATTTCTTGCCGATGCGAGAAACTTACACGATGGATAAACTAGCGAAGCTTTACATCAATGAGATAGTGGTACGCCATGGTGTGCCATTGTCTATTATTTCAGATCGTGATAGCAGATTCACATCAAGGTTCTGGCAATCATTGCAGAAATCTCTGGGGACGCAATTAAACCTGAGTACAGCTTATCATCCACAAACAGATGGTCAAAGCAAACGTACTATACAGACCCTAGAGGATATGTTAAGAACTTGTGTTCTAGACTTCGGTGGTAATTGGGATTCTCATTTGCCATTGATTGAATTCTCCTTCAACAACAGCTATCATAGTAGCATCGGATGTGCACCGTTCTAGGATCTCTATGGTCGCAAATGTCGATCGCCGATCTGTTGGTCGGAAGTGGGAGATAATTGTATCACCAGGCCAGAACTTATTCAAGAAACAACAGAAAAATAGCTCAGATACGAAAACGGTTACAAGCGACATGAAGCAGACAAAAGAGCTATGCCGATAAACGGCGCAAGCCGTTGGAATTCCAAGTGGGAGACCGAGTTATGCTAAAGGTTTCCCCATGGAAGGGTGTAGTCCGTTTTGCAAAGAAAGGCAAACTAACACCACGGTACGTGGGACCATTTGAAATCATTGAACGCATTGGTCCTGTAGCGTACAGATTAAGCTTACCAGATGAACTTAGTGCTGTAAATGACGTGTTTCACTTCTCAAACTTGAGGAAACGCCTTGCTGATGAAACTCTTATCATACCCGTTGAAGAAATTCAAATGGATGAACACTTACGTTTTGTTGAAGAACCTTTAGAGATTATGGATCGCAAAGTTAAGAAACTGAGGCAAAGCCGTATTCCGATCGTTAAGATTCGATGGAACTCAAGACGCGGGCCCGAGTTTACTTGGGAAAGTGAAGATCACATGAAGAACAAGTATCCCCAACTATTTACAGAGGAATCCGTACCGAATAACGAGTCTTAAATTTCGGAACGAAATTTCTCTAACAAGGGGAGACTGTAACATCAGTGTCGGACGCGTGCCGGAACAGTGATCGCGACATTAACTCATACAGTAACTCAGGTACACATTACGTGAAACTATGTTTATGCTATTGATACATTACACTTGATACGAAACTATTATGCGATTGTCAGAAATCTGATTAAAACCTTAGGGTTTAACAATCAGAAAACATGTCAGGCAACACAATGTTTTAACATAGATACTTGATTTGATCCTATTGCGTATAAACGTATGTGAGGTTAAACAGAACGAAACTATAACGGTTGTTGTCACGGAATGCTAAACCGACGAGTTATTCGTATAGGTGACGATCTGTACGAATGATTCTGAGAGTTTAACGTTCTGAATTAATGACTGAACAGTAGAGAACAAGAACCAGAAAGCCAAACCATCGTCGTGTTCGTTCGAATGACGATTCGAACGAATACGCGTGATGGCGACGCATTCTGACGAAACGACGAAACGAAAACGAAAACGAAAACGAAAACGAAGAATGATAATAATTTTAAAGAAATAAAATATTTCCTGTTTTACAATTCTGAAACTCATCATAAACAAAATTAAAGGAAACTATTTTATAAAATCGCGAACAAATTAACGAAACGTGTAAAAATAATATAATTCGATAAATAACTTAATACTACGATATTTAAAATGATTTCTAATAATATTCGTATTCTAAACATCCTAAAATAACCCTTTTTAGTTTAATTACGAAAAATGCGTGTAACGATCCGGATACGCGACAAAAATACGAACCGGGCAACCGAAACGTACCCGAACACACACGGGGTATATAAGCCTTGAAAGAGGCTATTTTTCTCATTTATGACAAACACTCTCTCTCTAACTCACAATCCCGTTCATCTCTCTCTCTCTAAAGATCACCATCTTAAAACCTCCATAACTTGGTCATTCTTGGGCCAAATCGCGTGTTTTTGGAGCCTAAACGACCATCTTGAAGTCCTCTACCTAGAAGTACAGCAGAGCAGAAAAGATAGCCACTGAAAAACAAGGTATTGACGTTTGAAAAATCACGAAAATAGGGTTTCTTGGAACATTGTTCGATCTAGACTTCTGTCCGGTTTAAAACAATAGCCTATCCAACCTAGACCCTAAATCGAACATGAAAGAGGTTAGAATCAACCAGCAGAAGGGGTGAGCGCATTGGAGCAGTTAGATTCGAGGAAGAGGGTAATGGTGGAACAGGGTTCGGGAGTTTTTGGCCGAACCCATTGGGCAGCCGAACCTTTGCAGTGAGCACCCTCCTCAACCGAACCTCCATGCACGAGCCCTAGCTGCGAACCTTCTTTTGACGAACCCTTGACTCAGCAGCGAACCTTTGGTTCGTCTACCACCATTTGCCGAACCTTTAGAGGTTAACCGAACCCGTTGCATTCCTTGTTCATGGATACACGAACCTGTAGAGTTTTCATCGGGCCGAACCTTCTTCTCATGGTCAATCAAAACAGCCGAACCATGGGTGTTAGCGAACCATAGACGAACCTAAGGACCTGCGAAGCTATGGTGTAGAACCCATGCGGCTAGCCGAACCCTCATCGTCTCCACTTAGCCGAACCATTCTACACGAACCCAGACACTTGATGACCACCGAACCTTCTGTTGGTTGCTGCGAACCCTTGGTCGAAGCCAAACCCTCTCCACATTCGACAAACCTACTGGAGTGCCGAACCAGTGGGATCATCACGAACCTTGCATGAGTCCTACACCCACCATGTTCTGGGCGAACCTGCGAGGGAAATCATAGTCGAACCCTGGAACCCATGACAAACCTACAGCTGAACACTTAGCCGAAGCATTATAGCCGAACCTAGGACTGCCGGGCATAGGTTCGCTGAGCTGGGTGTGAGCCTAAGTCGATCCATCGACCAGCTTACTTGATCCAGCCTAAGTAGTCGGCCCAAATTCCTAACCAGCCGGCCCATAACTTCAGTTAACTCAAGAAATAATAAGGCCCATGTAAATGCTTTGGGCTCATCCTATTAGGCCCAACATAAATGTCTTAAACATACAACCCTCTCGGCCCAAACTAAAACCCAACAGGCCCAAATTGATCCTCAGCACAATGGCATTAGCCCACGACACTTATGAGTCCCGGGTGACTTAGTTCGATCCATGCGTGTTAACCGGCCCATTAACACACATAACTTTTAGGCCCAATCTTATCATAAATGGTCCAATAAGTTATGCGGCCCAAGTGATTTTAAATAAATGACGAACGGATGAAGGGTTGGAAACGATAAAAACAATGAACAAATACATTTGTGAGATAATCATTTTGTTTGTTATAAAGTGATAACAAGTTTTAAACAAACTACATAAAGGCTTAAAAGCCTTGTATACAAATGATAACTTGTAATTAATGAGCAAGTATGAGATATTGAACAATGAAGAATTGGGGCCGGATAACGAACAACACTCGCGAGTGTTAGTCAACTTTAGGACTAACAGTTACACGCACAACAAACCCATGCAAACTTATACTTATAAACTACAACACTATGAAATCAATACAGGAGTGTGAACATCAAAACAAGTGCAAACAAAGAGAGCATGCATTCTTATTCTACTTAGTCAATCACTACGGACACAAGGTGAGTTAATTTGTCCCTTTTTAAACTTATTTGTTTTACTTCGTGACTGAGAAGCATGTCAAACATTTTAATAAACTATTGAAATGTTATTTAATGCTGTTAAACTCAAACTTGATGCTTACAATGAGACTTATTCTTGGAATGTATTATATTTTGAGGAGCTAGAAACTGGATACTTATTCTACAAACTTGATGCTTATGTTTGAAACGAGATACTTAAACTTTAGACTTGATGTATATACTTGAAATGAGATGCTTAAACTTGAGGCTTGATACTTATACATGAGATGAAATACTTAAACTTGAGACTTGATGCTTATGTTTGAGATGAGATACTTAAACTTGAGACTTGATGATTATGCTATGGAATACATGATGAAACTATATGTGAATGATTGAATCTATGTGCTTGAAACTATGATTGCGCATGAAATACTATGCATGTATCTAATCATAGGCTACGTAATTGCTAAACTTCTGCTAGAGCAGAGCTTGTACCTATGTATTGAGATACATGAAGACTAAATCATGACGAGGCTAAGCTATTATCGATATAAGAGACATGTAATTTCTAAACTTCTGCTAGTGCAGAGCTTTTGTCTGCTTATATGAGATATGTAATTGCTGGATTGTTTGTGTATGCATGGCTTGTGTCTATGTATGAGATACGTAATTGCTAAACCTCTGCTAGAGCAGAGGTTGTATCTTGTATAGGAGACACGTAATTGCTAGACTAAGCTTAACTAATTCATGAGATACGTAATGGCTAAACTTCTGCTAGAGCAGAGCTTGTATCTAGCCGTGAGTTACGTAATTGCTAAACTTCTGCTATAGCAGAGCTGGTACTCACGCATGAGATTAGGGAAAGCTAAACTATGTGCGGGTGAAACTATGATGCATGCTGAACTTACCTTGAAGCAAATACTTATGAATGCTATTAGACTTACAAACTTTGAAACAGAAAAACTAAAGCTATGATGAGGAATGGGTTGATTGGTAGGTAAAATGCTTAATTATTATTAACAACAGTGTCATATACGAATTATTATGTGGTGGGACGGCGTCTGGGCAGGTTGTAGACTCGACTCAGGGGTATGCCCTATATATAAGCATACCGATTTGGATATCACATGTGGAGTTAATAAGATTAAGGTTTTACCGAAAGAGGTTTGTTAAAGCTATTTTAAACTTATAAACTTTATGAAGTCACCAACTATTGTGTTGAGTTTATTTTTCTTACATGCTTTCTCAGGTGAAGAACAGGTTTAAGCTAAGGCCTTGGATTGCATGCTAAGAGGCATAGATAGAGGACCTAGTTGATTTTGGAAGCACATATTTTGTTAATCATACGAATCACTTTTGGTTGTCTTGTACAGATTACAAGATAGAAAACTTTGATTCTATTGTTTGGTTTACCGAGTTAAATTACTGAACATTGCTATTGTAATTTAACTTTGTGTGACATCCATGAGTTTTGATGAATAAATCCAATGCGGTTAGTACACTGAACTCGATTAATTAACGAGTCAATAAATTTAATATATATTATTAAATTAAAGCTCTTAAAATTTAGTAAAGAGTATTTTATTTTAAATGCATGGTCTTGCATTTGACTATTTTAATCTGTACCGCTTGACTGTACACTATCCGAAACGAACGTTGGTGATGACTCGGTTAACGAATTTATTAATAATGATTAGCTTAGCATGAAATGATAAATCATAAATGGATAAATTAAGTTAACGATGAAAACCGTGAATTTCGGTGTTAACTGTTAATTGTATTGACAACTGATTTTACCTGCGTTTTAGCAGGGTAAAATGGAAATAATTATCCAAATAATATTTAAGGTAATTATTTTTGACTAAAATTTAATCGTTTTAGTACGATTAAATATTCTATTAATTTTAGAATGAAAACCAAATTTTTATTAAATATCTGGTAGTAGATTTACACACCGTATGACTCAGATTATATCAGTTTTTATCCATTTTGGCCAAAAGTTGGACAAGTGTATAACACTTGTCAAGTGGAGATCAAATATGATGATTTTAAAAATCCTACATAATCCAAGAATGCTTCCACATTCTTACACCCTCATCATTTTCTACACCCACACAAACCAACTTTCTTCACTCTCTCTTCACTCTTTCACGTCACCCACACCCACCTCCCTCTCTTCCACCATTTTCACATCTTCAAAGCTTCATCACTACATTTTCTTAACTTTCGGTGTTTTTGGGTCTTTTGAAAAAGATTGATCAAGAAGCACACACTTTGCTTCTTATATTAAGGTAAATCTTCTCACAATATATGGGTTTTTTTATACAAAGTTGTTCACCTAAGATCTTGATTTCTAAAACAAATGGGTTTTGTATAAAAAAAAAAAGAAGATAATGTGTGTGTATGATTGTGTGTGTGTTTCGTAACACACATACATGTGTGTGTAGTGTGATCGTGTGTATGTGTAAGTATATGTATGTTTGATTTTGATTTCATTATGTATGTGTATGTAAACGTATGTATGCATGTAAAAAAAAAAAATTGTTGGATGATGATTTTTGATACATGCATGTACATACATATGTATGTATGTATAAAAGGGTTTCATCGACATGCATGTATATATATTATATTATATATATATATTTATATATATATATATATTTAGGTATGTATGCATGTATGTGTGATCTTGGTTGTATGTACATACATGAGTGATAAATATAAATATCTTGATATGAATGTATGATGATTTATATATCATTCATGAGAAAACTATTTTTAATGTATGTAAACATGTATATATAAATGATGGCTAAAAATTTGAAAGTTAATCTTAGTGACTTGATGCATGTATGCATGCATGTGTAACTATACACATATATGTTTATACGTGTGCAAGTAAGATATGTTAATATATGGTTTATTACAAATTTGAGTTTGGAAGTATTTTCAAAACATAAAACTTAAATTAAAATGTTATATATTGAAGGATGAGTAATGAACATGTTAATTGTTCATCATGCATCAAAACTTGTACATTTCATGTGCAAAAAAAAAAAAATTGATTAACAATGGTTTTGTATAAGCTGAAAATAAGGGCTAAAATATGGTAAATTTTACTTACAAAAATAATATTTTTATTATATAGGTATTGATGGTTGGTTGGATAATTTGTCATAATCAATACTAGCTTAAAATGAGTGTTTCTATAAACTAAACTTTTGAAAAATATAAAGTTTGATGAAAAATTATTTAGACCAGAATTATTTCAGTAAAATATAATATTTCAAATTATATTTAAAGTATAAAATCAAGTGAATTCAAAAATATAATTAAAGGATGGTTGTTGGTAACTGAAAACACGCGTTTTCGACTATTTTTATTATGTAAAAAGGATTATTTATAAAACTGATTTTGATCAGAAAATTTTATAAGTTTTTATGATAAAAATATGTAATTTATGATGTATAAGTGTTTTGAGAAAAGGATAAAGTGGTATATTTGAAAACTATGTTCGAAAAACGCATAAAACGCCGATTTAACACGATAATACGACATAAATATATGGCTGATTTTAATCAGCAAATTTTATATAAAAATAAATTAAATATACTTATTATAAAGTATTAAAAGTGACTAGGGTCATATTGCATGCTTGGTGTGTGATTTGGTGTGCGTTGCGTTACCGGTTTTACGATAAAAGATGGAAAATTTGTCATTTTTGGTATATTGTTACCAATAATTAAGTTAATAGTTAAAATGATTTTTTAACAAGGATAACTTAGTTATTTGATATTAATATGGATTTAAAAATGTCAACTATTAATTTATGAAAAACAAACTAAATTCGAGTCACCAACGGGTCGTTCGGATAAACATTATTTTGAAATAATTCTAAGTCTAGTAGGTTGGGTGAACAACTTATAAGATAGACTAGCGTACAGACTGTTAATATGTCCTTGGGTTTTAGGACACGAGTAGGATTACTCTCAACAGTTATTCTGCATCTTGGATATTACTAGTTACTTGCTTCGTACAGTTATTCATCAGCTATCATTCTGTGAGTTCTTGCAGCCCCATTTTCTCTTACTTGTTTTATTACTTGGGGTGAAAAACATTGCTTGTTACATTTTGTATGCACTTTAAACATTTTATTTATGAATATGATTACATGGCCAATAAAGATACTAAAAGTCCCTGTATCTATAACAACCATTTAACTTATTTATATAAGCCGTGGTTCATGTGGATAGTACTATTGGGTTGACACCCCCATTCATGGTTTGGTCGCGCCATACCAAGACATCGTTACATGCTCCTTGTGTCAATGAATGCATAGAACTACAACTTACAAGCTAGTCCGGATGGGGCACATTACAGTCATAGGCTTGGTTGTTGAAAGTTGTAATCAGATGTCATATTGTGCATATTTATAACTATTTTATTCGAGTCATTAAACCTGTGAGCTCACCAATTACTTTTGTAATTGACTATTTTAAGCATGTTTTTCAGGTACACCTCAGTGAAGTAAGCACAACGTTTCTATTTAAGCTTTTAGCATGGATAATTATGTGTAATGAACTTCATGCATTTTGGAGATTTAGTCTACACTATAAATAATTGTACTCAAGACATGAAAGTTTGTCAGTTGTGTAAGATGATTATGAATATGTAATGTTATTTTTAGTTTCTCGTTAACCGACGTGCTCTAGCCCGACACCTTACGTCACAATCCCGTGTTTCCACTTTAGCGGGGTGTGACAGAAGTGGTACCAGAGCCATTGGTTATAGAGAATTAGGTTTACTTTTAGTAAAACCTAGACTATAACCTTAGGGACTAAGCATATTGGAATTTAGAGAACTAAGAACATTACATGTTATACTTGAAATTCTTTATCATATTTGTTACTTATATGATTAAATACTTATGTAACTTTATGTCTCTATTAATTCTATAGCTATGACTACATCTCCACCTAGGATACCATCTCATCCTAGCTCTCCTCAGAATTCAAGTGATTATACTCATATCCCTATGATTGAGCCACTAGTACCTGAGTCACCTATTCCATCATTGGCTTCTTCTTTCCATACGGAAGATTCAGACGAGGATCCACAAGAGGATTCCGTTGATAGAGATAGGAGTCCTTCTATGACACGTTCATCACCACATCATTATCTCACATATATACATCAGTCGTCTCCACATCATCCACTATCACCGATACATGAATTATCTCCAGTTCATTATTCCTCCCCTGTACCTCAGCCTTCACCAGTTCATCAGCCTTCTCCTATTCAACACACATCACCAGTACCACATGATTCACCTGTTTATGTACCTAGGGGTTCTAGTTTAGAACTCAGTTCTGATGATGATGCATTGGAGGAAGAATACCAGCCATTTGTACCCACACATCGAGTGATTACATCTGACGATTAGGTATCTGAGGGATATCATATATCACTTTCACCTATAGTACCGGTTGATACAGCATTACGATCACCTTCACCTCATGCTACCACAGTTTTACATAGTGGACCACGTAGGAGACGTACTGCTAGGATGTATGTAGGACACATTGCTAGGGTTACACTTTCTGATCATGAGGACAGGCCTTCGACATATGAGATTGGTGGAACCTCATCTGCACCTCCACCACAAGAACCACCAAGACAGCCTTATCAGTCAAGACCACCATCTCAACCACATATACCTACAACAACTCCTACACAGAGAACACCTATTTTGACTGAGGAAGACTATATCCGTTGGACTCGTTATTCAGGATGGAGACAAGATTGGGAACAAGTATTTGAGAGACAATCCAGATATACTGATCATTTAGTTGGACATATTAATGATGTAGATTATAGCCTCCACTTGGCACAGCTAGACCTTACAACTGCTCGAGAGGAGCTGGACATGTTTCGACGATTTAGGAGGATTGATCTACAGAGTATATGGAACCAGTTTGTAATTAGCTGGATAGCTGGATTGTTACTTTTAGTTATAGTACTTCTATTCACGCGCTAGTTGGGCATGTTATTCTACTTATATTTTGTACTGTATAGTAAGTGATTACACTACTATCTAACAATTATGCTGCCCGTTTTGGTTTTGGATGTATTATGTTTTATCTTTTACTAGTATCTTGTGTACTAGACAGTAAGTGATTAGCACTCCTGTCTAAATCAGCATGCTGCTGAAATTTTGTTAAGATTTATTGTATGAAAGTTGATAATTTATGATATGCGTTATGTTATCATTATTTTTGCACATTGATGAAAGATATGAGTAATCGGATTAAACATAGTAATAATTTTATATAAAAATATATAGAAATGGAACACACATCTGGAGCAGGACACGATTCTGGTTCAGGACCTAATAACAATGACAACATTGTCCTCTAACAAGCAGATCTTACACGTATCATTGCTGAACAGATTACAGCATCCATCCCTCGTATAGTCACTCAAGTCAAAAATAGCAACCATGACAACGACAACAATAACAATGACGACAACAACAATGATAACACCAACAACACCAACAATGATCACGATACTCGGGGACATGCTGAGGGCAATAACAACCGTCGAGGTTGCTCTTACAAGACTTCTATGTCTTGTAAACCCATGGATTACAAAGATACAGAAGGACCTGTCGAAATCATGAAATGGATAGAAAGAATGGAGACAGTGATTAACATCAGTGCATGTCAAGAAACTGATGTGGTTAAGTATGCAACTTGCTCTTTTCAAGATCAAGCTCTAACTTGGTGGAATTCTCTTGTGCAATCTCGAGGTCCTGATGCGATTAGTGCTATGTCTTGGAATGATTTGAAGATGCTGCTGATTGAGAACTTTTGTCCTCAAAATGAGATCCAGAAGATAGAGCAAGAGTTGTGGAATCACACTATGGTTGGAGCCAATCATTTGGAGTATACAAACAGATTCCATGAGCTGGCACGATTAGCACCCCACATGGTTACGCCAGAACATCGTCAAATTGAGCGATACATTTGGGGTTTACCACCTCAAATGCGAGGAATGGTAACATCATCAAAACCTACAACTCTTCATAGTGCAATCTTATTGTCTGGAAGCTTGACAGATGAAATGGTGAGAAATGGATCTCTGAGTAAAACTGGAGCTGTGGAAAAGAGAAAGTTTGAGGAAAAGAATGCGAATAAGAATGGTGGAAGATTTGTAAAGAAACAAAAAACGGTGAAGAATTATGCAGCTATTGGGCAAGGTCAGAATCAAGAAAGAAGGAATTTTCAGGGGCAAAGTCAAGGTCAAGAGAAAGGAAAGTACTTGGGGCCATTCCCAAAGTGCAATAAATGTAATTATCATCATGATGGCCCATGTAATCAAATTCGGTGTCACAAGTGCAATAAAAGATGCCATCAAGCATCAAACTGTAGAGTCACACAGTTGGCTTGTTTTGAGTGTGGCAGTAACAAGCACCTTAGGAACACATGTCCTAAGTTAAATCGAGATCAAAACACAAACTCCAATCAATCTCGTGGCCGCGCTTTTGTGATGGGAGCTAGTGAAGCTCGCAAGGACCCGAACACCGTAACGGGTACGTTTCTTGTCAATGATAACTATGCCTCCATTTTATTTGACACCGGTGCTGAAAGAAGTTTTATTTCAACCGAATTTAGACCTTTAATTAGTTTAAAGTCTAATAAGTTGAATAATATCTATATGATAGAATTAGCTGATGGTAAGTTGATTGAAGCTAGAGAAATTATTAAAGGTTGTACCTTAAACTTAGATGGTCATCACTTTAGTATAGATTTAATTCCGATTGAGCTTGGTAGTTTTGATATTGTAATTGGTATGGATTGGCTATCCGAGAATAGAGCAGAAATAGTATGTTTTGAGAAGACGATACGAATTCCACTTTCTGATGGCACTATACACACTATTCATGGAGAAAGAACGGGAGAAATAGTGTATACAATTTCCTGTATGAAAGCTCGTAAGTACTTAAAGAAAGGATACTTAGCGTATCTAGCACATGTTGTGGAACGAAATATGGAGGAGAAGAATATTCAAGATATACCAATTGTTCGTGATTTTCCAGAAGTTTTCCCTGAAGAACTACGGGACTTCCGCCACCAAGACAAGTTGAATTCAAAATCGATTTGATACCGGGAGCAGCACCAATTGCAAAAGCACCATACCGTCTTGCACCTTCAGAACTGCAAGAACTGATGAATCAACTTCAAGAATTATTGGATAAGGGATTCATAAGACCCAGTTTCTCGCCTTGGGGAGCTCCGGTCTTATTTGTGAAAAAGAAGGATGGTTCGATGAGAATGTGTATAGACTACAGAGAGTTAAATAAAGTAACCATCAAGAATCGATACCCCCTCCCTCGTATCGATGATTTGTTTGATCAGTTACAAGGCGCTAGCTATTTTTTCAAAATCGATCTGAGGTCTGGATATCATCAGTTGAGAGTACACAATGATGATGTGCATAAAACTGCATTCAGAACTCGTTACGGCCATTATGAATTCTTGGTTATGCATTTTGGTTTAACCAATGCACCTGCTCTTTTCATGGATCTTATGAATAGGGTCTGCAAGCCGTATTTAGATAAATTCGTGATGGTATTCATTGACGATATACTAATTTATTCACGAAATAAAGAAGATCATGAACAACATTTGAAGTTAATTCTTGAACTTTTGCGGAATGAAAAGCTTTATGCAAAATTCTCAAAATGTGAATTTTGGATCCGTGAAGTGCATTTTCTTGGTCATGTAATCAATAACAAGGGAATTCAAGTTGACCCTGCAAAAATTGAAGCTATTAAAAATTGGGAGACCCCTAAAACTCCCACGGAGATTCGGTCATTCTTGGGATTAGCTGGTTACTATCGTTGGTTTATTGAGAATTTTTCAAGGATAGCTATACCACTCACCACTCTTACCCAAAAAGATAAGAAATTTGAATGGGAAGAAAAACAAGAAAAAGCATTCCAAGTATTGAAGCAGAAGTTATGCAGTGCACCTATTTTATCTTTGCCCGAGGGAACAGATAACTTTGTAGTGTATTGTGATGCTTCTCACCAAGGTCTTGGATGTGTTTTAATGCAAAAAGATAAAGTCATCGCATATGCTTCACGACAGCTTAAAGTTCATGAAAAGAATTATACCACTCATGATTTGGAACTTGGAGCGGTGATTTTTGCACTCAAAATATGGAGACATTATCTTTATGGTACTAAGTGTACCATATACACGGACCATAAAAGTCTTCAACACATCTTTGACCAAAAGATGTTAAATATGCGTCAAAGGAGATGGGTAGAGTTAATGAATGATTATGATTGTGAAATCAAATATCACCCTGGAAAGGCTAATATAGTAGCCGATGCATTGAGTCGGAAAGAAAGGGTCAAACCCATGCGAGTTCGTGCCTTGGGAATGTCAATTCAAACTAGTTTAAAGACTCAAATTCGAGAAGCACAGATTGAGGCACTTCAAGAGAATAATTTGAAAAGTGAAGCATTGACTAGGTTGGAAAAGAAATTTGAAACTAGAACAGATGAGATTCGCTATTTTATGAATTGAATTTGGATTCCAAACCGTGATGGTTTAAGAGAACTTATCATGGACGAAGCTCATAAGTCCAAATACTCAATTCATCCCGGCACTGACAAGATGTATAAAGATTTGAAACCCTTTTATTGGTGGCTTGGGATGAAGAGATCAATTGCTACATATGTAGAAAAATGCTTGACTTGTTCCAAAGTCAAGGCTGAACATCAAAAACCATCAGGATTGTTACAGCAACCTGAAATTCCACAATGGAAGTGGGAACAAATTACAATGGATTTTATTACAAAATTACCAAGAACTTCTAGTGGTCATGATGCTATTTGGGTTATTGTCGATCGATTGACCAAGTCTGCTCACTTTCTTCCCATTAGAGAAGATTACAAAATGGAGAAGTTGGCTAGACTATATGTTAATGAAATTGTGGCTAGACATGGTGTGCCAATTTCAATTATCTTTGATAGGGATAGTAGATTTACTTCACGCTTTTGGCAAACATTACAAACTGCTTTGGGGACACGTCTTAACTTGAGTACTGCATATCATCCCCAAACTGATGGCCAAAGTGAAAGAACTATCCAAACTCTAGAAGACATGCTAAGATCTTGTGTAATAGACTTTGGTGGAAATTGGGATACTCATCTACCATTAGTTGAGTTCTCCTACAATAATAGTTATCACACAAGCATCAACGCAGCACCTTTCGAAGCTCTTTACGGTCGAAAATGTAGATCGCCACTATGCTGGACTGAAATCGGAGATAGTCAACTTACAGGTCCAGAAATTATTCAAGAAACGACTGACAAAATTTTTAAAATTAAAGAAAGGTTGAAAGCTGCTAGAGATAGACAGAAAAGTTATGCCGATAATACGATAATAGACGAAATCCCTTAGAATTTCAAATAGGGGACAAAGTCTTGTTAAAGGTATCGCCTTGGAGAGGCATAATTCGATTCGGTAAAAGGGGCAAATTGAGTCCAAGATATATTGGACCATTCAAAGTTATTGCTGGAATTGGTTTTGTAGCCTATCGATTAGAACTTCCGCAAGAATTATCCGATATACACGATGTATTTCATGTATCTAATTTGAAGAAATGCTTAGCGGATGAAACACTAGTCATACCTCCGGAAGAAATTCAACTAGCTGACAAATTACACTTTATAGAAGAACCACTTGAAATTGTTGGCAAGGATGTTAAAAAGCTTAGACAGAGTCGTATCCCGATTATTAAAGTAAAATGGAACTCCAAGAGAGGTCCCGAATACACATGGGAACGAGAAGACCGGTTCAAGCTAAAGTATCCTCATCTGTTTGAAAGAAATCATCCTCACGCACAAGTTTAAATTTCGAGGACGAAATTTCTTTAACAGGGGGAGACTGTGGCATCCATGAGTTTTGATGAATAAATCCAATGCGGTTAGTACACTGAACTCGATTAATTAACGAGTCAATAAATTTAATATATATTATTAAATTAAAGATCTTAAAATTTAGTAAAGAGTATTTTATTTTAAATGCATGGTCTTGCATTTGACTATTTTAATCTGTACCGCTTGACTGTACACTATCCGAAACGAACGTTGGTGATGACTCGGTTAACGAATTTATTAATAATGATTAGCTTAGCATGAAATGATAAATCATAAATGGATAAATTAAGTTAACGATGAAAACCGTGAATTTCGGTGTTAACTGTTAATTGTATTGACAACTGATTTTATCTGCGTTTTAGCAGGGTAAAATGGAAATAATTATCCAAATAATATTTAAGGTAGTTATTTTTGACTAAAATTTAATCGTTTTAGTACGATTAAATATTCTATTAATTTTAGAATGAAAACCAAATTTTTATTAAATATCTGGTAGTAGATTTACACACCGTATGACTCAGATTATATCAGTTTTTATCCATTTTGGCCAAAAGTTGGACAAGTGTATAACACTTGTCAAGTGGAGATCAAATATGATGATATTAAAAATCCTACATAATCCAAGAATGCTTCCACATTCTTACACCCTCATCATTTTCTACACCCACACAAACCAACTTTCTTCACTCTCTCTTCACTCTTTCACGTCACCCACACCCACCTCCCTCTCTTCCACCATTTTCACATCTTCAAAGCTTCATCACTACATTTTCTTAACTTTTGGTGTTTTTGGGTCTTTTGAAAAAGATTGATCAAGAAGCAACACTTTGCTTCTTATATTAAGGTAAATCTTCGCAGTCAAAATATGGTTTTTGGGGATGGAATTTGTGGCGTCAACCTATAGGGTTACAAAATGGAGAAGTTGGCTAGACTATATGTTAATGAAATTGTGGCTAGACATGGTGTTCCAATTTCAATTATCTTTGATAGGGATAGTAGATTTACTTCACGCTTTTGGCAAACATTACAAACTGCTTTGGGGACACGTCTTAACTTGAGTACTGCATATCATCCCCAAACTGATGGCCAAAGTGAAAGAACTATCCAAACTCTAGAAGACATGCTAAGATCTTGTGTAATAGACTTTGGTGGAAATTGGGATACTCATCTACCATTAGTTGAGTTCTCCTACAATAATAGTTATCACACAAGCATCAACGCAGCACCTTTCGAAGCTCTTTACGGTCGAAAATGTAGATCGCCACTATGCTGGACTGAAATCGGAGATAGTCAACTTACAGGTCCAGAAATTATTCAAGAAACGACTGACAAAATTTTTAAAATTAAAGAAAGGTTGAAAGCTGCTAGAGATAGACAGAAAAGTTATGCCGATAATACGATAATAGACGAAATCCCTTAGAATTTCAAATAGGGGACAAAGTCTTGTTAAAGGTATCGCCTTGGAGAGGCATAATTCGATTCGGTAAAAGGGGCAAATTGAGTCCAAGATATATTGGACCATTCAAAGTTATTGCTGGAATTGGTTTTGTAGCCTATCGATTAGAACTTCCGCAAGAATTATCCGATATACACGATGTATTTCATGTATCTAATTTGAAGAAATGCTTAGCGGATGAAACACTAGTCATACCTCCGGAAGAAATTCAACTAGCTGACAAATTACACTTTATAGAAGAACCACTTGAAATTGTTGGCAAGGATGTTAAAAAGCTTAGACAGAGTCGTATCCCGATTATTAAAGTAAAATGGAACTCCAAGAGAGGTCCCGAATACACATGGGAACGAGAAGACCGGTTCAAGCTAAAGTATCCTCATCTGTTTGAAAGAAATCATCCTCACGCACAAGTTTAAATTTCGAGGACGAAATTTCTTTAACAGGGGGAGACTGTGGCATCCATGAGTTTTGATGAATAAATCCAATGCGGTTAGTACACTGAACTCGATTAATTAACGAGTCAATAAATTTAATATATATTATTAAATTAAAGATCTTAAAATTTAGTAAAGAGTATTTTATTTTAAATGCATGGTCTTGCATTTGACTATTTTAATCTGTACCGCTTGACTGTACACTATCCGAAACGAACGTTGGTGATGACTCGGTTAACGAATTTATTAATAATGATTAGCTTAGCATGAAATGATAAATCATAAATGGATAAATTAAGTTAACGATGAAAACCGTGAATTTCGGTGTTAACTGTTAATTGTATTGACAACTGATTTTATCTGCGTTTTAGCAGGGTAAAATGGAAATAATTATCCAAATAATATTTAAGGTAGTTATTTTTGACTAAAATTTAATCGTTTTAGTACGATTAAATATTCTATTAATTTTAGAATGAAAACCAAATTTTTATTAAATATCTGGTAGTAGATTTACACACCGTATGACTCAGATATATCAGTTTTTATCCATTTTGGCCAAAAGTTGGACAAGTGTATAACACTTGTCAAGTGGAGATCAAATATGATGATTTTAAAAATCCTACATAATCCAAGAATGCTTCCACATTCTTACACACCCTCATTTTTACACCCACACAAACCAACTTTCTTCACTCTCTCTTCACTCTTTCACGTCACCCACACCCACCTCCCTCTCTTCCACCATTTTCACATCTTCAAAGCTTCATCACTACATTTTCTTAACTTTTGGTGTTTTTGGGTCTTTTGAAAAAGATTGATCAAGAAGCACACACTTTGCTTCTTATATTAAGGTAAATCTTCTCACAATATATGGGTTTTTTTTATACAAAATTGTTCACCTAAGATCTTGATTTCTAAAACAAATGGGTTTTGTATAAAAAAAAAGAAGATAATGTGTGTGTATGATTGTGTGTGTGTTTCGTAACACACATACATGTGTGTGTAGTGTGATCGTGTGTATGTGTAAGTATATGTATGTTTGATTTTGATTTCATTATGTATGTGTATGTAAACGTATGTATGCATGTAAAAAAAAATTGTTGGATGATGATTTTTGATACATGCATGTACATACATATGTATGTATGTATAAAAGGGTTTCATCGACATGCATGTATATATATTATATTATATATATATATTTTTAGGTATGTATGCATGTATGTGTGATCTTGGTTGTATGTACATACTTGAGTGATAAATATAAATATCTTGATATGAATGTATGATGATTTATATATCATTCATGAGAAAACTATTTTTAATGTATGTAAACATGTATATATAAATGATGGCTAAAAATTTGAAAGTTAATCTTAGTGACTTGATGCATGTATGCATGCATGTGTAACTATACACATATATGTTTATACGTGTGCAAGTAAGATATGTTAATATATGGTTTATTACAAATTTGAGTTTGGAAGTATTTTCAAAACATAAAACTTAAATTAAAATGTTATAGATTGAAGGATGAGTAATGAACATGTTAATTGTTCATCATGCATCAAAACTTGTACATTTCATGTGCAAAAAAAAAATTGATTAACAATGGTTTTGTATAAGCTGAAAATAAGGGCTAAAATATGGTAAATTTTACTTACAAAAATAATATTTTTATTATATAGGTATTGATGGTTGGTTGGATAATTTGTCATAATCAATACTAGCTTAAAATGAGTGTTTCTATAAACTAAACTTTTGAAAAATATAAAGTTTGATGAAAAATTATTTAGACCAGAATTATTTCAGTAAAATATAATATTTCAAATTATATTTAAAGTATAAAATCAAGTGAATTCAAAAATATAATTAAAGGATGGTTGTTGGTAACCGAAAACACGCGTTTTCGACTATTTTTATTATGTAAAAAGGATTATTTATTAAACTGATTTTGATCAGAAAATTTTATAAGTTTTTATGATAAAAATATGTAATTTATGATGTATAAGTGTTTTGAGAAAAGGATAAAGTGGTATATTTGAAAACTATGTTCGAAAAACGCATAAAACGCCGATTTAACGCGATAATACGACATAAATATATGGCTGATTTTAATCTGCAAATTTTATATAAAAATAAATTAAATATACTTATTATAAAGTATTAAAAGTGACTAGGTTCATATTGCATGCTTGGTGTGTGATTTGGTGTGCGTTGCGTTACCGGTTTTACGATAAAAGATGGAAAATTTGTCATTTTTGGTATATTGTTACTAATAATTAAGTTAATAGTTAAAATGATTTTTTAACAAGGATAACTTAGTTATTTGATATTAATATGGATTTAAAAATGTCAACTATTAATTTATGAAAAACAAACTAAATTCGAGTCACCAACGGGTCGTTCGGATAAACATTATTTTGAAATAATTCTATGTCTAGTAGGTTGGGTGAACAACTTATAAGATAGACTAGCGTACAGACTGTTAATATGTCCTTGGGTTTTAGGACACGAGTAGGATTACTCTCAACAGTTATTCTGCATCTTGGATATTACTAGTTACTTGCTTCGTACAGTTATTCATCAGCTATCATTCTGTGAGTTCTCGCAGCCCCATTTTCTCTCACTTGTTTTATTACTTGGGGTGAAAAACATTGCTTGTTACATTTTGCATGCACTTTAAACATTTTATTTATGAATATGATTACATGGCCAATAAAGATACTAAAAGTCCCTGTATCTATAACAACCATTTAACTTATTTATATAAGCCGTGGTTCATGTGGATAGTACTATTGGGTTGACACCCCCATTCATGGTTTAGTCGCGCCATACCAAGACATCGTTACATACTCCTTGTGTCAATGAATGCATAGAACTACAACTTACAAGCTAGTCCGGATGGGGCACGTTACAGTCATAGGCTTGGTTGTTGAAAGTTGTAATCAGATGTCATATTGTGCATATTTATAACTATTTTATTCGAGTCATTAAACCTGTGAGCTCACCAATTACTTTTGTAATTGACTATTTTAAGCATGTTTTTCAGGTACACCTCAGTGAAGTAAGCACAACGTTTCTATTTAAGCTTTTAGCATGGATAATTATGTGTAATGAACTTCATGCATTTTGGAGATTTAGTCTACTCTATAAATAATTGTACTCACGACATGAAAGTTTATCAGTTGTGTAAGATGATTATGAATATGTAATGTTATTTTTAGTTTCTCGTTAACCGACGTGCTCTAGCCCGACACCTTACGTCACAATCCCGTGTTTCCGCTTTAGCGGGGTGTGACACTTTGTAATCCTAGTTTAATGTTTGATTGTGCTTTAGTTATTCTTAACATTGATGCTATGTAAACAATCTGATCATTTCGATTATCACATACGATATCATGCCCTGAGAACCTTCCGCCCGACGGGGACTTCGATCCAACCCCGCCGGCTCGGGGTGTGACAGCGGTTACAGGTTTTCTAGAGAGCAACAACTTGGTTATACAAAAATGGAGGAGCCATACTGAGGAATTGGCTCGTACAGATGAGGCACATGAGAATTTGGTGGAAAAGGTGGAGCTAATGCAAGAAGCTATCTTTGAACTCACTAAATGACTCTAAGAGGCGGAACTACGGGCAACTAAGGCAGAGGCACGACAATGAGGTACTGAACTACGTGCAACTATGGCCGAGGAGGCCATTGCACGATCCTAGGTGGCTATAAATGGAACCAACATAGTTGGAGACTTAGCTGAGCAAGCCATGACACTCATCACTTGACACATACAGTATGAGCACGGTGTAGGGGGTGACCCAGATGCGCAGGCTGATTCATCTTCTAGTGTTGCGCCACCAAATGGTTGAGTTTACTTATTTTTATGTCATTTACTTTTCATTTAATAAACTTATATGAGTGGGTTGTACTCATAACAAACAAAATGCCATGTTTAGTTGTTTTGCGTACAATTGATGAAAAAAATTATGGAACTAGTTTTATTATATGAGAATTATTATTTTGATGGCAATAGTTGTGTGTTATGTTTACTTTATGCATGAATGGTGATTATGTGATGGATGTAATCTCATTATGTATATTTCTAAATGTGATGATTATGGCTGGCGAAAACATTAACATGACAGCAGCAGAACTTGATGTACTTATCAACGCTAGGATCGCTACGGCCATTGCAAACCACACTTAGGCACACCAAACAGGACCACAAGGTCCATTGGGGGGGACTATTAAATCCACCAGTTTGTACGTTCAAGACATTCTTGGATTACAAACTGCATCATTTTAAGGGGTCGGAAGGAGCTGTTGGGCTTCTCCGATGGATCGAGAAGTCTGAATCAGTGTTTGCAATGTGCTATTGTCTCGAGGAAAACAAGGTCAAATATGCTACTGGCACACTGGAGGGTCCAACATTAACATGGTGGAACTCTAATGTACAAACATTAGGCCTAGATGAGGCAAATGTCCTTACTTGGGATGGATTCAAAACACTCTTGTAGGAGGAGTATTGTCCCCGTAACGAGTTGCAAAAATTTGGGGACGAATACTAGAACCTCAAGATGGAGGGTTCTGAAATCGAGGAATTCACTACTCAGAACAACACACAGAGGGGCTGTTATGAGTGTGGAAAGCCTAGGCATTTCAAGAAAGATTGCCCACAACTCAAGAAAGGAGGGACTAATGATACAACCACAAATGGAAATGACACCAACACCAACAATAACAACAACACGAATGGTTCTAGGGGCAGGGCTTTGGTGATTGGAGGGCGTCGGGCATAGGAGGATCCTAACATTGTTACAGGTACGTTCCTCTTGAATAGTCACTCTGCCTATATTCTATTTTACATAGGTGTAAATCGGAGTTTTGTATTTAGTAAGTTTTGCGAACTGCTAAATGGTAGTCCTACTGCCTTAGAATGCCCATACACTGTAGAACTAGCTGATGGCAAGTTAATCATAGTAGGACATATTATCAAAGATTGTATCCTTGACTTGATGGGTCAAACACTTGACAATGACCTTATGCCTATTCCTTTTTCCAAACCACAACAAGCGTTGCTACATGTGTGGTGAACCTGGACAAGTATCTAAAAATTGCCCCAAGAGAATGTGATCAGCCGACCAAATGTCCTCTGACGAAGCTATTACCTCGTCAATTTTCATTGCTCGTTAAGATCCGAACAATGGCACATGTATATTCCCTTTAATCCCTCAATAAGTGCAACGTATGTGATTTAATGTACACATTGCAAATGTGCCTATCTCCTCCCAATTTCACAATAACACCCAACTTCAGAGGATCGTGAAAATAAATCAAATCAGAGAGATACTTTAGGATCTGAGGAGAAGATGTGATGTCAACTTTAGCCCCCACCAGGTAATAAGGACAGATCGAGAGAAAAAGATGTAGAACGCCTCAGAAAAACGGAAGATACAGTGACGTATATTCGAACACAACTATAGGAAATTTCTACAGATACAACCCAAAGTCTCTGACCAACTTGACTTCTGTGAGTGACTCTAATAGCCTAACGTCTACATAGGCTAGTTCTTTTGAAAGAGCATGACTTATTCACAAACAGTTGTAGATGTCCCTAGAACACAAAATTCATCCTATTGTGTTTCTCATCGTTAGGGGCTCCACACTTCTTTTATGTGAAAGCAGTATTCTATATCGATGTGTATTGACCACAATGAACTCGGTAATTGTATTGTCAATAACTTGTATCCAATACTAAGGATTGTCAAACTGGTTATATCCAATACGAAGGTAGTCTAATCTTGATTTCCATGTCATACACCCACAAGAATCATTCAATGACATTTTTCTGTCCATACAACTAAATATTTTCCATGTCCTTGGATTTGAAAGCTTAAAAGAACTTCATTTCCATATGACTATGATAAAAATTATTTGCCACAATACGCGATAGCTTACCGAATTAGTTACAGACTAGAAAATGTGGTGCAACAACAACTCAAAGTGGCTCCAACACCATTGAGAAAGGAAAACCTCTCCGAACGCACGAACTTTCGCCCCTTCAAGGGGGTAACCATTACCCTATGATGTACTAGAAAAATTTTCACTCGGAACTCAGTTGCGTGATGAAACCAAGAGATGAAGCTGACACCTACACACCAATATAACTAAAGGGACACAAGTAAGGCTATACTACACATGACTTGAAGATGGAAACAAAAGTAATTTCTTTGGAAGGTTGAAGGCGTTATTGGTGATTTCCTTGTGTGTCTGAACAATGAGAATGGTGTTTTTGGCAAGTCTGCATAAACAAACCAAGCCGGTACAACCACGGGTTATCAAGTGTAACAACCTGAAGAATTAAATCGACTGTAAGATCAGAAGGGATCACATGAACTCAGAAACGCATATCACATGAATACTGAGAAGAGACACAAGGACCTCAAACCTTTCATTGGTGGTTTGGGATGAGAAATAAGTATAACAACGTTCATTGGAAAACCACCATGCATGTTGGAAGTTAAAGTTAACCACCAAGGGTTTACATCATGTGCGAGCAACCCGAGATACCCCGAAGCAACGGGGATAGATATCCACCTGTTTTAATTTTCCCTCAAACATGAGCTAAGGAATGGATACATCTACAATCTCAACAGATTCATGGTTTCCTAATAGTTATTGGGAGCTACAAAAGATTTATCTTATAGATACTTAAGATGAGACGGGCCTCGACCACACTAATCTAGTGGATTCAATTCATACATAGGAGAAGAACAAATAAGAATGTATTCACAAATAATTTTCACCAACCAAGTGAGGGGAACATCAAAAGCCCAACTCTATAAAGTACGAAGGTCATTCAGTACGACTATACGACAGGAAACCACTAGTGTACTCACATAGTGAGATAAAACCATCCTCCCCTCGCCACATTAACTCAAGTGCGTGAAAGGAGCTACTCAATCCATGACTTGGAACTGTGATTGATAATAAAAGGTTGTAACGCATGTTCATTGGAAAGGGGTATTACGTAAGCGCAAGGTGTGAGGGCAACTCTTGAACGGTTACAACTGCATGATAAGAGGTCATTTATACAGTTCCGGCCTTTAGTCGAAAGCCTCGAATCCAGAAGGAGAAATTCAATCGTACTCGACTGAACCACTTGAAAACTGTACAGTCAAGCTGGTACAACCCTGCACATTCAATCACTAATGATTGATAGAAATGAATTTGAGCGCATTTCCATATCGCAGTACAAAAACACAATTCAATACAAGGTCTAACAATGTAGACTAATTTCAGAAACTAACCCCAAAATCTTTACGAAGAATGTTCGTAATCTTACATTGGGTAAGAGATGTACTACTGACGTTTATGATTGTTTGTGTATCATTGGAACGTACCAGGGCTTCAAGCGATTCAAATTACGTCCAGTACTAAGGTAGATGAAATAATCTAAGTCGGAATCACCTCGATACAACATATATTGAAGTTAAATAACAGAAGTCTTTTGGTTGGTAAGAGATAACTCTACATGGGTTATCGTGAATAACTGACCGAATTCATACACCTACTTATATTCAAATTTCAATCACTATTCCAGTAAAGGAATGACATATTAGCATCAATGGTGTTGTGACATCATCTGTGCATTAACTATTGGTGAAGTGCTGAATCGAAAAAACTTTGATTCTGTACATCCAGGGAACTCGTGTAGACACCCAAACTTATCTTTGCCAAAAACAAATGTCAACAATCATAGTTGGACAGGTCAAAGAACTAAAAGAAAGCAGTATACAAACTTTTACAAAATGAATAAATTCTTTTTCCAAAGCGTGTCCCAGAAGGAAAGGAGGTCTCGATAACAACATTCAAATTTCGGGACGAAATTCCTTCAACAGGGGCAGAATGTGACAACGGGTATACGTGTTGGAATTAGTTTTGAAATTCAAGGGTGTACACAACAACAACAGAGAATACAGTAGTGCGAGAGTTACGACGACGATAACAAACATACAATCAAACACGAAGATCAAACAAAATGGAAATCTTAAGAATAACATAAACATGAAATATAAGAAAATACAAACATCATGTGAGAGAAAATAATAAATCAAACCTAAATAAGATAACATTCTGAGATATCAATCTATCAAGATATTTAGATGGGTGACGATCCATGTGAATCAGTTATGGACTTGATACATCAAATAATATCATTACAGCGTAAAACAATGTCATAAGATTAGACAAACATTGCTTTCGTGTGGGTGACAATTCACACAAAAGCATGCATAAGTTTTATACCTCTGACAGAAATTAATAACTACTTATAGAACCCTTTTCACTAAATATTTGAATAAACGAACTTAAAACGAAGATAAAAATTTACTTCTAAATAATAAATATTAAAATTTGTTACACACTAGCTGTTCGTACGAATGAGTCTTTATTCATGTGAATGAGTCACCAGTAGTGAAGCTATTCAACCGAAGAGCCATTTGTGCGGATGGGAGCCATTTGTATGGATAACAAATTCGTTCAACAACACATGTATTTAAACAACACTTACGTTTTTCATTCACATTTTTCACCCAGCTCACCCAACCGAAACCCTATTCGCTCCTCACGAAATTTAGGTCATTTTCACACGAAATCAGACCATTTGAGCTTCCAAATCGTGTGTATTTCATCCCCAACCACTTCATTCCAAGATTTCAACGTTTTCTCAAGCCTTTTTCGTTAAATACGAGCTGCACAGTGAGTATTAACACCGATCCTTTGCACCAAAACATTTCAAAAAAATTTTGCCATCATTTTTGGCCGTGAAAACACCGCAAATAACTTACGATTTCAAAAATGGTGTTCTTGGTAAATCTGCACGCGAATGAATCGTACATATACACATGCATATATATATATATATATATATATATATATGTATGTATGTATGTATAAGAGAATATCCAATCTCTTAAAATTAGTAATTGTACAAGTATATAAACATATATAGTACAAGTCTTCAAGCCCAATAGATTCATGAGACTTTTTTGGATTCATATCTGAGTTTCTTTTTATCTTCGAACCATCCGGAGCATTCTCCCCTTCTCTTTAATTTCAAAATTTATGTTCTCTTTCATATAGAAACCCATTTTACACTAATCTTGATCCGAAAACACCAACCTATGGAAACAAAAGAAGATATGGGTGGGGAAATCAAGAACACCAGAGCGTCATAACAAAGTGAAATTTGAGTCTAAACAAAACAACCAGCAAAAAGATTGGCCCTTTATTTAGAAAATTAAGAACAAGCCTGCAAATTATAATTTTCAAATTTACAAACTCGTCATCGATGGTGGACGGAGATCATTGGTTATGGCCTTCAACCGTGGTGAATGGGTTGTGTAATTTCGAATCTCAGTGCGAAATTTTCCTTTCTTCTCTCCTTCGTCTTCCACTTATCAAATCAAGAAACAAGCTATTTACACATCGACCACCAAAGGTGTTAATGAAGTGATTGAGGAGCTATTGGTGGTTGTTCAATTTGTTGGAAATTTGAGTTATTTGATTAATTATCAAATTTAATTTGAATTGAAATCTAGCTTTTTCATCTTACTCAATTAAATCAAGACTTTATAAATTACATGTATTGATTATATGTGTTACTTGAATACCCTTGGAATCACCATCTTGTAGTATAAATACAAGACAATTGGTGTCTTGTTTGTTTGTTCAAAGAATGCTACATACAATCTACCACACACTTTAAGGGAAACATATTGAATATGTGCCTCAACTAAAATCATCAAGATTTTTATTATATGTCAATGAAGAATAGGTGGAAGACATAAGTTGTTGAAAACTAGAAAATGTATTACTGAAGCATTTGTTACCGACTCTTCAAGATGATGAATTAAATTTTCAGCATTAATCATGCTCAAATCAACGAAGATATTTGGAGTACACAACGAAGATATTTGGAGTACACAACGAATACATGGATCATAACAAGTTTGATACATAAACTTATAACTTATATTATTTTATTTTGATCTTATAAGCGGTATTTCTATGAATAACGAGAGTCTCTATATTATTTATATTTTATTATTGTGTTATAATAAAAACATGAACCCACCTCTTACACAATTGACGTGTTGTCGTTACACACTAAAAGAGGTAGCAAGATTGTAGCTTTTTTTTTTTTTAAAAAAAACACATATCGAAGACTCTCTTTACTGCATTCTCATGTCAATGCTGCTGATTTCTTCAACTCGTTGAGCTACTGGTAGTTGTTTCGTGTTCACTTCTATGTTTCTTACCTATTTTTTCTGTTTATTGTTTTGCATTAGATAAGATTATTTATTTGTTTAATATTTCTAGCTGTATAATTTCTTTGTTTGGTTAGGTTTTATCTAGCTTTTTGTTATCATCAATTTATTTCTAATTTGATGCAATTTTGGTCATTTGGTAACTATTTTTTATCAGACTCTGTTTCACTAGATAAACTAGACTCATGTTAATTTTGAACCTATATCTGTACTGAATTTTGATGTTGATTGATTTTAATTCAATACCTCTGTGACCTATGATTGGTTTTGAATTACATTTTATTTTTTTTGGTAGGTGTAAAGAAATGTTTGGTTGTGTTAGGTGTACAAAAATGTTTGATTAGTGAAAATGACCAAACCTATATTCAGAAAGAATTAGAGATAGATATTTGCAGGTCTTCTTATTGTAACTTAAATCATGTTTATTATTTTAATTGTACAGATGACTATGAGTCCTGAGATGCAGTCCAAGAATGTGATGGAAGAAAGAGTTAGTATACGACTGGACCTGTTTCTTTTGTTTCAAAAGAGTTTCAAAATCATCCTTCTAGATGAGGATGATGGTTAGTGTTATTTTGGTTAGTGTTGTTTTGTATGCATGCTTCATTTGGATTAGTTTGAAAATGTCTATCTAATTATATTTGGGTTTTATTGTTTCTACTATCTTAAATTTTACCGTTGTAACATGTTTATTTTCTACAAATTTGGGTCCTTCGTTTTCGTTTTTCTATAGGTTTTTATGTATATAAGTTAAAAGGTGTTTGTGTTTCACACTTTGAGTTGTATTATGAATTAAACCTATACTTTTTTATGTCATGAAATCTTGTGGTTTAAAGTTCATTTGTTTCATTATACATGTTAAAGATATTCCTTTAGGTTTAATTGAAAGAAACATACTACTTTTGCTCTAATGAGATAAATAAAGAGTCAAGTTGACACATAGCATCACTATATTAATTCTAGTTGTTTGATGTTATACCAATGACTTAAATACCCTTTTATGAATGAAATAGGACATGTGACACAATCTTATAAACTTAAATTTTATATTAATCATTATATTTTAGTAAATGGGTTATTGTAACTGAACACCAATAGATCTCTATAGTAATTACCTTGTCAATTTTAATTGATTTCAAGTTTTACTTCATTGGTAGTGTTCCCTAATTTTAATTTATAAAAAATACATCTTTCAAAGCACATCCAAAAAACACTACCAGTAGTTATGCATTTATTTCAAAAGCATCAGCATAGTCGTTAATGTTATTTTTTTTTTTGCTTGTTAAATATAATTAGGGCTGAGCTAAATACTTGTTAAGGTGTTTTTAAAAAGTATCAATATATTACCGGTTCGGTCACCGGGTAATACTGGTTTGGTTATCTGGGTTTTAATCAGAAACTTGATTTTGTGCTCACCCCTAAATAGAATGAGTGTTTAAAGCTTATGATTTACGAAAGAATGAAAATATTGTTCAAAAAACTAATAGTTATTTGCCCACTGCCCATAGTTTTACAAATAAGTCTACTGGGTTTTGTTTATGACAGACATATACGCATTTTAATTTTATACCTAAATCATCATGTGTGTGTTTCAGATGATTTGATGACAAAACTAATACGTTTAGCGTTTTTGTGATGGTCTTTACTAAAATAGCATGAGTTTAAATCATTATAAAAAAAAAAGATGAAATGAAATTTAAGAGATGAAAATTGTTTTCAGCATTAATAGTTAACTTGTCAAGAATAATAGGGGTAACTTTGTAATGCGTTAAATTAAACTAAATAAGTCTTATAACCTAAAAAGCTTAAAAAAGATATTGAGCCAATAGATCGCTAATCTATGGCTTTGATTAAATCAAGTTGTTGGAAGATATTTTAGTAATAACTAATTTTATTGACTTTTTATCAAGTTTCCTCGTCTTTTTTAAACGTTTATAACTTTAAATACGAAATTATTTTTTCAAAAATAAAATAACATAAAAACAAGCGTTTTTTATTTTCAAAATTAGTATAATAACGCTATAGAAAAAAATTGGTTGTTTTTTAATTCATTTTGTCTTTTGTACATGTCATTGTGTCTTGTGTTTTTGTGCTCAATGTTGTGTTTTTCTAAACATTTTAAGACACAATGATGTCGCATAGTACATGAAGTCAAACAAAGATGAAACAAAGACGACTATGAAAAACACAATGATCTTTAAAAAACACAATTACATGTAATAAAGACACAATGACGATTATGAACAATTTGTACATGTCATTTTATTTTTTGTTTAGGTCATTGTGTCTTTTGTGCATGTCACTATGTCTTTTGTGTTTATTCTTAATTTTGTGTTTTCCTGAACAATTTAAGACACAATGATGTTGATGATTAAATAATGTTTAGCAATGATGTTGATGATTAAATAATGTTTAGCAAGGATGACATAATGACGAGTATGAATAATATAATGATATTCAAAAAAGACAGAATTACCTGCAGGAAAGACAAAATGACGAGTATGAACAATTTTTTACAGGTCATTTGTAACACCCGGTTTTCCAAACAATAAACGATACATTAAGTTCCAATATTTTTATGATTATGTTCCTTTTACTTAAATGTCTATTTATAAAAATTAAAGTAAAATGCGCGAATTTAGAATAAATTATATGATAAAGGTTATACTATTCAAATATTTAGTCAAGATATGATAAAACTTTGTTTGTATACATGAAATTTAGAAAATGATTAAAAGCAGAATCCACGACAATGCTCACACTTAATGTTACGGTAAGTGGAGTATTCAAACGTAATCGTAAAATATCAAAATAATTTAGCTCATCTCTAGGAAAGTTGTAATATATGGCTAAAAGATGTTGGAAAATCATGAACGCAGGCGGGGAAAACGACACGCAAAACGGAGTTCGTATGCTCCCCGAAACGCGAAAACAAGTTTCTAGAATGAAATGCGCATGGAGACACATGTCATGGAGGCTTGCCACATGCCCTATAGCCTTAACATGTGCCCTGCGAGGTGTCGTGATGTGGATTTCTCGATTTACGAGCCAGTTCCTATAAATAGTCGTCAAAATTCATTTTTTTACGTTTTTCAAACTCGAATATCACGTCACACACAACTCTAAACCCCGTTTAATTTATTCAAGTGTGTGAGAGATCTTGAAAAGTGGTTAGGTGTGTGAGAGATCTTGAAAAGTGGTTAGGGGTGTTCGGATCGTATAACTAGACATTGTTAAGACGGAGGTAGGGCTATATACTAGTCAGGAATGAAACAAAGTTAAGGTGAGTTGTATGTGCCCATTATAAATGTTTTAATTTACAATTTTGGCTAATATGGTACCATATTTATATTTTAGATAATGCTTTTATGCCAGGATGATTCTCGTTTGATTTTTATATGTATGAAATGTTAATTTGGGATGCTGCCTGTTTTTCTATATGTATTATGTTAAGTAACAAAATGACAATCCGATGTATTGATGAAATAAATAGTGATATAAACTCTAAATTCTAACATGGGCATGATCGTGGTATGTCGAAGGGGTGGTGGGCTGGCGGGTGGACTTTATGCCCTACGTATTCTCTATACAAAAATTTCCTTCATCATATTGGGAAAGTGTTAGTGCATAGATTGGGAGGAACACCATGATATGTTGTCATGTTATGATCCAACACAAACCGTAATTCAGTAGCCATCTGAAAAGTAAACACACTAAGTTAGTTAAAAACAAAACAAAAATTAAGGATTAAAAATCAAAAGTTGAAAGCCAAAAGTAATTTCTCGAATTAAAAAGTGTTCACGAAAAAAAATAAGGTTCTCGAAATTTTACAAGTTCACGAAGTTTTACATGTTCACGAAAGAAGCTAGTTCATGAAGTTCATCGGGTTCACGAAACCGGGTTCACGAAACAAAGTTCACGAAGCCATGTTCACGAAATTGAAGGTTCATGAACCCAGAAGTTTTGTGAACTGTTTTTCCTTCCTAACTTGTTCAATTTTGCTCCATTGACTCTTATTTTGGTCACAAAATGCTCGGAATTGAAAAATACCAACATATACAAAAATGGGTTTTTAATTCGGAGTATTTCTCAGTGATTTGACCAAAATAGTGTCGGGTCACGAACCAAAGTACTCGAAATCATTTTTGTTCGACAACTTTTATTCTAGAGGTCAAAATTGGGTCAAAATCTATACCTAGGTTACTTTAAAGGTGATCTATAATACGGACGAAGTAGAATAGTTTAAAAGTCCTCGAAAATCAAAATCACCTAAGTAGGGGTCTGGAAGTTCATGAAATATGTAATCGAAATGTAGCACTACATGAAGTATTTATTGGTGAAGGGAGTACACGAAGATGTTTCGTGTAATGACCCTTGGCGTACTTGTCTTTGTATTCCCTATTTCGAATACTATTTTTCGTGAACCATAATTATTTAAAATTTTTTAAGTAAAATAAAATAAAATAAAAATAAACTCGTGGACTTTGGACGATTTCAAGGCTAAGTCGCGTCAATTTCGTGGGATCAAATCTTTATTAGATATTTGACCACCTTATAATAATTTCTTATAGAACCCCAAATTTAAAATAATTATACCCCACCAATGATTTCCGCTCGTTTATCCATAATTCAAAGATAAGATTTATGATCAAAAGTTTTCTAACGGTTTTTCTGAAAATTCTTTTGGGATGTCTATGGGCAATCAGACGTGTTATCCAGATCTATATACAACCTATCAATTTTGCAAAATCTTTTGTTTCAAAATTTGATTGTGTTTCAACGAATTAAACCATTTTGACGGAGTTTTAATGTGAGAAAAGAAAGAACATATCTATCAAATTAGAATCAAGAACAAGAAGGGGTTTTATCATCTTTGTGCACATTATTAACATCACACATCTAGGTCTTTGCTTACGCAAAACAGAAGATGCTTCTGTAAGTATTTTCCGCTCTTTGTTTCCACAAAACATAGAAAATACCCAAGTTTTCTCAAAACGATTTCAAGTATATCAAAAGACAATCTTATTTTGACTAAAAGATGTCTACAAAAAGTCAAATAATTATTGCATTTGCCTGGTTTTATCTGATTTTCCAAAAACTTCTCACTTATTCATGTTAATATTTTTGAGTGATCATATCTAATCTTCTTATTGGAAAACATGATTTTATTCTTTAGTAATTTATATTTATCTAAAGTTGTTATTCCTAAGAAATTATACTGAGATAGTGAATTTTTGAGTGTAAGAAATCATTCACTTCTCATTGAACCACTTTAACTGACTGTCCAAATAAAATTTTTTTTGTAATTTTCTTAAAAATTTTTAAAAAGCAAAATATTTTTGTATTTTTCTTAAATTTTACTCCCCCCTAAACTTATATACAGACTCAAAAACCAAAAATCTTTTTTGTTCTTTTTGTAATTTTTTTCTCCCTAAATTTGTGATATAAACTTAAACTAAAACAAAACACAAATTTTAACATATTTTCAAAAGTTTCGAATGAAGTGAATCCAAGTGTCATATGTGTGGACCTTTTCAAGATGGATAAGCTTACGTTCGAAACAGTTTCGAATGAAGTGAATCCAAATGTCAATGTGTTTAGTTTTGAAGTGTTATACCGAATTCTTGACGATCTGAAGGGTTGCTTCATTATCACAGTAAATAGGAGAGTCAAGAAAATTCAAACCGTAATCGAGAAGCTGTTTTTGCATCTAGATGACCTGAGAGCAACAACTTGAAATAGCGACATATAGCTTCTTTAGTGGAGGTAGACATTGTGGTTCGTTCTTGCATTGCCATGACACTAGGCGATCTCCCCGATACTGACATCCAACTGTGGTTGATTTCCTATCTAAATTGCAACCACCAAAATCACTATCAGAGTAAGCAAATAATTTGAACTCAGAGTTCTTGCGATACCACAAACCGAGACGAGGTTTGACAACAAGGTAGCGAAAAATCCTCTTGACAGCAATAAGATGAGAAGCCTTCAGATTCTCCTGATATATGGCACACTAACATATAGAGAACATAATGCCGGGTCAGCTGGCGATGAGTTACATCAGTGAGCTAATCATCGATCTGTAAAGATGTTGATCAACATCTACACCATCAGAATCCGAAGTCAAAACAGGACGAGCAGCCATAGGAGTCTTGGCGTACTTGGAGTCCAACATGTTGAACTTGGTAAGTATATCGGTTACGTCCTTTCCCTAATGAATCAGCACCCCCTTTGGATCATGCTTTACTTTGAGACCTAAGAAGAAGGTCAAATCCCCCATAGCACTCTTCTCAAACTTTTTCTTTATTATGGCTTCAAACTCTTTACATAGCACCAAGCTCTTGTAACTAAAAATGATATCATCCACATAGATCTGGACTAGAATCAAGTCATCCTTCTCCTTGTGAACGAACATTGTTTGATCTATCGCTCCACGGGTATATCCATTGGCTTGGAGATGCTCTATAAGTGTAGCATACCAAGCTCATGGTGCTTGATGAAGACCGTACAGGGCTTTGTCCTGCTTGTAGACATGGTCGGGATACTGCGAATCCTTGAACCCGGGAGGTTGACAAATGTATATCACTTCCTTGACAATTCCATACAAGAAAGCTCTCTTCACATCCATCTTATACACTTTGAAGTTCATGTAGGATGCATAGGCCAGGAAGATGCGAATTGCCTAAAGTCTTGCAACCGGTGTCAAGACCTCCTCATAGTCAATACCCTCCTATTGGTAGAAGCCCTGGACTACCAACCTTAATTTATTTCGGATGATAACACCAGAATCATACCCCTTGTGTCTAAAGACCCATCTGGTTCCAATTGACAGTTTCCCCTTAGGCAAAGGAACCAGATTCCACACATGAAGCTTCTGAAACTACTACATCAGTTCTTCTTGCATCGCTTCAACCCAGCTTGATTCTTTTAGTGCCAGCTAGATGTTCTTGGGTTCTACCTGCTAAATGAAGTAAGAATACAAATAAGAATTAATTGGACCAGATTGATTGCGTGTGAGAGTTCATTGTTGGAAAATAAGGAGTGATGATAAAAACCACTAAAGCCAGACAAATAAATAAACCGTGGATTGACCAATCGCGGATACTTCTTTTTCGACTGAAGAACTGCTTCAGCATTGGAAGATCAAAAGCAGAAGATTCGCCAAAAATAACTACCGTTGAACTTCTCTACATCTGAACACATTAGCTGACCATGATCCCTTCGGAAGACAACCATTGCATAGGAAGACATCAAATGATTCGAAAGGCAATCTTCTATTTCGAAATAACTAATTGTTTAATCAGCTTCTGATGAACATCTTCTGAAAGAATAATCACTGAGCCTTAGCGCAACTATCTCAACCTCGGAAGACCTGAAGACTCCTGAAGACTCTTGTTTCCGTTGTTGTTGATTTTGTATTAGTTGTACTATTCTGATGATTTAGTGTCTGTAACAGTGTCATCTATTTGTCTTATCCTTTCTTGTCTTGTATCTCTGAATGTTGGGTATTTAAGTCCCAACACTCCCTGAGTAAAGTGAATTACTTCCCCCAAAATTCCTTGTGCTTTTATTCTGTTCTTCTCTCTTTCTAGCAAGAACTAAACAACAAAAATAACTTTGTGCAAAACTTTAGAGGGAGCTAATACCAAAGCTTTGACCAAGTATCTAAAGTCTTTGTTCCTGCTTAAACAACCTCTCCAGGTTTTTGTTTCAACAATTGGTATCAAAGCCTTGTCCTTAGTCTTGGTTTAACCATCATGACTAAAACTCAAAGCTCTCTTCAATATCTTGTTGTTTAGTTTTCTGTGTTCTGTTTCTTCGGTCTTTCTACTTTTTAAATCTACAGGATTTTAGTTTTGAACCAAGTTGTGTTCAAAAACCATTCTAACAAACTACTTTCAGAACTCATCACTCTTTGATTTACTCATAACCGTTTGTAAACCTATGGCAGAAAAATTCACCTTAGACCCTCATAACATGGGCTCTACCACTAAGACACCAATCTTGGTAAGGCATCAATATAATATATGGCAGAGAAGGATGTTACACTTCTTGTCCAACAATCATACCTGATGTTGGATGTCTGTGATGTTCGGACCTCATAAACAAATGGTCTTGGACACAGAGACAGGAGACCATGTCCCTAAGGATCCTCAAAACTACACCGAACAAGACTTCCAGAAGTTGGAGCTTGATGCCAAGGCACATGCTTAGCTAGCTATGGCTCTCCCAAATGAAATATATTCTGGTCTTCTTCACCATGAGTCTGCAAAAGACTTGTGGGATGCTCTAAAAGAGCAATTCGGTGGTACCGATGATGTTGTGGCCAATACAAGCGAGATACTGGCTCAACAGTATGAGACATTCCGCCAACTAAATAATGAGTCACTGACTCAGAAATTTGAAAGGTTCACTTCTCTCCTAAGTGAACCAAAATTAGCTGGTCAAGTGTACCCCCTATTTATGTTCTTGATCGATTCTGGATATCTCTTCCTGATAAATGGGAAACCTATTCCATAGTCATGAGATCTTCGCCAGACTTTGGCAAACTCTCACTTACCCAACTCCATGGTAAGTTGCTCACCTTCGAGCGGGAGATTGACCAGAAAAGAAAACTAATAAAGTCTGGTAAATCAACAGAAGAGTGCGTTCAAGGGAACACAGCTCTTCTTAGTCATAACTCTGAGACAAATGATCAGGGTTATGATGAGTACATTGACATAACTAATGGCATCGCCTCTTTTTCTTCTTGTGATGACCATTCACTCATTTTTGAGCATCTGTGTTTTATCATGGATGATCTCCATCAGACTCCAAGTGATGACTTGGAAGAGATGGACATTCTTCATCAACTTGCCCTCTTGAGCATGAGAACTAACAAGTTTTACAAGAGGACAGGAAGAAAATTTCCTGGAATCCATGGGAAACGAGGATTGGCCTAAATAAGGCTAAAATCCAATGCTACAGATGTCACAGCACTGGACACTTTGCCAGAGAATGCAAAAATGCTCCCAACTCTAATTCTTCACCGTATGTGACTTTCCCTAACACACACTCACATACTTCTACATCACCTTTTTCTTTTTCTTCTTCTTCCTCACATTTTAAAAGACACAACAACTCTCAGGAGACAGCTCACATTGTACAAAACTCTCCTTCTACCAATGTACAATTTGTACAAGCTGCCAATGGTAGTGTGTACCAGCTCACTCCTGCCCCTCTTCAGATTGCTACACCATCTCCTTCACAAATAAATGCACCAGGCCCTGCTGTCCAATCTTCATCTTCTAGTCAACCGGCTCTTTTCACCCAAGAGTACGTAGACTGGAGCAGCTTTCCTGAAGATGTAGGCTATGCCCTCATCTCTTCTGAGCTAATAGGATTTGCTCTCATGGCTATTGGTGAAGATTCCACTCCTTCTGATCAACCTGAAGCAGACACTTCTGATGCGCACGTATCCTTTTCTACTCTTGAAAAACTGTGCACCGATGCGTGCATTGATGCTTTTACAAAAATAAAGAAAGCCAACATGTTGCTTCAACAACAAAATCAGGAGTTGGAGCAACTGCTAGCTAATAAAAATTCAGAAGTAGAAAAGTTAATAAAAGATAAAGATAGCCAAATTTCTATCTTATAAACTTAAAAGGCCAACCTACAAGCTTTATCTGATTTGCAAAATGAAAAATATGCGGCTTGTAGAGATGAACTGTATCAAACCAAAGTCAGCTGTGAAAAGTGGGTTGAATCCTGCAAAGGATTCAAAATGCTTCTTGGTAAGCAAGTTCACAGTAAGGTTAAGTTCGAAATCGAGTACAATCACACTAGTCCTCCAGAGGACTATGCCCCAATTAACAATAAAATAAATGAAACTCATTCTGAACCTATCTCCCCTACCTTTCTCGCTGATGAAATTCCAGCCATAAAGATCACACCTCCAAGAGTGTATCAACCTAGACAGTTTCCAACGTTTGTATATCCCACATAAACTAACGTGGAAAAACTAGAAGAAACACACTTGGAAAGTGATCATAATAATAATTCTTCTGAACAATCTGAGATTGCTCCAACCATGAGCTTTACTCGGAGTTCAGAAGGTACAACTCTACGTGAAACCTCCGATAACCCTGTGGCCCATCTTGACAAAGGAAAGAAGCCCATGGTTGACACTGGATTCCCCTCTCTCATCTTAAAGCAAAATTCGTACTCACTCTTGGCTGTTTTTCGTTCTTCGTCACAACAATGGCGTCTGAAAATTTGAAAATCAAGCCCATTCACAATCTCGGAGCCTTCCTTGTTAAGTCTTCTAAGTACCCTCACTATGACGAAGTAATCAACATTCTGGTAAACTCCTTCGTTCATACTGCTCTCATCATAAATCCTCCTATCTTAGAAGTTGCTCTAAACCGGTTTTGGGCAAACTCGACCTTGGTGTCGAAGGATGACTCTGTTGAAATCATCGCTTCGGTGGTCGTTACTCAACAAGTCACCCTCACCCCCTCTAAAATAAGTGTTGCCCTAAATCTGCATGACACTGAGGCACCCACCACTATTTCTTTAAAACTTCTTCATAATGCTTTTGTTTAGTGTGATTATCAGAAGACCTGAAAAACAGGACCTTGTACAAATCTTAATAATGTTTGTCATGTTGATCCTCTCTCTACTGTCAAGAGCATTGACAAACAAGTGGGTCCCTAGATTGAACACCGAGGCAAGACACATGGATGAAACTGAGGAAACACCCATCCTTGGTGAACCCACATCCACCTCTTCTTCCACACTTGTAAAGGTACCAGCCAAAAGAAAAGCTTCTACCAAAGCCTCTAAACCTAAAAAGTCCAAAAAGACTGTTCAGGAAGATGAGATCCCTGAACATGTCTCTGTCCACACTGGACAATTAGATACATCTGTTCCATCCTCACAGATGCATAAAAAATCTTTACCCGATCCAACTCCTCATCAATCCTCTCAACTGGCTGATGTTGTACTCCAAAGGGAACCCTCTCTAACCACTGAAGTGTCACTTGACACTCAGATGGCAGTCCAATCTCCCAAGGACACCTCTACTTCTTCTCCACAAAAAGCCCCTCTATCTCATACCCATGTTCTCCATGAGATTGATTCTATCTTTGAGCAACTTGGTTCTCCTCCACCTTCACCAATAGAGGAACAACCACATCAAACCTTTGCTTAAACCTATCAATCTCCTACCCAAGGAGAAGAGGAGGAGATCAGGGTTTCCAATCCATCTAGACATCATGATCATATATCTGGAGCATCCATCCCACATGAGAACCCAATGGGATCTCATCTGAATGGATGAGGCAATAAGACTCCTAGTATGGCAACAACCCATAAAGTTCTTGAAACTGAGGCTGGAAATCCCCGGAACCAAGAAAAGGGGTCCATGACACTCCTGAGATGACTCAGGTCATGATAAAACTGACTCACTAGTCAGGGATTCGGATGATGTCCGTAACAGGATGGACAAATCAGATCTTAAATTAAAGGAGTTGACGGCATCTGTTGCTCATATTCAGGCTAATGTGACCAAACTCGCTGAGTTAGTCACAACAGTCTTGAATAACCAAGCCCTGCAACCCGAATCCATCCCCATGCAGGCACCTTCACTTGAAGGTACCGCGCACATTTCACCTACTTCCATTGTACTTACCTTCTCAGGCCAATCTTTTCAAGAAGTGTTAAACCCACTTCTTACAGCCCATCTCACCATCCTGTTTACCAACTTTACCAAAGATTTCCTCACCACTCAAAAGACACAACTGGATCTACTGAAAATTTCAGTAGATTCTAAGGTCTCTTCTTTACAACATGAAGTATCTAACCATACTCGTTTTCTGGAGTCTCTTACAGGGATTGCTCCTCCTTCTCCCTGGTTCAAGGAACAGGCTGATGAAGCCAAAAAGAGGGAGAATGAAAGGCTCTTGTCTGCTGCCCAAGCTGCCAAGAGGGCAGAAGATAAAACTGAGCAAAGGAGGATGAAGGAAATAAGATCAAAAAATCAGGAGGCACTCCTCAAAGCAGCACTGGATCAGCAATTTCAGACTGAAGCTACTATGGCTAGCTCTGAGCAGAAACAAAGGGAAGCTGAAGCTCAAATAAACACTGGAACATCTAGAGTATCCAGGAAACCCAAACCCTCCAAATATCAGCTCCTACTGAGCCAATAAAACCCACAACCGCTTCCCCCTCTTCTTTTGCTTCAACTACTCAGGACATACCAATTCCAACTGGTTCTTTCCAATATGAGCATAACCCCATCTTCCCTAAACAGATCTTTCCCACCATATCTATCCCTTCTTCACCCATACACACAAATAAAGAAAAATCACCTACCCTTTCTCCAAATTATGTTTCTCAAACCCTCCTAGAACTATCCTCACATTGTTGGATAAGTAATGTCCGATCATCAATAATATCAATGTTGCTATCGGGGTATGATCCAAAGAGTTACACTTTGGAAGATAGTAATGTGACTATGTCTAAAATTTGTTTTAGACGTATTCAATTTCACGAATTATTTAAAGTGGTGTGTTATTATTATTTGTGAAATAATAATAATATTGGAGGAATTAATTATTGTTATAATTAATTATAATTAAATTGATAAAGTTTAATTAGTTAAACTTTAGACATTTAATTAAATGTTGCTAACTAGTTGCTAGTTAGTAATATGGAGAGTAGAAATTAAATGGTTTAATTACTAAAAGAAGTTAATTAAATTAAAAGAGTTTAATTTAAATTAACATGTGAAATAAAAGGTGGGAAACCAATTTTGAATTGGTAGTCAAAAGATCCTATTTATGTGGATCTAATTTTGACTTTAAAAGGAAGATCAAACTTGATATTTCACACAATTCTTTCACCCACTCTCCCACTCTTCTCCTTGGTGGCCGAAATCCCTCCCCTCTCCTCTTGTATTTTTCGGCCAAACCACCACATGAGGTTAGGCATGCAAGGTTCGTAGCCCTAGGGTTCGGTCGCCTGCATGGTCACGAGCCCTGTTCATCACCATCAACATCGAACTTCATATTGTTGCAGAGCTGCTTCCGTGTGGTTGGTGTACCAAAAATAGCTTTCGAGGGTATAGGGTCGGCATTACAAGGGTTCTAAAGCCGGTTACATGTGTTGGGTCGAACATAGGTATGAAAACCCTATTTTTCGTGGTTTCTCTTGATCATTACCTCTATTTTTTGTGGTTGAATGCTCCGATCTGCTGTACTTTCTTATAGATGAGGTTGAGAGCTTCGTTTGGACACCAAGAACGTCCGATTTCGTCAAGAAACAAGCAAGTTATGATCGTTTGAAGGTTGATTGTCCTAGAGAGAGAGAGGTTCAGGAATGTGATTGTAGAGAGAGAGAGAGCGCTGATAGAAATGAGAGAAAATGAACTCATTTAGGCTTTAAATACCCCGTGATGTTCGGGTTCGTTTCGGTTGTTCGTTTTTCGTTTCCGATGCGTTTCCGGAACGTAACACGCGTTATTTACGTGTTTTTAAATAAAAGAGTTGTTTTAATTAATTTTTTGATGAGTTTCAAAATTGTAAAACGTAAAATATTATATTTTTCTTAAATTTATTATCGTTCATGTCGTTTCGTTTTCGTTTCGTCAGATCGCGTCACCATCGCGCGTATTCGTTCGAATCGTCACTCGAATGAACACGATGATGGTTTGCTTTATGATGCTTGTTTTCTACTTTTCAGTCATTATCTCAGAACGTTAAACTCACAGATATGTTTGTGTGAATCGTCACCCATGCAAACACACTGTGATTTCGCTATTCTGAAACAACACTACAATTATGTTTTGAATTGTATTTCCTCACTAACGGACTCAACTAAACATCATGTTTTTCACATTGTTTTAATAATGATTTGTCGGCCATCTGATTCCTGTCATCTATGGATATCAGATCGCAATCGACATGTTCTTGTTATTTACTTGAACACTGTTGTCATTCTTGATTCGTTGTATTAATTGTACTTAGGTTTTCACCTAAATGCTTACAACTATTGTTTATCGTGAGTGTTGTACTTACGGTATTTAAGTTTTCACATAAATACGTACAACTGTTTCTTGTATTCTGAATTCTGTTATCTCAAACACTGTTCATATACATGTATTTACACACAATATAATATGAAAGTACACATATACTGTACGGAATTGCCGGACGATCTGGTACTGGATGTCACAGATACGTACTTATGGCATTGTAGGCTTGGACATATTAACAAGAATCGCATGAAGAAACTCCAAACCTCAGGAATATTAGATTCATCTGGTTCGGAATCTTTTGATGAATGCGAATCTTGTTTAAGTGGAAAGTTGACTAAACAACCCTTTAAAGGGAATAGTCAAAAGGCCAAGGATCTACTTGAGATAATACATTCAGATGTATGTGGTCCATTCAGAACCACTGCCAGAAATGGAGAGAGATACTTTGTTACATTTACTGATGATTTCTGTAGATATGGTTTTGTTTATCTTATGAAGCATAAACATGAAACGTTTGAAATGTTCAAGCGATACCAAAACGAAGTACAAAATCAGTTAGGTAGAACGATTAAGATACTTCGATCGGATCAAGGAGGTGAATATCTTAGTCAAGAATTTGATGAACATCTGACAAATTGTGGAATTGTTTCACAACTTACTCCCCCTGGAACACCACAGTTAAACGGTGTGTCTGAAAGGAGGAATCAAACTCTATTAGATATGGTTCGATCAATGATGTGTTGTACAAACTTACCTCACTCCTTTTGGATTTTTGCTCTTGAAACCGCCGCACGAATTGTTAACTTAGCTCCAACAAAGAAAGTTGAAATGACACCATATGAGATATGGCATGGGAATAAACCCAATGTGTCTTATCTTAAGGTATGGGGATGTAACGCGTATGTTACACGAGAGTCTCAAGACAAACTAGATCCCCGAGGCGATAAAGTTGTTTTCGTCGGATACCCTAAGACAATTGGTTATTATGTCTACAATCCCAATGAAAATCATGTTTTCATTAAGAGGAGAGCTACCTTTTTGGAAAAGGAACTATTAGCTAGAGGGATTGGAGAAAATAATGTGGATTTAGATGAAATCTGTGAATCTCAAATAACCGATACACTAGCTAGTACATCTAGACAAAATAGTGATGTTGAACTTGAATCCGAAAGGACTCAAGAGATGGATATAACTCCAAGCATCCGTAGAAGTACTAGGGATCGACATGAACCTGACAGATATATTGGACTTCAGGAAAATGTCGACAGCTTGATTTTTGATCAAGCTGAACCTACTTCTTACAAGGATGCCATTATGGATTCGGAATCCACAAAATGGCAGGATGCTATGAATACAGAGATGCAATCCATGTATGAAAACCATGTATGGGACTTGGTTGAACTTCTTCCCGAGTGTCGGACTGTATGTAAATGGATCTTCAAAAGGAAGACCGACATGGATGGAAATGTACAAACCTACTAAGCTAGGCTGGTAGCAAAAGGATTCACACAAACTCAAGGTGCTGAAACCTTTTCACCAGTAGCCATGCTTAAAACAATTAGAATCTTATTAGCCATAGCTGCATTTTTTGACTATGAAATATGGCAAATGGATGTCAAAACCGCATTTCTAAATGGACATCTTACTGAAGATGTCTATATGGTGCAACCTGAAGGTTTTGTAGATCCAAAGAATTCTAATAAGGTTTGTAAGTTGAATAAGTCCATTTATGGACTAAAACAAGCATCTCGGAGTTGGAATATTCGTTTTGATCAGAAAATCAAAGAGTTTGGTTTTATCAAGAACGAAGACGAACCTTGTGTTTACAAGAAGGCTAGTGGGAGCTATATTACTTTTCTGATCTTGTATGTGGATGACATACTGATCATTGGAAACAATATACCTATGCTAAAAGATGTTAAATCTTGGTTAAGTAAATGTTTCGCAATGAAAGATCTTGGCGATGCTGCTTATATTCTGGGAATAAAGATCTATAGAGATAGATCTAGACGACTCATTAGGTTAAGTCAAAGTACATACATTGATAAAGTTCTTAAACATTTTTCAATGCAAGATTCCAAGAGGAACCTTACCCATTGCACATGGTACAATAATTAGTAGTAGCCAATCTCCTAAAACTAATGAGGAGAAGAAGAAAATGGAAAGAGTTCCATATGCTTCTGCAATTGGTTCAATTATGTATGCCATGTTATGTACTAGACCCGATGTATCATTTTCTTTGAGCATAACAAGTAGATACCAACAAAATCCTGGTGAAAGTCATTGGGCTGCTGTGAAGAACATATTAAAGTACTTACGAAGAACTAAAGATATGTTCTTGATCTATGGAGGAATGGCAGAAGAGCTGATTGTAAGGTGTTACACAGACGCTAGCTTCCAAACAAATCGAGACGATTCTCGATCACAATCGGGGTATGTTTTTACCCTCAATGGTGGAGCTATCACTTGGAGGAGCTCGAAACAAAGTGTTGTTGCTCAATCCACGACAGAGTCTGAATACATTGCTGCTTCAGAAGCTGCAAAAGAGGCTGCTTGGATGAATAAATTCATGCCTGATCTTGGTGTGGTTCCTAGTATTAGGAAACCAATAGAGATATTATGTGACAACACTGGTGCTATTTCTCAGGCAAAGGAGCCAAGGTCACATCATAGGTCAAAGTACATACTCAGACAGTTTTACTACATTAGGGAAGTAGTGGAAAGAGGAGACATCAAAATAGACAAAATTCACACAGATCAAAATCTAGCGGATCCCTTTACTAAGCCCATACCTCTGTCTAAACAAGAGGAGCATGTTGAGAAGATAGGTCTTAGGTTTGCTAGTGATTGGATTTGATCTGTATTTAGTATTTGGGTGCTTTCGAATTAAAGTTACATTGGATATTTATTTTGATTTAATGGTTAAAGGCATAATAAATATTGTTTCTTTATTCGATATTTTGTACGTTTTAGTATCCTTGAATATGGTATTCTAAATGTTCGTAGTCGATCAGATTCATGGGAATCAATCTGAATTAAGACTACTTGAATACTTGGTTAGTTTATAAGTTAAAAGCTCAAAGGGTTGAGGACCAAGATTCATAGACATACATTAGAGAATGATGTCGGACGTAACTCGTTTCACAAACTTTCTTCATTGATCATTTTCATAAGAAGTTTTGAATATTGTATGATCTATACATATCCTTAGACTAAGCAGCATATTGGAACTGACATTAGTCTAACGTCGTTCTTTGATCTTATCTAACGCTGTTCTGAAAATGGGCAGTAATAAGGATATTTGATTGGGAATGGTTCTGAAACTAAGTGGGAGTTGTATGCTGCCGAAGGGATTCTATACTCTTATATGATTAAAAGATAATATTCTGGCGCCCTCATTAATTTAAACTGGTGTAAATGCATGGCCGTGCTCAAACTAAGAGTAGTTTGTTAGACCATTTTAAATTAGAGAACGAGAATCAGAATGTTTGAACAACATATGAGAATGAAATGTGATCCATTTCTCATGTTCAAAGAATATCAATTAGAAAGGATAAATAGATAAAGGTTACCATGGCTATAATTTTAGTTAAGTAAAAGGTTACTTGAACTAAAAGTTTAGTTGACTTTAGAAGTCATACCCTGCTGGGGAAAGCGCGATGCAGCTAGGTGTCAAACACTGTCTACGTTGAAGGAATTGTGCGATGAATCGTCCAAGTGGGAGTCTGTTGGATATGTGATGTCCGATCATCGATAATATCAACGTTGCTATCGGGGTACGATCCAAAGAGTTACACTTTGGAAGATAGTAATGTGACTATGTCTAAAATTTGTTTTAGACGTATTCAATTTCACGAATTATTTAAAGTGGTGTGTTATTATTATTTGTGAAATAATAATAATATTGGAGGAATTAATTATTGTGATAATTAATTATAATTAAATTGATAAAGTTTAATTAGTTAAACTTTATTCATTTAATTAAATGTTGCTAACTAGTTGCTAGTTAGTAAATGGAGAGTAGTCATTAAATGGTTTAATTACTAAAAGAAGTTAATTAAATTAAAAGAGTTTAATTTAAATTAACATGTGAAATAAAAGGTGGGAAACCAATTTTGAATTGGTAGTCAAAAGATCCTATTTTTGTGGATCTAATTTTGACTTTAAAAGGGAGATCAAACTTGATATTTCACACAATTCTTTCACCCACTCTCCCACTCTTCTCCTTGGTGGCCGAAATCCCTCCCCTCTCCTCTTGTATTTTTCGGCCAACACACCACCACCATAACCGAACCACCCTAGGTGGTTTTACAATACCGGGTTGTTACGGTGATACGCGATAGAGATCATGGTTCGTGATTCAAGTCATCTAGCGAGACTACTATCGAATCCAAGGTGTGTTTTTGAAGATTCTTCATTGAGGTCAATTCTAAACACTCTATGGTTGTTTTTGTTTATTCTTATGTAACTGGATTCCTGGTTTTGGGAATTTTGTTTATGAAACAAAATGTGTAGCCTAATTCGCTTCCGCTATCGTAAAATCTGATTTTATAATTAATATGATTAATTAAAAGTTTAAAAATGGTTACTAAAATTCCCAACACACATACCTCCCTTCCTACTACTCTCAATGCCTCCAAACTTGGCCAAAAACGAGCCCCTATAATCACTCAGTCTTTCTCAAGAAGACAAAAGAGTGTGGTCAGAAAGTCCAAAACCCCAAATAACAAACCTCAGAAACCTCTACCCTTGTTCAAGAACCAAGCTCAGACTTAAATGATGATAAGCCCATTGCCTCTCTTATTTGAAGAAAGAGAAGGCTCATACTGGCTAATGATGATGAGTCTGACCTGCCTAAAACCACCACAGCTCCCTCACCAATAAAGTCAGCAAATGCTGAAAAATCACAAACTTCTCCACTGAAGGAATCATATTCACCTATAAGGACATTCCCTTCCGATGAAGACCTTCAAGACACAAAGCATAAAGAAACTGAAAAGGAAAATAAGATCCTAGCTGATCTAGAAGCCAATGGTTTCTCAGGAGATGATTTGGTATAGACCTATCAGGAACAAATTGCCTTGATGGATCAGCAACAAGACAAAGCTTATCAAGCTGAGAGGGAGCAATTGATAAATTTTCTGCATGATGAAGGTAAGTACAAAGTTGAAAACTTCAGCAACTGGGATATTACTAGCCTCAGAAATGAAGCTGAGGTTTTATCCAAAAGAATAAAGGCAGACATCAAGAAGAAAAAGACCATTGAGCAGAGAAGAAGAATAAAACACATCCTCATCCAAAATCAATGGGGACGAAAGAAAACAATAACAAGATGGAGAGATGATGTTTTGATTGATGAATTGTCAAAGTTCAAAAAAGAGAACAGTGATCATCCTAAGCTTTGGAAAGAAGTCACTTCACCCTCTTCCACTATAGTGACTTAGCTCAAGGATGCCAATCCAAGCACAATGCTTGATCACATGCTCAATGCACCTATGGGAAGCCTAGGTGTTGGGTCTGCAGAATCTTCATCTGCTGTGAAATTCAGACCTTGTGTTGATGTTGATAAGGAAATTCTTCCTGATCTTCTGAGGCACTACGAGCCTCATCAGCATGTTGTAGTAAAAAGGTACTTGATTCAAATGATCAAGTGAAGAAAAGAGAAATAATTCACTGACCTGCTAGAGCTCCTCTTCCTTTGGGTCTACCTTCTAAATCCCAGCCTCCTCAGATCAAAAACTCCAGAACTAGAATAAAGAGATGGCTATATGACTGTCTCCAAGAGAATGATCATTGAAAGATATAATGGTTCAAGAACTTTCTTTTCAAATTGGGATAGGATTCTCACTCTACCATACAATGATATGAAGGAACTACAGCATATGAATCTAGATAATGTTGATACAGAATATGATGTTCTGAACTATGTTCGAACTCCCAGAAATAAAATTGGTCTGGAGTTAAAATAAAAATAAATGGTTTTGGCTTCATGAGTCCAGAGGGAGATTGTTGGAAAATAAGGACTGATGAGCAAAACCACTGAAGCCAGACAAATAAATAAACGGTGGACTGACCAATCATGGATACTTCTCTTCCGACTGAAGAACTGCTTCAGCATCGGAAGATCAACAGCAGAAGATTCGGCAAAAATAACTACTACTGAACTTCTCTACATCGAAAGACATTAGCTGACCATGATCCCTTCGGAAGACAACCATTGCATCGGAAGACATCAAATGATTCGGAAGACAATCACCTCTTCCAAAATAACTGATTGTTTAATCAGCTTCCGATGAACATCTTCTGATAGAATAACCACTGAGCCTCAGCACAACTATCTCAACCTCGGAAGACCTGAAGACTCCTAAAGACTTTTGTTTCTGTTGTTGTTGACTTTGTATTAGTTGTACTATTCTGATGATTCAGTGTCTATAACAGTGTCAGCTATTTTTCTTATTATTTCTTGTCTTGTATCTCTGAATGTTGGGTATTTAAGTCCCAACATTCCCTGAGTAAAATGAATTACTTCCCCCAAAATTCCTTGTGCTTTTATTCTGTTCTTCTCTCTTTCTAGCAAGAACTAAACAACGAAAATAAATTTGTGCAAAACTTTAGAGGGAGCTAATACCAAAGCTTTGACCAAGTGTCTATAGTCTTTGTTCCTGGTTAAACAGCCTCTCCAGGTTTTTGTTTCAACATTCATTTTGATAAGGCACTCTGAGCCGGAATAGGTGTACTCCTGGTTAGGACTCCTTCTGAAAGTGGTCCAATAATATTCTCTACAGGATGATTCTTGTTGATGTTTGTATAAGTACTTCCTCCACAGCCAAATTTTCAAGCAGATTACTGATGTGGGTGAGCTGATCTTCATTGGAGGAAGTGGTGTTATGATTGGGAGCTGTTTCACTTGCTTCAGCATCATTATCCACACAATGTTCCTTAGGGATGCGGTCTGAGAACAATGGATTATCAAATGTCTAGTAGGAGGATGAAGCTGCCTGATCTCTCTATTGAGTCGATTGATCCAAATGATAGATCTTTGGATTTGATGGGATAACTTCACTAATTGGTTGGGCTCGCTGATACATGCCTGGTGGGTCAACACTCAGAAGCTTCGGGTCACATGGAACATAGTCAACCCAGTAGTCCATGTGTCATTCTTGTAAAAATTATCTTAAGGCTCAGTGGACTCTGCACTCTCAGGAGTACTGCTAAATGGCTCAAAAGTAGAATCATACTGGAATAACCAGTTTGGACCTGAATCGGCATCAGTGTGATTCATCTCTTGCTAGTCAATGTAGTAAGACTCCACTATCTGCCTTGTCTTCTTGTTGTAGACACGATAGGCAGCTTTCTCAGCTAAATAGCCCTCGAAGTGACACTCATCAGCTTGTCATCAAACTTGTGATTGGGCTTAGTGTGAAGTGGAGTGCAAGGACATCCAAAAGATTTGAAATGACTAACCGTTGGCTTCTGATTGAAGAAAACCTCATAGGGAATCTTCTGGTGGCGCTTGTTCAGTAATGCACGATTTTGAACATAGCAAGCTGTATTAATATCTTCAGCCCAGTAGAAGATTGGCAGCTTTGACTCATATAACATGGTCCTGGCAGCCTCGATAAGCGCTTTGTTCCGTCTCTCAGCTACTTCGTTTTGCTGAGGTGTACGAGCTGCACTCAACTGTTGAGTAATTCTCTTCTCATCACAAAAATCAATAAGATTTTGGTTCCTAGACTCTGTTTCATATCAGTTTTGATGACCTTCAACTTCTTCTGATTTTAATCAAGGTTATAAACTTCTTCAGGATCTCTGATGTCTCATCCTTCTTAGCAAGTAAGAATACCCAAGTGAATCTGGAATAATCATCTATAATCATGAAAAAGTATGACTTCTTCCCGATGCTCATGACATGGACTGGTCCAAATAGATCCATGTGAAGAAGTTGAAGAATGGATGAAATTGAATTGAAGAGTTTCGGCTTGTGGGGTCTTTTATGTTGCTTCCCCTAGGCACATGCAATGTACTTCTCGATGGATGAGAAATCCTTTGAAGGAAGTCCAATTATGTGATGTGCCTTGTCCAATCTATTGTGATCCTTGAGGTTGACATGACCAATCAGCGATACCACAACAGACAGTTAGTCTTCGATGCCTTGGAAAACAAAGAAGTTTTTTCAATAAATGAATCTGATTGATGTTGATGATGTAAGAATTATTGATCCTCGGAGTCATCATCAGGATCCACTCTCTGGAATGAAAAAACCCGGATTCAAGATCAAACACTCATTATTTGGTCGTCCCTGCACAATAAGCACACATTTAATGAGAAACCGGTACCCAAATATTTACAGTTTTAGGCACTTTTGGAAATTTGGTGCTTTCTTTGCCTTTATCGTTAAGCCTGTTCACTCTAATCTGCTTGTTCACACTGCCAGGATCAATTGGTTTTACAGGTAGTTTCACTTGTGGTTTACCCTTCCGATGTGTTTTAGTTTCAGATCGGAAATCTCTTGCTTTCTTTTGTTTATGAAAACCATTTTGATTCGGTTTAGCCCTTTTTTTTGTTTCTGGCAGTGTGATGATTCTGAGTCTTTTTCTGTGGTTACACCTTAGGCTTGGACGATTGATCAGTCCTCAATGGTTTACAGACTGGTTTTGCCTTAGGTGTGATCTTCTGATTATTCCCAAAGAAGAATTCAACAGGTGTGTGCAGACAACGTCGTACTATGTGGCCTGGTCTCCCACATCCATAACAACATACCTTTTGATAAAACTCTTTTGGGTCAAAAGGCTTTCATCACAATCACTTTGACCAGAAGATGAACTTGTTGAAACCTATTCCAATGACCTAGTCGGAACACATTTAGGATTTAACTTTGAACCCGTTTCTCTTGTGATTGTGGAATGAGCCTTGTTTACCTTTTCTGGCAAAGGAGAAACACCCGAGCTTCGACTTGTCAAACCCGAGCTTCTTCCCTGGGTTGTTTCCAAAACTGTTCTTTCCATACTTCTTGATGAACTTCTTTTCCCTAAAGACTGCCATGGCCATCTGCCATGCTATATCTATCTCCTCCATGTCAGCCGGATTATTCTACTCCAGATTGGCTTATGTCATATTGGCTGGGGTTAACTCTCATGCAATAAACACATTATAACTATTCATAAAGCCTTTGAACAGTACAATATTCTCCTCACTTTCTGCACAAACATTGGGCACTGAGTGAGCTTGCCCGGAGGAGAGAAAAGCAGTCTCATATGGAACAGTCTGAGATCCTGAAGCTTGGTAGTTCATTGATGAGAGAAGTGCTGCATTCTCTCAAGCTGGAGTGATGCCCATGGAGCTGGCATGATTCAAGGCCCTTTGTTTATCATCCATATAATATGAATTGATAATGGAGATCATATCGCTCAGGGTGGTCTTATACATGTCCTTTGTTCTCTTAATAGTTGTACAATTGGAGTTCCAATTGTACAGAGGAGAGTTCAGCAACTTCTTGTTGACCTCACCCTTGGTCATCTCCATCTCGATGCTCGGGAGTTCAGTCATCAGGTGTGTAAATCGATTCAGTTGGGCCTCTAGAGTTCCCCTGTGATGTTATTGATCATGTTGAATTGTTGTCTCAACATGTCCTTCCTGCTCTCACATATATCTTCATTCCCTTCGAAACGCTAAACCGACGTGTCCCACAATTCTTTAGCAGTTTTGTGCTCCTTGAAGCCGTGAGCAACCATAGCGGATAATTCCATGGTGATAGAGGCATATGCCTTGTCATCCTTTCCCCTAAGTAGAATGTCATTCTCAGTAAACAATTCAGGGTCTTTAGGGATCAATCCGTTCAGCTCGCTCTCATACATAGGCACATAAGGCCCTTCCATGATAAAACGCCACAACTTTTAGTTCGTATATTTGATTAAAGACTGAAATCTGAACTTCGAGTCTTGAAAGTTGTCGCCTGAGACAGGCCTAGGAGGTTTGGTCCTGTCCCAATCTCATTGTCTAGGTTAAGCAGGAGGGACAGATTGGTTAAGTTCTTAGCAGCCATGATGAGAAGAAACTAAGTCTCAGGTACTCGATGCCAAGATCACGAAAATCAAGTAACCGAACTCTAGTTCATGAAGCTCAGTAACCAAAGTCAAGGAAACTGAGACCAGTAACCGAAGACTAGTACACGAAACCCAGTTCTCGAAAATGAAGTTCACGAAAAGCACTTGAAAAATTCTAGATAGAATTTCTTCAAGATCCAGAATTCCAAATTGATACAACAGCTAGATTATGTAGAAATGAATGATAAAGTTGCAAGCTTGAAGCAAAAAGTTGTTACCTTCGTGCTGAAAAGAGCCTGTAAGCTCTGATGCCATTTGTAGGTCCTAAAGCTTGCCAAGATCCAAGCTTTATCCTACCAAACAACACGAAAGGATTCAATGCTTGCGGATTAGACGATAGAAAATAGAAGATAGAAATGGAACAGAAAAGTTAATTCCTATTCAAAGTTGTGAACTTAACAGTAACTGCTTCAACATGTCTAGACGAGTTATGCCTCGGGGATCCAACCCTAAAACAGTATACAGTGCGTCTATATATATTATTCTAGGAATGCACGATTTCCTAAGTACACAAAATCAAAAGTACATGAAATGTATAGTTCACTAAACTACAAAACTTGGTCTTCATCTTGTCACGAGTTGATTTTGTCAGTCTTTTGTCTTCTGGTTGGGCTCTACAAGAATAATAGGGGTAAATGTCTAATAGGTTAAGTTAAACTAAATGAGTCTTTTAACTTAAAAAACATAAAAGGATCTTGAGTCATTAGATTGTTAATCAATGGCTATGATTAAATCAAGTAGCTGGAGGTTATTTTAGTAATAACTATTTTTGTTGACTTTTTATCAAGGTTCCCACAAACGTTTATAACTTTCACATACGAAATTATTTTTTGAAAAAAATTATAAAATAAAAACGAGCATCCTTTTAGCTTCAAAATTAGTATAGTATTGATATAGAAAAAAAAAATTTAGTTCATTTTTTCTTTTGTATAGGTAATTGTATAATTTGTGTTTTTGCTTAATGTTCTGTTTTCCTGAACATTTTAAGAAAACAATAAATGTCGCATAATACATGTTGTTAAGCAAGAATTACACAATGACGAGTATGAACAATTTTGCACTGGTCATTTTGTCTTTTGCTTAGGTCATTATGTCTTTTATACATGTCATTATGTCTTTTGTGTTTATTTTCAATATTGTGTTTTACTAAACAATTTCTGACACAATGATGTTGCAGAATGTATAATGTTAAGTAAGGATGACACAATGACAAGCATGAATAACATAATGATTTTAAAATATATTCAATTACCTGTAAAAAAGACTAAACGACGAGTATGGACAATTTTGTACATGTCATTGTGTATTTTGTATAATTTATTGTGTCTTTTGTACATGTTATTGTGTGTTTTGTGTTTCTGCTCAATATTGTGTTTTACTAAACAATTTAATATACAATAATATTGCATAATATATAAGGTTAAGCAAGAATAACATAATGACGAGTATGAATAACACAATAATCTTTAGAAAAGACAAATTTGACAGTAAAAAATAAACAATTACCTGTAAGAAAACACAAAAGTATAACTATATTCAAACGTTTAAAAAAGACACAATGACGATAATTATACACAATAAGCTGAAAAAGTTTAATTTTTTATAGGAGAATTATAACCATTTTAAAAATAGAAAATGCTCGTTTTAAAGATATATTTTTTATAAAAACAATAATATCATATATAAAAATTATGAACGTTTAAAAAAGGTGTGAGGAAAGTGGTATGAATAAATTACCCACTAACAGCTTTTTCCTATAAAATTTTTTATTTTTTATTTTAAATTTGTTTTAATGATCTAGTTGTAAATAATCTTTGTTAACCTTTTTAATAGAACGAGACTATTTAGTTAAACTTAATACACTTTGTAATATACTACTTAAATTTCTCATCTATTACAATTAAGTTGTCAAAAGTTTTTTTGTATATTTAAATTCACTTAACTTTTATTAACAATGTTTTAATCACATTTATTTTTTATTAATATTTATTTTTTTTAAAATTAATCGAGGCAAACGAAACATGTATAAATATTTATAATTTTCTCTCAATTGGGCTTAATTTTTAAAAATTTTGAAATTTCTTTATTAATTCGTGAAAATTTGTTTTAATTTTTTAACGATCACATTTTATTTCAAGTTAATTAGAATAAAAATTTCATTTTGCATTCATAAAGATTCACATATATGTTTTGTTTGTCTCAAATAATTTGAAAAAAAATTTTAAAAAAATTATACATGATTGGAACAACTATTCAAAATTAAGTGATTTTAAAAGTAAAAAAATATTTAAGTGACTTTAGTTAAATAATGGAAAAACTTGGTTATTGAAATATACTCTTTATTACCCAACCTTTCATTGGGTAATAACAGAAGTTTTTTTGCCGTTCAAAAAAAAAAAACTTTCATTGGGATTTTGTTACAAAAAGAGTAGATTGCGTTTGAAAACGATTAATCTTCAGTACCCATGGGGAAGACGCAAAATTGGATATTAAAAACTTAAATGCATAAAAATGAATGATGTCAGTCGTTGACTTATATATCTTTTCATTTTCAAAACGAGTTTGACTTACGTGTGTTAAAAGAGTCAATGTATATTTAATATAATTTTCATAATATCTAAAATTATACATATGTCATCCTGTTTTTTAACTTTTTTTTTTAACGACGAATGTCTCAATCGTCTGAACCCACTATTTCCAGGCCATGTCACCAAGGTTTAGTTACCAGGACCTCCCATGAGCCAGCACATCCACCCCAGGAGGAAGCCCCACTAGGAAAACCCCCTGACCCCTCTCAGACCCCTATTTCGCTGCGGGTGGGTTTTGAACCCAAGACCTCCCATTTTGAAAAATCCTGGGAGACCATTGAGGCAATGCCTCATTGGTATCCTGTTTTTTTTAACTAATGTAAGATTTTAAATCACCGTGTCTCAATATAGATGTTTGTAAGAACTAACGAATTTGAAGCGTTCAGTAATATAAATATGTATGCGAATGTGAGACATTAGTTTTAGTTTGAAATACTTTTAACAGTAACAATGCCGTTAAAAAAACAGTAAAAATAAATGTAATAATAGAAGTGATTTATAAGTTAAGTATATATCTATGTATATAACACTAAGGTGTGTTTATTCTTCTGTGGTTGTGTAATAACATTTGAGCAAGAAACATTAATACGTCACGGGGGAAATAAAGTAGAAAAAAGAAAAATAAAAACAAATTATATTGTTTTTTTTTTAATTCTCACTTTTTTTTAACAGCTTAAAAATTCTAACTAAATATTATGTGAATTCAGCCTAGTGATTGGTCTTGTCGCGTATCGTCATGGGAGTCTTCGAGACTGCTGGCGTACCAACAAGGACAAAATAACCGGTTTCTCCACCAGGACACGTCGCGTACCGCCAAGGTGGAAAATGATCGGTCGTCGCGTACCGCCGTGTGTTTCGGCCGAATTCAAAATTCCCGCTCACCCTTCGCATACCGGAAGAGTTTTGCCGAGCTCTTTCGCGTACTACGAAGGGCTTGGTTTCCAGATTTTTAATTTTTGTTTGTCCAGTTTTCGTCATGTTCGATTTGTATCGTTTATTCTAAATATTTACCTGGTGTTAAAACATAATCACATACATGCACATTTGTTCATTCGATATATTGTTTCGTTTGTTCATCAACGTTCGTGTAACAAGACTCGTGTGTTTCTGTAATTCCTCGAATTATCGATTCATGATTGTTTGTGCTCGACTTTGTGAAACGTTTGCACACTTAATTAATCATAATCAATGTGTAATGTTCAATTCCATAATTCCCCGAACTATCGTTTTGCAATTGCGTTTGTGTTCGACAGTTGATTATCACAATCAATGTTTAATGTATAATTCGATAATTCCACGAACTATCGTTTCGCAATTGTTTATGTTTAACTCACTTAATTAATCTTAATTAAATGAAATGCAAGGAATATGAATGTGAATAAGTAATTGTGAGTGTTGCAACTTACCTGAAATTGCTGGGTGTCACATCATCTCCTTGTCGAAAGAAATTTCGTACCGAAATTTTGTTGTTGTCAGTAGTGTTTAAAAACAAAAAATTTGAGTTGTCACATCATCCCCTTGTTGAAAGGAAATTTCGTCCTGAAATTTATTCGTTGTTGCCGGTGTTTGATGTTGTCTATTTGAATAAGTGGGGATATTTGCGCATCATTTGATCCTCACGTTCCCACGTGAATTCAGGTCCATGTTTTGAGTTCCATCGAACTCTGACAATTGGAATCCGGCTCCGCTTGAGTTATTTGACTTCACGATCCATGATTTCTACCGGTTCTTACACGAATCGTAGTTGTTTATCCACCTAGATCTCATCCAGTGGAATTAAAAGTGTGTCGTTAGATAAGCACTTTCAAGTTTGAGACATGGAATATGTTGCGAACTTCATCGAGTTCATCGGGTAGGTTGAGTTGGTATGCCACTAGACCAATCCTTTTCAGGATCTCAAATGGTCTAATGTACCGTGGGTTTAGTTTGCCTCGTTTCGCAAAACGAATCACACCTTTCCAAGGTTAGACTTTCAGGAGGACTTTATCTCCTACCTGAAATTCCAAAGGCTTACGGCGCTTGTCGGCATAGCTCTTTTAACGATCATCAGTTGTTGCCATACATTTTCTGATTTGCATGATTCTTTTCGTGGTTTCGTGTACCATTGTCGAGCCAGTGAGCTGGCTGTCGCCCACTTCCGCCCAACAAATCGGCGATCACCACTTCCTGCCATAGAGTGACTCAAAATGCGCTGACTTGATGCTCGTTTGATAGCTGTTTTGTAGGAAAACTTCACCAATGGTATGTGAGTTTCCCAACTGTTTCCGAAGTCTACTACGCAGGCTCGTAGCATGCTTTCGAGAGTTTGTATTGTGCGTTCTCTTTGGCCATCGATTTGTGGGTGATATGCTGTACTCATATCCAACGTGTACCAAGTGACTTTTGTAAGGATCTCCAGAAGTTCGAAGTGAATCGAGCGTCTAAAACTATGATGATGGAGATTCGCACTTCATGTCGCTAGACTACTTCCTTAACGTAAATTCTGGCTAGCTTTCCCATCTTGTCATTTTCCTTGATCGCAAGGAAAATGTGCCCATTTGGTCAACCGATCCACAATTACCAAGATAGTGTTGCATCCATTAGGAGTACGGGGGTATTTGGTAATGAAATCCATGAAGATTTGTTCCCACTTCCACATGGGGATCTTTGGTTTTTGAAGCATCCCAGATGGTTTCTGGTACTCAATCCTGACTTTAGAGCAAGTCAAGCATTTGCTTACATAGGTGGCAATGTCAGTTCATGTTTGGCCACCAATGAAGTACCTTGAGATCATGATACATCCTATCTGATCCCGGGTGGATGAAATACCTAGACTTATGAGCCTCGTCCATCACAAGGTCTCGTAAGCTCCCATAATGTGGAACCCGGATGCCTTCCATGAAATAGTATAAGCCCTCAGCTTTTACTTCAAGTTACTTCTCCATTCCCCTCAGTGATTCGCCCACTAGGTTTTCCTCTTTCAACGCTTCGATTTGAGCATTACGTATATGTTAAGGGAGGTTTGGGTAGATTGTGAGTTGTAAAGCTAATACCCTCTTGGGCTTTGAGGTGTTCTTTCGGCTCAGGCTGTCGGCGTCTACGTTGGCCTTTCCCGGGTGATACTTGATAGCACACTCATAATCATTTAGGAGTTCGAGCCAGAGACATTGGTGTATGCTCAGCTCTTTCTGCTCAAATATGTGTTGTAGGCTTTTGTGATCAGTGTATATGGTACACTTTGTACCATACAGGTAATATCTCAATATTTTTAATGAAAACACCACGGCTCCTAGTTCCAACTTCCAAGTCGTGGATGGTGCAGTTCTTCTCATGGACATTCATTGGTCTAGAGGCATATGCGATCACCTTCTCTCGCTGTATCAGCACGTAGCCAAGTCATTGTATTGAGGCATCACAGTGTACCACAAAATCGTCTGGAACGTTGCTTCTTGTTTATCACTCTACTGATATTTCTTTTCTTTCTGAGTCAGGGTTGTGAGTGGTTGGGCTTCCTTGGAAAATCCTTCAATGAAACATCGATAATAGCCCGCTAAGGGTAGGAATTGTGGCACCTTAGTTGGGGTCTTTGGTTCTTCTGAGTTCTTGATGGCCTCTATCTTGGATTTATCCTTATGTATCCCTTTTTCGTTTACAACATGCCCATAAATTGGAGTTCAAGGAACCTGAAGTCACATTTGGAAAGTTTAGTGTACAGCTTCTCCTGCCGCAAGAGTTCAAGAGCTAATTGAAGGCGCTCTTTGTGTTCTTCTTAGGTTTTGGAGTAAATGAGAATATCATCGACAAAGACAATGATGAACTTGTCAACGTAGAGTTTGCACACTCGGTTCATGAGATTTAAGAATACCACAAGTGCATTTGTGAGACCGAACGACATGACAAAAACTCGTAGTGGCTATACCGAGTACGAAAAATGTCTTCCACTTGGATTCTCAACTGATGGTACCCAGATCGCAGATCGATTTTAGAGTAGTAACTCGATCTTTGTAGTTGATCGAACATATCAGCAATGCGATGTAGGGGCTAACGGTTCTTAACCGTCACTTTATTCAGCTGACGGCAGTTGATGCACATGCGAAATGTTCCATCCTTCTTCTTAACGAATAGTATAGGAGCTCCCCACTGCGATAAGTTCTGTGTAATGAAACCCTTATCCAGCAACTCCTGCAGTTGGTTGGATAGTTCCTGCTAGGGGTGTTTCGGATTCGGATTCGGATATCCGAAATAAAAAAAAATTAAAAAAAATTAAAAATATATATTTCGGATATTCAAATATCTGAAAATTATCCGGATATCCGAAAAATATCCTAAAATTATCCGAAATATCCGAAAAATATTCGGATATCCGAAAAATTATCCGAAAAAAATATCCGAATATCCGAAAAAATATCCGAAATGAAAAACTATTTCGGATATCGGATATCCGAACTATCCGAAAATTTTCAAATAAGGTATCCGAATCCGAATCCGAATCCGAACTTCCGGATATCCGAACTTCCGGATATCCGAACTTCCGGATATCCGATTTTCCGGATATTTCGGATTCGGATTTTCGGATATTTCGGATTCGGATTCGGATACGGATTTTTTTGAACACCCCTAGTTCCTGCATCTCCGATGCTGCAAGTTGATAGGGTGCTCGTGCGATCGGTGCTACTCCTGGTGTGAGATCTATGCGAAATTCCACATGTCGCATAGGTGGAAGTCCAGGCAGTTCCTCGAGAAAAACATCAAGATAGTCACATAAGACTGGTATTTCTTCGAGTTCCTTCTCCTCTTCCGTTTTCTTGATGATGAGTGCCAATATGGTTGTGTATCCCTTTCGTAGGCATTTGTGAGCTTTCATGCACATGATTATTCAAAGGAGTGTCTCTCCTTTCGCCTTCGATGGTTAAGGTTTCTCCGCTAGGGAGGGGTATACGCACAACTTTGTCCTGGCAAATTATCTTAGCTTGGTTTTCGGACAACTAATCCATGCCTACTACGACATCAAAACAACCGAGCGTGACTAGCATGAGATCAATATTAAACTTGTTACTTTTTAGCTCTAAGGTGCATTCTTTCAGAATGTGTTTAGTTACAATTAACTTACCATCATCTAGCTCTACAATGTATTCAATCTCTAATGGTGCTAGGGTTATAGCAAGTATCTCACTAAATTCATTAGATATAAAGCTCTTTTCTATTCCAGTATCAAACAATACAAAAACTTAATGATCATTTAGGATATATGTACCTGTGGCGAGGTTAGGATCTCTTCTGGCTTCTTTTACCCTGATCATGAAGGCTCGTCCCCTCGAACCGTTGTTGTTCCCATTGTTGTTGTTATTTGGCTGGTTGTGGTTGTTTTTTTTCAGGTGTGGGCAGTCCTTCTTCATGTTTCCAGGCTTCCCACATTCGAAGCAACCTTTCGGTGCTTCGTACTGTTGTTGTCGCTGTGTGGGTTTAACTTGCAGTTCACCTCTGCAATCTTTCCCTTCATGTCCTACCTTTGCTCGGTGTTGACATTGGAAGATGCCGCAATATTCCAGTGCGTGATGAAAGTAGCATTTATTACACTTGGGATGTTTGCCTGCATAGGCTCCCTGGTTCTAGGTGGTTAGAGTGGGTGGGGTGAAAACTTGGGGTGACCCAAACATACGCTGCTGTGGTGGTTGTTGAAGAGTGAAAGTCTTGCTCAGGGTGTTATCCCATTTGCCTTTGTTGTCAGTGGTTTCGGTTACTGATCCACGGGGTGGTAAAAGTCCCTATGCAACCACCGAGTCAGTTAGCCGGTGGGATAATTAGACGGCTTACTGTAGGGTGATGGGGTCAGTAGGTAGTACCATACCCTGAATTTGAGGGGTCAATCCCTCGATGTACTTCTCGATGTGTTTGTCGGCCGAGGTTACCATCTTCGGGCACATGTGTGCCAGTTCGCGGTTCATCATCTGCTTTGATTTGTCCTATGGTAGGCCATTTGCTGCTTCCAGCCCTAAGTTTTGCACATTGGCCTTCCACTAGGTAAGGGCTGGTCCCTCAAGAGTTCCAGCTGCAAACTTTACCTGATCTTCATTCCTAAAATTTCTCATGGTGAAGGCCAACTCCGCCTTCTACATCCATCATAAGAGACCGACGACAACCTCAATATCGTTGAATGAGTGGGGTTTGCAGTCCAAGAATGATTTGAATGTGCAGATCGGTGGATTATGAATTGCTTCTGAAATATGTAAAGAAATGAAATTTGTTCAGGATTATAAAGAAGAATTTGAAATTAATAAGAGTGGTTATTGTCACACCCTACGCCGCGTGCGGAATCCATGACGCGGTACTAGATTTCATAAGATTAAATGTATAAATATAGATCATATCTAACCACTTAGAGGAAAAAACAACTAACCGACCTCAAAAATAATGTTTACAAAATAAGAACAGATAAGATGATTAAATAAAAAGGAATAAGTGAGTTTCTAATCCATCTTAGCTGGTTTCTTGATCTTATTCTATCTTAACTAGGCCGCTTTAGTTGTCCCTGGAATGCACCTATCTCTGATTACCTTAAACATGTGAAAACTATGTGTCAACTACAAGTAGTTGGTGAGATACATAGGTTTAAAGTTTAACAGTAAAAATTCATGAATAATAACCTTAATGAGAATACAATAGAATAATTGAACAATGCACATTGAAGAGTATTTAACATAAAAGTAGTAACATGCTGATTGTTACCCAAACTATCATCAAGTATATTAACAAGTCATCTTAGATCCAAGTCCCAAACTACGTTTAGAGTTAGGTTTTAGACTGACCAATGAAAACAATATGGCCCATGGTAATAAAGTTAATTATTACCAACTCCGTATTCATAACAAATGCATCCAATATGGCCCAAGCTGTTAAAATTAATTAACAACAACTCCATATTTCCGTTACTTTGCCCAATACGCAGTTAGCTATAAAACAAATTTAAAGCTAACTTCGACCTTGTCATAGTGTAGCTGCTTTCCCTTGTTGTGATCACCAAGTACTAATGTATGATGATTGTGTGAACTCAAGTTAGGAGAACTAAGAATACAGTCTCCAAACCTTGAGTCCTAGTGATAACAATGTGTGAACTTCAAGTCTTAAATACTAAGAATACATATTTCAGCCCTTGAAGTCCTAAGGATATAGACCAGATGTGAATAATTTTGTTTACAATAATGTGTCCATGTTACGGATTATGTTATAATTTTGATAACCAATATGTACTAAAGTATATCTTTGAATATGGTTGTGTGCCATGACAAGTCATGACTAAATTGCCTTTGATCCAAAGATTATCTCTTGATAATTTGAAACTATTTAAGTTGCCAACATATGTTTGATATAATGTAATGAAAACTATTTAAGGATTTACTTCCGAAATTAGTTAATCACATGTGTCATCCCAAAAGATTTCAAATAAGAAAATAGGGGCAATGGTCTCACCTTGATTGATTGTGCAAGAGATTGAATCTGATTATCGATGCTCTCACTTGTATTCTGTGATTTGGCTTTATTTAAGTCCCTGAGTTGAATTTAATATGGTTAATGAACTATAAGTATGTGTTCATATTGATTTTATGAAGGGTAGTTCATTATATTGGTATTTATTTAATCAACCATTTACTAACCAACTTAAACTTAACCATAAGTCGTTGGTAAAAGATTTTAATGATGTTAAAGTAGTTTTACAAACATGTTTAAGACTTTAGAGAATGGCTATGTTTTGAAAACACATGGCATACCACACCATGCATAATACTTGCAATGCATGAGATTGTATGAGTTTAATAAGTTAATGAAAGCTCTTGTACTTGTGATAAACTAATCCATTATATGTATTAATCCTTGTTACAACCTTCTTAGGTTAGTTTTAAAGCTGGTTAGGTTCAAGTTGTCAAAATATTAAGAAATAAACATCTAGAGTCGGTTGAGGGTTATACCACTTCAACTTGATCCTCTATGCTTAACCTAACATTTAACCATATACTTATTATTAGCTTTGGCTCATCTAGAATTTGGAACACTTGAATATGGTCAAGTTATTAGTATCGATGGTTATAGGCCAATGGATGAAGTATCAAGACTATAGTATCGATGGAAGGTATCACCTGCTCAAGTGTAACCCATAGACACTAGTATCGATGGGGATTTGCAACCAGCCCTTCTGCCTTCAAACCTTCTAATATCAACACCCACTTGTGCTAATCTACTTGGGCTTCCTCAAGGATTCAGTATCACCAGCTCAGGCATATGATTAGGTCATCGATATTAGTGTTATTAACACTAAGGTTAAATTACATGATATATAAATAGAAATGATAAATTGAAATATAATTACAAAGTTAAACTACCTCAGTCATGTTTCATAATTTAACAAAGTAAATCTATCAAAAAGAATCATGAGTTTACTATCTTGTATCTGCACAAGATATACAAAGGTGATTCATAATATGTCATCAAAAGTATGCACACAAAAGAAGCTTGGTCCACTATCAAAGTCCAGCAGCTATATGTCCTGAATCCTAGTGACTAAACCTGTTCATCACCTGAGAAAGCATGCAAGTAAAACACGTCAACACGAGTTTGGTGAGTTCATACGTTTTGTAGTTTAGAAATGTTGAAAATTGTTATTCTCAAGTATTATCTCTAATCAATGTCCTCTACGTAGTTGCCAATACAGATAGAGTCCCATTCAGTCAAGTAATGCTTATATATAGGGCATATGTACCAAAAAGTGGAGCTGCCAGCCCACAACACACTTGACTGAATACAACACTAACTTTATAATAACTAAGGTTAAAACATTTCATTCACTGCAATTTTTTCCCCATATGTTATGATCTCATCACACAATGGTTATATAGAAATAATTTTTAATAAAGTATGTACTGCCATAGCATAACTAATGGTAGTACTTAATGTTTTAAAGATATAAGATTTTACGAAATCTTAATCTTCGACTTGTATTCTCAGTTGTAGAGTTTACTTCAATTCACTTCTAAATTAGATGTGATAGTCAACTCATTTTGTTTTTTTCCCATATTGATGAATAAAGTATAAATGGGACCGTATTGTGGTCAACACCAAGTCAAACCACGATACCTCCAATTTACACTTTCTCATTTGTAATCCCATGTATTCACTTGTCTTCACCACTATCTGTCACTAAAAAATGACATAAGTGACTTACCGTAGGTCTCAAAACAGATCCAGAACTGAGCTTTAAGCCTCCAATCTGCATAAGATGTTTCTATAACGTGCGGAATCAGAAATAGAAACACAAGAACAAGAAGAAAGTTCAAAACTTTAATAAATTTCAGTGAAGTACACGAAGTAATGCCTCAATACGTCTAAAGAGCATTCCTCAGGAATCCAACCCTGGAATAGTTCAAAATACGTCTATTTATACTACTTCTAGGTGTACTCGAACCTACTATACACGAAAATGTTCGAGTACACAAAATACAAATGTAAACGAAATACTAAGTACATGAAATCAGAAAAAAATATTCTTCGGTTGGCTTTGTCAGTCTTTTTCTTCAATTTGGGCTCTACAAACTCCCCTAGACTGATGAAGTCAACCGATGGGAAGTGTAACAGAGTGTGGACCAGCTCTAGCATATAACTTCAGCCCAATGTCATATGCAACTGTACGTGTGAAGGGCTTTGCCTCTTCGTCCCATCCACCGTATACTTTAATGGGCAACTTGTGCAGCTTCATCATGTCTTATTTCCCGTACTGTATAAGATCCATAGGGCCCAGTATCATGTCAACGTCATTTAGATCATCTTTGTTCCTAAGAATGATTGCTGCAAGATTCTTCTCATCAAAGTACCATAACAGAAAGTTGACCAAAGAGTTGTGAGGAACTCTTGGAGATACCAGAACAACCTCTTCAGTGTGAGGAGGAGGATACTTGTAATACACCCAAGGTTCCTTATTTACTAGATCCACGATACATGTCGAGACAAAACGTCTTCATTTAGCTGTTCTCATCATTGGAAAATCCTTTGCACACTGATCCTTGATAAACTTTGCAAACAAGTCGACCTGAGTATCCTTTGAAGGATTGAAGAACACGGCATTGTCGATAATCCGTACATCAAACTTGGGCATTGTGCAGAAATCTCTCGGCCTCTTGTAGTATTCAACCTTTCTGTTCATGCGCTTGACCAGATAAAGATCTCTGTCTTTGTCGTATAACCAGCAGCAAAGATTTGACCTATCATTGTGTACAACAAACAAAGTTCGGTCATCTGTGATGAAAGTGTGCTCCGGGTGTACTTCACTCATCTCTCCGAGCCATGCGGCTTTGACCTCTGGAGGTGCCGGAGTCCAATCTTTCTGTTTTTCAAACCCACTGTTCATAACCGTCCCTAGAGGAGGAATTTCCTGTCCATCTTGGTTGATGTACATGTGAGCATACAAGAAATACACATAGGGATCTTTGTTCACATCGCCGATAACTACATTCTCTGGTTCTTCCTCTGTAGATGCTCCTACAGAGGACTCGGCCTTATCCTTTCTCTCCTGATCGCACACCGCCTCGAAAACTGAGTCCATAGATACATCACAGAATAAATCTCCCAGACCCGCTCCACCGAGCTCTTCATCGAATCCGTTGAACAAGAAGTTCTCAGGCAGTTCCTCCAATAAGTCATCATAGTAATTTATAGGTTTCTCTGAAGATGGTGGATTCTCTGAAGCATCAGTGCCCTTGGTAGCGTCCTGAGCTGGCTCATCATTTTGTTGGCCCGAAAAACTGGCGCCTTGACCCTGATCATCACCTGTATCATCATCTTCTTTCCCTTTTCCTTTATCGTGTTTGGCACTATCGTCGTCTTTTTTGGCCTCTTGATCATCCTTGGGATCATTCCCATCCTTGTCTTGTTCATCATCTTTGTTCTCCATCTCAATTTCTTCATCAAACTTCTCATCATCGTCGTCATCATCGGCTTTATCATCATTATCCTCCTCAACAAGCGGTTCACCAGTCAGTTTCTCAATTGCCTCCTTCAAAATAAAATTACGTCTTTCTAGGCGATTAACATCTCGTATTTTTCTTCGAAACATCTAGCAAACTCTGATGATGGATCCCTGTAGCTCAGCAATCTTCTCATCTTTTGTGATAAAGTCCTGCTCCAGTAGAAAGACTCTTTCCTGTAGCCATAGTACTTCTACCGAATACCCATCAGGCGCATAGGGCGAGGGCGTACGCATAGGTGCCTTGCCCATGTCTCTCCGACTCCTGGCTAGTGATGGTCGTGGCTCTATGTGAGGGATGTGGGTATAGGTGTGAGGTGGTGATGATGTGGTTGGGTGGCATCTGCAGTAATGACAGGTGGTGGTGGAGGTGGAACATGAATCTGAGTGGTAGTTATGGGTTTAAAGAGTTGGGTAGGTGGTTTTGGCTATGTGGGTGGAATAGATGACTGTGTATTAGATGGAGGTGGTGGAATCTGAGTCTGAGGTGGTGTGGGTACTATCGGAGTGGTGGTGGTGGAGTCTGAGCAGGAGTGGAGGAAGATGATCCAACACTTTTCTTCATCAGCCTGGGGTCCTTTTGTCGCTTTGACATCATCTTTAGTATCTTCTTCTTAGGCGAAGAGTCAGGAGTCAGTGGATAATCGGCGTCCTAAATATCTTCTCTTTCTACCCTGGCGAGAGGAGGAATGACAGGCTCCTTATCTCGAATAAGAATCTCCTCACTCGAAGATGATGATGACTCAGAGATGAGTCCCTTGAGAGTTGCGTCGGCTTGTGTGCTTGTGCTGGTAGGAGGGATGTCATGTTCCTTGGTAACAATAGCAACTAGAGTTCCTTTCTCATCTGCCACTGCATTATCACCAACAAATCTCCCAAACTTGATGAGAGGACGCTCCCCAACATATTGTCTCTTCCTTCTCTTGTTCATAGTCATGTATGAAAAAATATCATCTCTCATCCTCTTGATTCCTTGAGTGCCGATAGTGGGAAAAAGGTTATGATGTCTTTTGTTGATGACTATCTGCAGAAAACGGGGAAACGCCAAAAACCTCTCCTTTCTCTTCCCTTTAATGTTGGCGTGCATTTCTTGGAAGATCATCTTGGAGAAGTTGAAGTCAACTCCCAAAGCTAACGCCACCAAACATGAGCTAAGGGTCTGATTAAGTATGCCATGCATGCATGATCTAAGATGATTAGATGAATTTGTGATGATTATAAACGTTATTGGTAGTATATCACATTATTTAATGTAGTTAAAATGGTTAAAATATGGTTATATTGAATTCTTTCTATTAATAGTAACTTTTTACATACGAAAAGGTAATGTGGATGATATGGTCATCATGCATGTATATGGATTTGATACTTGGGTGATAAAATGATGCTAGAATGCTAATGGATTGAATTTGATGTTGATTTTGGTCATTTTTAGCATTGTAACTGTATATAGTAACTTTTATAAACTAGATATTGATAGATGATGATTTGTGATTAGTTTAACATGTTTAAAAGATGATAAATTTCATATTATGATGATTTGTTATATAAAAATAGATGAGAAGTGTTTAGAATAGTCATTTGTATGCTAATTGACAAGGTTACTATTTATAGTAACTTTATCTTTAGAAATATTGATTTATGAACGTTTTGTATGACTTGAGCATGCTAAGTGGTTTAATATGACTTAACATGATGATGGTATGCTAGGTTAGATGGTTTCCGATATCGCGCATGCTAGAACTTACATGACTTATTTGATTCCGTATGATAATGTGCTATGTGTTAACATGATCACGTAGGACTAACGAGCATGCTAGAAATTTAAAATGCTTCGTGTTATGAAACTTGCCATGAATGGAAACTAACTATATATAGTAAGTTGTCCATAGACACGACTTGCGCGTTTTGCACACGACGAGCACTAACACAAATGCTACACGATTCACAACCAACTCACGGTTCACCAACGGGTCGTTGACTTGACACGGTCAAACTTGGTCAAACACGGTCAATGTGGACCAACATGAGCAAACACGGTCAATATGGACCGACACGGACAAACGTGAACAACCTAGGGTAGTTGAGCACAAACACGAGAACCAACAAGAAAACGTTCACTTACACGAACTCACGTATCGTATACGATATAGGTAGCCGGTGACCGACACGCATTCTGCGCAGGAGCTTACGCTTGCATATTCATTTCGCCTAGGTGAGTTTACGGCCCCTCTTTACTCTTTTCAAACTTTTCGAATAGGGGGAGAATACTAGTTGAATCGAGTCAAACATTATTGTACAAACATTTTATGTGTATGCTGGTTTATTAGACAAACATAAGTGTTGTATCGTAATAAGCCCTCGCAAAGTCTTACCGTTAATGTATAAACAATGAGGTGAGTTTGAATAGATCTATTTGGGTGTGACGAGCCCCGCGTGGCGAAAATGCTGACTGGAGGTCAGGACACGTGAAATCTCGACCTATCTTGCTATGTTATTACGAGACATAGCAGAGGCAAGGACTAACAAGTCTTGTTCGGTAGTGACGCACTGACACTTGGAGCCAAGGGCTCGGGACTAACATTTAATACACAGTATGACACATGATTTATGAATTACTACCTATGTTTATCAAAACCTGTGAACTCACCAACCATTGTGTAGACACTTTTTCTTAAACTTGTATTCTCAGGTAACTAGCTGCTTATGGATATCAGGGTGCACTTAAGGACACGAGCATAGGAACATCATGTATCTATGTTGTGTCGTTTGAACAAACAAATTTTAATTTACTTTATGGCATGTATTAAGACAATGTAGTGTCTGACAGTTTATTTCCGCTGCATTATAAACTTATTACTTTTCCGCTGTATTAAACATTTGAATTTCCGCTGCAATCTATTTTGATTGACTTGCATGATTTCACACACTGAAATTTCATAAGCATATAGAGTTGTTCTATATGACCATGAGCTGTGATTCTGGCCATGTCACACCCATGTGGACTTATTCCACACGTAGGAATTTGGGGGTGTGACAGACTGGTATCAGAGCCTTGGTTATAGAGAACTAGGTTTGCATATAGTAAACTTAGACTATAGCCATAGCTCTACACTAGTTTCACACAACAGATTACGTGCATAGTTTACCAATATGCTTTGTGATTTTATCGGATACCTACGAGCATACCTGTGGAACCCTTAGCGAGTGTTCATATTTGACTACGCTTGAGAATTGTGAGATGGGATTAGTGAAAGGACGAGCACATGACTGAAGGGAACTCTTCAATGTTCTGAAGAAGACTACACTAGCACGATCTAACTTGAATCGAACGCTTTTCCTAATCCCTATTCTTGAGCGTAAACCCAGTTACCTGACGTACACTTGCGGACTGGAACCTTAGCGACAACACTCCGAAGATGAACCTCGAGCACTACTGTGATCACTAGCTTCAGATTGAAGGAACTAGAATGACTTTATAAGATAAATTGACGATTATGGTGGCCAACTTAATCGTGAATTTATAGGTACATACGAATTCTGGCAAATTCAGATGGTAAGCTACAACCATTAGGGAAACTGGGTAGCACACCACTGCTAGTGGAGATCTGAACTCCGCTACTTACACCGAGTAGTTTATTTCCCTATTGTATTTAGTATTGCTAGAACCTAATGAGCGAGCTATGCTCATACGAATCACTTTGGTAATAGTAATCTTATGAACCTTATTATTGTACTCTTGAAGAAACTGATAAATTTTCCCTCTGCACATGCTAACACACAACTATCTCTAATGATTGGTAATACAATATCTATTGTATATAGATACCGCGATTGGCTGGTCGAGGAACGTATGTGCGTACAGACAACCTATCAATCAGTTCTGCGGCTATCGAAGCTATGGTAGAACAACGGGTTAGAAAAGCCATTTCGGATTACGAGACTGCATGGTTAAACAGTGAAACAAGCAACAAGACTCACAACAACAACTCAAAAGGATGTTCATTCAGAACCTTCATTAGCTACCATCCTCATATATTCAAGGGATCGGAAGGAGCGATAGGACTGCTCCGATGGATTAAAAAGGTTGAGTTAGTCTTTTGCATGAGCGGGTGTTCTGAAGAGAACAAGGTAAAATTCGGTACCGGGACTCTGGAAGGACAGGCCCTCACTTGGTGGAATTCGCACATTCAGACACTAAGTCTGGAGACTGCTAACTCAATCCCCTAGGAGAACTTCGTCAAGATGTTGAAGGAAGAATACTGTCCTCGGAACAAAATCAAGCAACTGGAGGGGTTCTGGATTCACAAAATGGAGGGATCCGAGATCGAACAATACACCGCCCGATTCCATGAGATGTGTAAACTGTATCCAGAAATGGTGACTCCAGAATACAAAAGGATTGAACAATACATCAGTGGATTACCTGAACAGATCCAAAGCTTGGTTGCCACGGAAGACCCCACACTCATTCAACCCACTATTTGTTTGGCTCATTGTCTGACTGACCAAGCGGTAGCACAGGGTAAGCTACCCAAGAGGGGTGAATGCCTGAAGCCCCAAGGGACCAAGCGGAAGTGGGAGCCAAGCAGAAACATGACCTTCTCACTACAACAATCAACCCAGCAATTCCCCACACCAGCAAAAGTCCTTACTGCCACTCAATCTGATGCTCAAGGCAAGAAAGTATACCAAGGTAACTACCCCAAGTGTAACAATTGCTCATATCATCACTTTGGTCCATGCAATAGGATCAAGTGTACAAGATGTGGGAGAAACAGACATATTACGAAGGAGTGTCGTGCCAACCCGAAGCCAAACACAAACAGAGTCGGCACACAAAGGGGATGCTTCACCTGCGGAAATCCTGGTCACGTACGCCGAGACTGCCTACAAAAACAAGAAAGCAGGAGGCAACGCTACAAGGGGCGGGGCTTACGTTATATGATCCGGAAAAACTGAAGGTGATACCAACATCATGACCGGTACGTTCATTTTAAATAATGCCTATGCAAGTATATTATTTGATACCGATGCCAATAGGAGTTTTGCAACTAATGAATTTAGCAAACTGTTTGATATTACCCCAACACCACTAGATTATAAGTATACAGTAGAGTTAGCCGATGACAAACTGATAGAAACGCAACACGTCTTTCGGGGATGCATCATGGTCATGGCGGATCACGAGCTCAAAATCGATTTGATGCCGGTAACTCTCGGAAGCGTCGAGATGGTCGTTGGAATGGACTGGCTGTCTGTGAACCAAGATGAGATCATATGCAACCAAAAGATCGTGCGAGTGACATTGCCGAGCGGAGAACAGATCTCGATTCAGGGAGAATGACGGGGGATACCCTTGAAGATCATAACTTGCATGAAGGTGAGCAAGTACTTGCAGAAAGAGTACACTGCTATACTAGCCCTTATCACTGAGCAGCCGAAGCAGGAGAAGAAGATCGAGGACATCGCTGTAGTCCAAGATTTTCCTGAAGTATTTCCCGAATATTTACCTGGACTACCACCGAAACGACAAATCGAGTTCCAGATAGACCTCACTCCCTGAGCATCACCGATTGCTAAAGATCCATACAGACTAGCACCAACAGAAATGCAGAACACTCTAACCAGCTGCAAGAGCTGTTAGAAAAAGGATTCATTAGACCGAGTTTCTCACCTTGGGGAGCACCGGTATTATTCGTGAAAAAGGACGGATCATTCCGTATGGGTATCGACTACAGAGAACTGAGCAAGGTGACGATCAAGAATCGATACCCATTACCCAGAATAGATGACCTGTTTGACCAGTTGCAAGGGTCAAGCTACTATTCGAAGATCGATTTAAGATCAGGTTACCATCAACTAAGGATACAGGAAGCCAATATTCCTAAGACTGCCTTTAGAACCCGATACGGACACTACAAATTTTGGTTATACCCTTCGGACTGACCAATGCACCAGCAGTATTCATGGATCTCATGAATAGAGTGTGCAAACCCTATCTTGACAAATTCGTAATAGTGTTCATTGACGATATCCTAATTTACTCTAAGAGCCAGGAGGAACATGCTAAACATCTAAGGCTTGTCTTAGAATTACTGAAGAACGAGCAACTATACGCGAAGTTTTCCAAGGTGATTTTTGGATTCGCGAAGTCCAATTCCTTGGACATGTGGTTAACGAAAAGGGAATGCAAGTAGACCTAGCCAAGATCGAAGCCATCAAGAACTGGGAAACACCAAAGACTCCAACTAAGGCGCGACAATTCCTAGGATTGGCAGGGTACTACAGACGATTCATCGAAGGATTTTCAAAGATCGCCCAATCACTGACATCCCTTACACACAAAGACAAGAAGTTCGATTGGGGAGGGAAACAGGAAGCTGCTTTCAACTTGTTGAAGCAAAAATTATGCACTGAACCAATCTTATCTTTGCCGGAAGGATGCAATGACTTCATGGTGTATTATGACGCCTCGAAACAAGGACTCGGTTGTGTGCTGATGCAACGCGAGAAGGAAATAGCATACGCGTCACGACAGTTGAAGGTGCATGAGAAGAACTACCCAACTCATGATCTAGAATTGGGAGCCATGGTGTTCGCCTTGAAGATTTGGCGACACTATTTATACGGCACGAAAAGTACGATTTTTACCGATCATAAGAGCCTACAACACATCTTAGATCAAAAGGAGATGAACATGAGACAACGTAGATGGGTTGAACTCATTGGTGATTATGATTGTGCCATCAAATACCATCCTGGTAAAGCAAACGTAGTGGCCGACGCGTTAAGCCGGAAGGAGACAACAAAAAGCGTGCGTGCTCTACAACTTAAAATTCATTCTGAGTTGCCAGAACAGATCCGGATCGCTCAACGGGAAACTCTGAAGGTCGAAAACCTTACTCAGGAATCCTTGCATGGCATGGACAAGCACATTGAGGTGAAGACCGACGGAGCATACTATGTTAAGGATCAAATCTGGATTCCACAGCACGGAGGACTAAGGAATGTGGTGATGGATAAAGCACACAAGAGCCGGTACTTAGTATATCCAGGCTCCGACAAAATGTACCATGATCTGAAGACAACCTATTGGTGGCCAAACATTAAAGCTGAAATAGCAACTTACGTAGGTAAGTGTTTGACATGCTCGAAAGTTAAGGTTGAATACCAGAAGCCATCAGGACTACTTCAGCAACCAGATATACCAATGTGGAAATGGAAGAAAAATTTCCATGAAATTCATCACCAAACTGCCAAAGACGGCAAGTGGTTGCGATACCATCGGGGTTATCGTAGACCGACTAACAAAATCTGCGCACATTCTACCCATCAATGACACTGACAAGTTAGACAAACTTAATCGGATTTATCTGAAGGAAGTGGTCACTCGACATGGGGTACCAATCTCGATAATCTCTGACCGCGACAGTCGATTCACTCGACATGGGGTACACAAGGCGCTAGCACGAGATTGGACATGAGTACCGCTTACCACCCGCAGACTGATGGGCAGCAGCTGGGAGACTCATCTACTGTTAATTGCGTTCTTGTGCAACAACAGCTACCACACTAGTATACAAGCTGCCCCATTCTAGACACTTTATGGATGTAAGTGTCGATCACCCATCTGCTGGGCGGAAGTAGGAGAAAGCCAACTGACGAGACCCGAGCTAGTGCATGAAACGACAGAGAAGATCGTGCAAATACGCAAGCGAATGGCAGTAGCTCGAGACAGACAGAAAAGCTACGCTGACAAACGCAGCAAACCATTGGAATTCTAGGTGGGAGATAGAATACTGCTCAAGGTCTCGCCCTAGAAGGGCGTTATTTGGTTTGGCAAACGAGGAAAGCTGAATCCTCGTTACATGGAACCTTTTGAGATCAGCAAACGAATAGGCCCCGTGGCCTATGAGCTGAACATGCCTAACGAGTTAAGCAGTGTACACAATGTGTTTCACGTATCGAACCTCAAAAAGTGTCTATCGGATGAAGCACTTGTCATTCTTCTTGAGGAAATTCTGATTGACGAACAACTAAACCTCGTTAAGGAACTGGAGTAAATTATGGATCGGGAAACCAAGAAGCTTAAACTTAGTAAGATACCTATAGTGAAAGTACGATGGAATTCGCGACGAGGACCAAGATTCACTTGGGAGCGTGAAGATCAGATGAAGAAGAAATATCCACACATGTTCGCTAACCAGACAAACACTGACAACACAAGCTGAATTTCGGGACTAAATTCCAGTTAACCGGGGGATGATGTGACACCCCATAAATTCCAGGTCAGCATTTGATTTAATTAAATGTTTTATCTAATTGATATTTGTACAAGTGGCACTAGAATTAGTTTAATTTAGCGTGACACGTGGCATGATAGTAAGAACACTGACACAAACCCGATAATTCAGTGAATTATCGCAACACGCACACACGTGTCTAAAGAAACACGAACGTTGGTGAACGTTTAGCACATCTTGTAACAAAACACTAGAAACCTCACGAAACGCTCAAACATTGAACTTGGAAGTTCAGACAAGGCCAAACGATAGTTCGTAATCGTGAGAACGGCAACGAATGGATCAAACCATGAAAATTGGGCCTATTGGGCTCTCTGTGGACTCATCGCGGTACGCGATGGTCAATATGGAATCTCCATAGCGGTACACGAAGGATCTTGGGAGAATTTGAATCCCTAATTTCTTCGCGATACGCTGAGACGATCTTTGACCCTCTCGGCGGTACGCGATGCCGTTCAGGCGACAAATCTTTATAAAACCAAAAAGATTATGGCTACTCTACCCTTTACGATCATTTCCTTCGGCCAAGCACGCTATCCCTCGATCATTTCTCCCTGAAATCACCTGATTTGACCCCAAGGCAGCCGTTGAAGACTCCTTGAAGCTTCAAACTTGAAGATTGAAGGCTTGGAAGCTTGAAGGAAAGATTGTAGAAGTCGAAGGCCACCACCACCACTTCAATCCTACTCCAATCAGTTGTCCTGAAGCTTGTGAAGGTGCTAGCATCATCAACCCTTCGTTCTTGAGCCTCTCAAGGTAGTTCCAATGCTTGAAACTTACTTTCACACCTCCTACACTCATAAGCATGTGCTAGATTGCACATGCAACCCACTTGATGTTGCATGCACGGATTTTCACCCTTTTGAACATGGGTTTATTGATATTTCTGTGATTTATGATGATCTATGATGATAGTGGAATGATTTATGATGATCTATGATGATGTACTTGTGAAAATCTCATGATTTGTATGTAAAATATTGAAATAATGCCATGCATGGATGATCTAAGATGATTAGATGAATTTGTGATGATTATAAATGTTATTGGTAGTATATCACATGATTTAATGTTGTTAAAATGGTTAAAATATGGTTATATTGAATTATTTCTATTAATAGTAACTTTTTACTTACAAAATGGTAATGTGGATGATATGGTCATCATGCATGTATATGGATTTGATACATGGGTGATAAAATGATGCATAAGTGCTAATGGATTGAATTTGATGTTGATTTTGGTCATTTTTAGCATAGTTACTATATATAGTAACTTTTATAAACTAGATATTGATAGATGATGATTTGTGACTAGTTTAACATGTTTAAATGATGGTAAATGGCATATTATGATGATTTGTTATATAAAAATGGATTAGAAGTGTTTAGAATAGTCATTTCTATGCAAATTGACAAGGTTACTATTTATAGTAACTTTATCTTTTGAAATATTGATTTATGAACGTTTTGTATGACTTGAGCATACTAAGTGGTTTAATATGACTTAACATGATGATGGTATGCTAGGTTAGATGGTTTCCGATATCGCGCATGCTAGATTTAGAAACTTTCCATTTTAGGAAACTTTTGTGTGCAAACGTGACTTACGTGACTTATTTGATTCCGTATGATAATGTGCTATGTGTTAACATGATCACGTAGGACTAACGAGCATGCTAGAACTTTAAAATGCTACGTGTTATGAAACTTGCCATGAATGGAAACTTACTATATATAGTAAGTTGTCCATAGACGCGATTTACGCGTTTTGCACACGACGAGCACTAACACAAATGGTACACGATTCACAACCAACTCACGGTTCACCAAGGGGTCGTTGACTTGACACGGTCAAACTTGGTCAAACACGGTCAAACACGGTCAATGTGGACCAACATGAGCAAAGACGGTCAATATGGACCGACACGGACAAACATGAACAACCAACAGTTGTTGAGCACAAACACGAGCACGAACACGAACACGGTCACTTACACGAACTCATGTATGGTATACGATATAGGTAGCTGGTGACCGACACGCATTCTGCGCAGGAGCTTACGCTTGCATATTCATTTCGCCTAGGTGAGTTTACGGCCCCTCTTTACTCTTTTCAAACTTTTCGAATAGGGGGAGAATACTAGTTGAATCGAGTCAAACATTATTGTACAAACATTTTATGTGTATGATGGTTTATTAGACAAACATAAGTGTTGTATCTTAATAAGCCCTCGCAAAGTCTTACCGTTAATGTATAAACAATGAGGTGAGTTTGAATAGATCTATTTGGGTGTGACGAGCCCCGCGTGGCGAAAATGCTGACTGGAGGTCAGGACACGTGAAATCTCGACCTATCTTGCTATGTTATTACGAGACATAGCGGAGGCAAGGACTAACAAGCCTAGTTCGGTAGTGACGCACTGACACTTGGAGCCTAGGGCTTGGGACTAACATTTAATAAACAGTATGACACATGATTTATGAATTACTACATATGTTTATCAAAACCTGTGAACTCACCAACCATTGTGTTGACACTTTTTCTTAAACTTGTATTCTCAGGTAACTAGCTGCTTATGGATATCAGGGTGCACTTAAGGACACGAGCATAGGAACATGATGTATCTATGTTGTGTCGTTTGAACAAACAATTTTAAATTTACTTTATGGCATGAATTAAGACAATGTAGTGTCTGACAGTTTATTTCCGCTGCATTATAAACTTATTACTTTTCCGCTGTATTAAACATTTGAATTTCCGCTGCAATCTATTTTGATTGACTTGCATGATTTCAAACACTGAAATTTCATAAGCATATAGAGTTTTTCTATATGACGATGAGCTGTGATTTTGGCCACGTCACACCCATGTGGACTGAATCCACACGTGGGAATTTGGGTGTGTGACAGTAGACTCCTTCATGCCTCATCTGATATACAGTTCGGTTAACCAGATCATGATCTAACTCAGCGTGATCGATAGCTTTATCTCCAAACTAAAGGCACTCCCTCAGAATTTGCTCGGTAATAATGATAGGTTGGCCTTGAATCTTCCTGATGAGACTTACAGTTCCGTTGGCGTTTGTGTGTTCAGAAATCGAACTCCAGAAGCTCTGGATGTACTCTCCAATGATGTCTGGATGCTCCATAATAGCATAATTCGTCGGTGACAAGATTAGTCCATCAACTAAACTCTTGAACATCGAATGCTTTGCGGGTGGATCTCCGACATATGCTGACATGTTATGATCTGACACAAACCGCAAGTCAGCCATCTGAAAATAAACCATGTCAAGTTAGTCAAGATTGAAGTGAAAGTCAAAGAATAACAAGTATCTGTTCCAGTTCGAGTTCAAGGAGATAGAAAAATTTCGAAATCGAAATCAGTTCAAGTGTTTAAAGTTCGCAAAGTTAGGATGTTCTCGAAATTTAAGACATATTCGAAGAATAAAGGTATTCGAAAATAGAGTCTTATTCGAAATTTGAAATGTAGTCGAAAGTATCCTACTCGAAAATTTGAAGTGTATTCGAATTTTGGGACTATTCGAAATTTCAATTGTATTCGAAATTTAGTAGTATTCGAAATTTGAAAATTCGAGAACATCAAAAGCTTCACAACCTCTTCAATTTTCCACCTTAGAACACCCAATTATACTCGAAATGCTCGGAATTAAGAGGCGACCAACATACTAGAAGATCCCCTTTTAATTTTGAGTTTTTCGAGGTTAATTTTGCAAAATCTATCTATTAACGGAACAGAGTACTCGAATTGCATTTTTGGTCAATATCTTTTGATTCAACGGATGAAACTTGATGAAAATCTATACCTATGAACTCCTAAATGTGATCTACAATATAGTCCGAATGGATTTCGAAAACAAAGTTTAGAAAACGAGATCTCCTAAGGGAAACACAAATCGTATGCGAAACTGAATGGTACACGAAATGTAACATATTCGGTCTATTTATAGGCTGTCGTCGTGTACACGAATTTTTGCGTACTCGAATTCGAGTATGATTTCGAGAATTTTTATTATTTTTCAACAATTTTTAACTTTTAACATTTTAAAATAAAATAAAATAAAATAAAAATAAAAAACTTTGGAGGAGTTCAAAGTTAAGTTGGGTCAATTTCATGGGACCAAATATGTGTCAAAAATTTGACCACCTTAAAATAATTTCTTTTGAAACCCAACCTTAAAATAATTTTACCCCACCAATAATTTCCACTTGTTAATCCATAATATAGAGATAAGTCTTATGATCAAAAGGTTTTCTAACTATTTTTCTGAAACTACTTTTGTGAAGTTTATGAATAGTCAGACTCTAGAACCATATTATCATGCAACCTATCAATTTTGTAAAATCTTTTGTTTCAAACTTTGATTGTGTTTCAACGAACTTAAAATGTTTTGACAGAGTTTAAGATGAGAAAAAAAAAGAACAGATCGATTAGATTAGAATCAGGAACAAGAAGGGGTTCTGTCATCTTTGTGCTCGTTGGCATCTTTTACTTTACTGATCTGCATGCACATTGGCCTTAACGTCACACATCCAGGTCCTTGCTTACGCCAATCAGAGGATGCTTCCGCTCTTTGCTTGCAAAAAACATAGAAAATACCCAAGTTTTTCAAAACAGTTTCAAGTTTATCAAAACACAATCTCGTTTTGACTTAAGGATTTATACAAAAAGTCAAATAGTTGTTACATTTATCCGGTTATCTAATTTTCCTTACTTCTTTCTTATTTATATTTTTGAATGATCATGTCCATTTCTTTCATTTTGAAAAACTTGTTTTAACTTTTTAGTGAGTTATAGTTATCCAAAGCTGTTTTTCTTTTGAAATTACTTTTAGGTAGTGAATTTCTGAGTGTCAGAAGTTATTTCACTTCTCTTTTGAACCGATTTACTTTAACCATCCAACTCAAAACCTTTTTTTATTTTCATAAATCTTGAAAATGTAAAATCTTTTTGATGTTTTCTTAAAATTCACTCCCCCTAAACATGTAGATCGACTTAGACTCACTCAAAAAACCAACAATCTTTTTGTTGTTTTTGTAAATTTTGAAGCTAAAACCAAAATCTTTTTGTTGTTTCTGTAAATTTTCTCCCCCCAAATTTGTGATATAATAATTAAAGTAAAACAAAACACAAATTTTATAGTATTTACAAAGCTGTCTTAATCAAAACTTATTAGTTTGAGAGAGACAAGGAGGTGGTGAAATTGAGCTGTATCGAACATTTTTGTGAAAAGATCCGCCAGATTATCATCTGTGTGGACCTTTTCAAGGTGAATCAGTTTTCGTTCAAAAATTCGCGGATAAAGTGAATACTGATATCAATGTGCTTAGTTTTGGAGTGTTGTACCGGATTCTTGACGATTTGAAGGGCTGCTTCATTGTCACAATAGCTAGGAGAGTTAAGAAAATTTAAGCCGTAATCGAGGAGCTGTTGTTGTATCCATATAACCTGAGAGAAGCCACTGGAAGCAGACATATTCTGCTTCCGTAGTGGATGTAGACATGGTTGTCTGTTTATTGCATTGCCAAGAGACAAGGAGATCTCCTAAGTATTGGAATCATCCCGTGGTGGACTTCTTGTCTAAATTACAACCACCAAAATCACTGTCAGAGTAAGCATGTAAACAAAACTCAGAGTTCTTGGGGTACCACAAGCCGAGACGAGGTTTCCCGATAAGGTAACGAAAGATACTCTTGACAGCGATCAGGTGAGAAGCCTTCAGATTGGCTTGATATCTAGCACAATATACAGAAAACATGATGTCAGGTCGGCTGGCGGTCAGGTACATCAATGAGCTAATCATCGAGCGGTAGAGGTGTTGATCAACATCTTCACCATTAGAAGCTGTAGTTAAGACCGGACGAGCAGCCATAGGAGTAGATGCAGGCTTGGAGTCCACCATCATGAACTTTGTGAGAATATCCGTAACATATTTGCCTTGATGAATCAGCACGCCCTTCGGATCTTGCTTTACCTGAAGACCCAAGAAGAAGGTCATTTCTCCCATCGCACTCATCTCAAACTTTTCCTTCATCACTACATCAAATTCCTTGCATAGCACCGAGCTCGTGGAACCAAAAATAATATCATCCACGTAGATTTGGACGAGAATCAGATCGTCCTTATCTTTGCGAACGAACAATGTCTGGTCAATGGCTCAACGGGTATTTCCATGAGCAAGCAGATGCTCTATAAGAGTAGCATACCAAGCTCGAGGTGCTTGATGAACACCATAGAGGGCTTTGTCTAACTTGTAGACATGGTCAGGATGCTGCGAATCCTCGAACCCTGGGGGCTGGCACACGTAAATCTCTTCTTTGACCTTTCCATACAAGAAAGCAGTCTTAACATCCATTTGATACACTATGAAGTTCATGTAGGAAGCATAGGCCAAGAAGATTCTTATAGCCTCAAGTCTCGCAGATGGTGAAAAAACTTATTCATAGGCGATCCCCTCTTGCTGGTAGAAGCCCTGTACTATCAAACATGCCTTATTCCTAATGATCACCCCCGAATCATCCAGTTTGTTTCTGAAGACCCATCTGGTTCCAATTAGCAGCTTCCCTTTGGGCAATGGAACCAGATTCCACACTTTGAACTTTTGAAACTGCATCAGTTCTTCCTGCATCGCCTCGACCCAGCTAGACTCCTTAAGAGCCATCTTGACATTCTTGGGCTCGCGTGTGAAATCAAAGAGGAATACATACAAGAATTAATTGGACCTGAGCTGGAATGGATCGGCTTCGTGTGAAAACTCCTTCCGAAAGAGGTCCAATAATGTATTACACGGGATGATTCTTGTTTATGCTTAGAGTTGGTACTTCCTCCACTGCCATATGATCAAGCAGATTGCTCATGTGATTTATCTGGTCTTCACTGGAGGAAGAAATGTTGTCAGCTGGAGCTGTTTCACTAGCTTCGGCTCCATGATCCACACAGTGTTCCTCAGAAATGTGGTCTGAGAATAGTATATTATCAAAAGTTTGGTGGGAAGAGGATGAAGGTTGATCAGTCTTTGGGAGTGGCTGAACGGATTGAGAAGTATCCGGATCTGATGGGATGACTTCATTGATCGGGGTCGGCTGAACTGGAGGGGCCCGATCGTACATACCTAGAGGGTCAAATGTCAGAAGCTGAGGATCACATGGAACACAGTCAACCCGATAGCCTACGTCATCATCCTTGTAGAAGCTGTGGGTTTGTTCAGATGGTCCTACACTCTTTGATGTAGTGTTAAAGGGCTCGAAAGTAGAATCATACTGAAACAACTAGTTTGGACCAGAACCGGCGTCTTTAGTGTTCATCTCTTGCCAATTGATATAATATGATTCCACAATCATTCGGGTCTTCTTGTTGTACACCCGGTAGGCAGCCTTTTCTGATGAATAGCCCACAAAGTAACACTTATCAAACTTATGATTTGGCTCAGTATGGAGGAGAGAGTACACGGACACCCGAATGACTTAAAATGACCAACTTTAGGCTTCTGGTTGAAGAAGATCTCATAAGGGGTCTTCTGATAACGTTTGTTCAGCAGTGCTCGATTTTGAAAATAACAAGCTGTGTTAACAGCTTCAGCCCAGAAGAATATCGACAGCTTGGAGTGTGATAGCATGGTTCGTGCAGCTTCAATGAGCATTCTGTTCCTTCTTTTAGCAAATCTATTTTGCTGTGGTGTACGTGCTGCACTGTACTACCGAGCAATCCCCTTCTCATTGCAGAAATCAATAAGAATCTGATTTCTAAATTCAGTGCCGTTGTCGGTTCTGATCACCTTAACCTTTAAATTCTTTTGATTTTCGATCAAGGTGATAAACTTCTTCAGAATCTCTGGTGTCTCATCTTTCTTGACCAGAAAGAACACCCAAGTAAATCTGGAATAATCATCTGTCACAACTAGACAATATGACTTCTTCCCGATGCTCATAACGTTGACTGGTTCAAAGAGATCCATGTGAAGAAGTTGCAGAATCGATGAAATAGAGTTGAACAATTTAGGCTTGTGGGGTCTCTTATGCTGCTTCCCCTTGGCACATGCGATGCTCTTCTCAATTGTGGAGAAGTCTTTAGAAGGTAAGCCGATAACGTGATCTCCCTTAGGAAGTCAATTGAGATTCTTCATGTTGACATGACCTAGTCGGCAATGCCAAAGAAGACAGTCATGCTCTGATGCCTTTGAGAACAAGCAGGTGTTCTCAGTAAATGAATCTGAATTCATATTCATGATGTAGGCATTATTTATTCATGGATTTCTCATCAAGATCCACTTCTCAGGCACAACAAATCCAAGCTTTAGAATAAGACACTCCTTGTTTGTGAAGTGTGTTGAGAAGCTCTTATCACAAATTTGAGAAACACTCAATAAGCTGTGATTGAGATCTTCAACGTAATACGCATCCTCAAAACTGAGAGTTCCATTTTTGACTGTGCCCTTCATGCTTATCTTCCCTCCCTTGTCTCCAGCAAATGAGACATATCCTCCATTGAAAGGTGTGACTTCATGTAACTGAGAGAAATCCCAGTCATATGCTGGGAGCAACCACTGTCCACATACCAAACATTTTTGAGCTTATTTGGCCATCCCTGCATTACACACATAATCAATGAGAGATGGGTACCCAAACCATAACAGGTTTAGGTATAGATGAAACAACGGGTTCTTTCTTGCGAACCCTTTTAGGTTTGACTGATTTGGCCTTGACAATTTTCGGCCTTGCACCACTGCCATGGTTAACTGGTTTTAAAGGTGGTTTCATTGGTGTATTGTTTTTCCACTTTGATTTGCGTTTAGCTTTGGAAGACTTTGATTTTTGTGTTTGAAAACCAGATTGATTTTGTTTAACTATTTTGGTCTTCTTGGCAGTGGAAGGCTTCTTAGGTACCTTTTGAGGTGTCACCCAAGGCTTTGAGGATTGGTTAGTCCTCATTGATCTGATACTAGGTTTGGCCTTGGGTGTGACCTTCTGATTCTTCCCATAGAAGAATTCAGTAGGTCTATGCAGACAATTTCTGGCAATGTGGCCTGGTCTACCACATGCAAAACAACATACCTTCTCATGAAATTCCTTAGGGTCAAAAGGTTTTACATCACAATCACTATGACCAGAGGAAGAACTTGTAGAGGCTTGTTCCAATGACCCGGTTGGAACAAAAGGTTCACAGTTAGAGTTCAACTTTGAAACTGCCTCTTTGATGATTGTGTAATGACCCTTGTACTCCTGATGCAAACAAGAAGAAATTGATTCCAAAATAACATCATTCTTAACAAATGTAGAATTAAAATTTTTAGACATCTTATTAGGTTTGATTTAATTTCATCAAATCTTCCAAAAAAAATCAGTTTTTGGAATAAATGGTGATGTTCTAAATGATGTTGAACACTCTGTGCTCCTCCCAGCACTTCTTTCTTCAATCTCCCCCTCAAACCTGTATCATTTAATCTATCTACTCACACCTCATTATGAGAACGATATTTAAATACGTTATCAATGGAAGAAGTGGAGCAAATATTTTGGATTACCTCATTCTGCTTCTCATCCACCTCTGCCATAAAAGAATGACTTAGAGTCAACTCCAAGTCCTGCACTTGATCACTCGAATCATAGGAGTCTGTTTCTTGAGTCACCAGTGCTATAGACACGCTAGCACCTCCTCCAGCAGCAGCAACAGTCTTCTCATCCGGTTTCTTTTCACCTTCCTTAGCCAGCTTTGGTTGTTTGCACTCTCCAGCAAAATGACCCGGCTGGTCACAATTGTAGCATCGCAGCTTTGACTTATCAAAACCCAGCTTCTTCCCGGGATTGTTGCTGAAACTGTTACTTCCATATTTCTTGATGAACTTCTTTGCACGGAAGACTACCATTGACATTTGCCATGAAATGTCCATTTCCTCAACATCTGCTGGGTTAATCTGCTCCAGGTTATCTTGAGTAAGATTGGCCGGTGCCAACTCTCCAGCAATAAACGCGTTGTGACTGTTCATAAACCCCTTGAACAACAGCAGATTCTCTTCGCTCTCCGGACTAACCTTGGGCACTGAACTCGCTTGCCCTGATGAAAGAAATGCAGTCTCAAATGGAACAGGTTGTAGTGAAGGAGCTTGATAATGCTGCAACCTAGATGCTTGAAAGTTGATGGCTGACAGAAGAGCAGCATTATCTGATGCGGGTGCAATGCCCATTGAACTTGCATGATTGAGTGCTCTTTGCTTGTCATCCATGTCATAGGAGTTGATAATTCAGATCAACTCGCTCAGAGAGGTCTTGTACATGTCTTTGGTTCTCTTGATCATGGTGCAATTTGAATTCCAATTGTAACGCAATGAGTTCAAGAGCTTTTTGTTGGCCTCTCCTTTGGACATCACAATCCCAGCACTAGTCATATCGGTCATTAGATGTGTGAATCGGTTCAGTTGAGCTTCTAATGATTCTCCCTTGATATGGTTGAACATATTGAACCTTTGCCTTAGCATATCCTTGCGACTATCTCGCATATCTTCATTGCCTTCAAATCTTTCAACCAAAGCATCCCACAACTTCTTAGCTGTCTGATGTTCTTTGAAACCATGGGGTGATTCATGCGTACACCTTATCATCTTTCTCTTTCAGAAGAATGTCAGCTTCCGTATACAGTTCAGGGTCCTTGGGAATTAATCAATTTAGCTCACTCTGGTACATGGGCACGTGAGGCCACTCTTCAATTGACCTTCATAGTTTTGGGTCTGTGTACTTGATGAATGATTGGAACCTGAATTTCCAATCCTGAAAGTTATCTCCCGACATGAGCCTAGATGGCTTTCTTCCGGTGCCGATCTCATTATCCAAGTTGAGCAAGTTGGACAGGTTGGTCAGATTCTTTGAAGCCATGATTAATCAGAAAATTTTCTAAGTGTAGTTCATGAACTCCCCAACAATGCTAAGTACTAGGCACTACTCGAAACAATACTACTACCCGAAGATCAAGATATATTCGAAGTCCAAGATGTTCGAACTTCAGTATACTTGAACAATAGAAATACTTGAACTTAGCACAGTAACCAAAACCCATTGTATTTGAAGAACTTGAGTATTCGAAGATCTTAAATGTAGTCGAACTTGAAGCTTGTATTCGAACTTTATCTTCTATTCGAAGCCCAAGTGTAATCGAAATCCCCAAATAATCGAAATCACCAATCAGTTGTTGAACTCCAATTGTATCCGAGCTCTACTGTACTCGAGGAAGCTGTTTTCGAAATTTGAACTCAAAAATACTTGAAAAAGTTTCGGAGAAATATTTCTCAAGACTCAGAGTACCAAATTTGAATAGCAGCTAGAAGGGATATAGTAGAACAGGAAAGCAATAAACTTGCACTGAAAAGTTCATACCTTGATGTAGAAAAGAGTACCAAGGCTCTGATACCACTTGTAGGTCTAAAAACAGATCAAGAACTGAGCTTTAAGCCTCCAATCTGCATTAGATGTACCTATAACGTGCCGAATTCCAAATAGAAAGACAAGAACAAAAAGAAAGTTCAAAACTTTAATATATTTCAGTGAAGTACACGAAGTAATGCCTCAATACGTCTAGAGATCATTCCTCGGGAATTCAACCCCAGAATAGTACAAAATACGTCTATTTATATTACTTCTAGGTGTACTCGAACCTACTATACACGAAAATGTTCGAGTACACGAAATACAAATGTAAACGAAATACTAAGTACACGAAATCAGATCAAAATCTTCTTCGGTTGGCTTTGTCAGTCTTTATCTTCAATTTGGGCTCTACACTTACAGTCGATTTAGACTTGTTAGTCTACAGATTAGATGTGGTAGAATTATTGGCAGTTTCTGTTTTATTAGTATCACCCTTGTCGCCGTTAACCAATCCCCTTGATATCTCAAATGCATTTAGTTTTATCATGAAACATTGTCGTACTTGTTTCTAATATCTCACAATCATTGTCACCAACACATGATAGATCACGTATATATAAACATTGTTTTGAGCATAAATAGATATAGAAATATTAACAAAGGTATAACCTTAGTTACATCATTGTTACGAATAATGAAACAATGTACCAAAGCTTTTATAAAAAAGTTCAGCATACTTCTCATCCCCGCATTTTGAAATCAAAAAGATTATAAGAGGGGCAAATGAACTCACCTTGGTGTTGTGTTGGTTGACTGTTAACAAAGAATGCACGCGCTCGTTGTTGTTGTTATATGTGTTGCAATCAAAGACCTATGTTTTTGATTTGTTTTAGTTTCACAAGTTATAAGTATGGGTTTTTATAATAAATAACCCTAATGGTAGCCTAACTAGTTATAATCCTTCATTTATTATATTAACTTTAAACTTAACTTGGAATAGGAGTATACTAGTCCTAAACCTTGTAAGTTAATTTAACAATTCAAAGTTTAGTTTCATCCTTTGCAAGATATCCCTCATGATAGTTTTGAAATCATGTAACCCTCATATGTTATCAGTTATGTATTAATAAAGAGGTATGTTTGTATTCCAAAGCCTTTGTTAATAGCCTTTTACAATCACTTAAGCAAACTTACCAACTTCATTTATCATTGGTTGTTATTCATGTGGTATCCCAATGATAGTTTTATAAGAATTATGTTTGAATTGTGAAAATATGAAGTTTAAACACTTGATATCAGGATGGACGATATTGAGCCTAACTCGTCCCCATTATTATGAAAACGGTTAATTTACTTTGATTTGTTGTTACTACTAATCTCTTTTGTTCTGAAAGACTTATGGTTTCTTTAATTAGTTCATTTGGATAGAGGTTAGAACAATTTGGGTGACATTGGGGATGCTCTCATCGGTTAAGGCTTAGGTTAGCCTTTGCTGACATCATCCAACTCAACACCACTTTCAACCATTCTATATGTGGCTAATGTCAAAGGGTTTGATGTTCTACACACTTGGATTTTGCTCTATGTAATAGTATCAATGGTTGGGTTCGGTTAGGGGGTGGTGTCGATACTAATAGTATCGGCACACTCCCACTTTAACACTCTCGATCACACTTTGGTACCACATTGTTTATCCCACCATTGTCGAGCTCAATAGTCGATTTAGTCTGACCTATTTGAGCTTAGGATTACTTGGATTTTATTAATGGGTTAGTATCGACGGTCCAAGCTACTGGGGTGAGGCATGGGTACTAGTAAGTTTGATACAGACTTAACTTTTTCTCCATGTTATCCGTCAATACTAGCAATATCGACAGGAACATAGAATCGATGCACTGCTCATAGAACCTAACAATATTGATGGAACTTGGGTTCAATCTCCTTGGACTTGTCTATAATAACAATATCGACGACTTGTGTGGGTGGGGTGACCATTGAACTTAGTAAGTTCGATGGTTTTGTGCACCTTCCTCAATGCTCTGTTAATACTACCCCTTCATGATGCTCATACATTGATACTATGCCAAGAACTTTTCTACCCAATTCTCAGCCTCCTAAACATGATTCCCACATGTTCCATGTGATCCAAACTCATTTTTACGAAACTCCTATTTGGTTGGATGGTCCTAATTCGAATTATAAGTTCATATATTCAGCTGGTGATTAAAACTCTAAAAACCCGAAGTTAAACTTCATTTTTACCTTGGTTTTGGGTGATTTCAAGCCCGATTTTCTGTACTTTTGACTTCTATATGTAATGAGTGTCATTTTGATACCAAAATGTTTTGATTTAGTGAGAAAATGAAAGAGTTGAGTGATTAAATTCTAGAGAGAAAAAGTTAGAGGGAGAAAGTACCGTAAATCTAGTGAGAGAGAGAGGTTGTTGGATGGTTAAATGAGGAAAATGAGGGAAATTAAGGGTTTATATAGTTTGGATGATTTCGTGTGAGTCCGGGTTCGTTCGGTTTCGTTTTAACTCATCATTTTCGAAACGGATCTTAAAATACACATTTTTGGTAAAATGGTTTTATTTTAAATCTTTTTAGATGGTAATTCCTAATAAATACTTTGAATTCAATTTTATTATTTTTATGTTTCGAAAACATTTATTTGAATGGTTTCGTCAGATCGTATTACCTTCGCGCGTATTCGTACGAATCGTCACCCGAACGAACACGACGATGGCTTTACTTTCTCATTTAGTATTCTATTTAACCAATATCATTCAGAACGTTATACCCACAGATATATTTGTGCGAATCGTCACACTCGCAAAAACACTGTTAGTTTAATATTCAAAAACGATATCAGATTTCTTTTTGGATTGATATTCTCACAAATGATCACAACTTGATTTACTATTTCACTTGTTCTCATTATTTTCACATTATGTTGTCGGTAATCTGATCCCTATTATCTAGGGATTCGTATCATTACCGCACTGTTTTTGTCATTTGGACACATAGAAATTTGTGCATCAGATGCATGTTCCTGTCATTATTTCTATTGTTTTTCACAGAATAGTTATCACAACATAGCTATTCACAAAATCAATCAAATGTAATAAGTATGAAAGTACACAGCTGTACGATTTTTGAACGGTCAGGCACCAGTTGTCACAGTCTCCCTTGTTAAATAAATTCCATCCCGAATTTTAAGCATCATTGTCGGGTGCGACTTGTTTTTTAAACGGATGGGGATACTTGGATTTCATGCTATCCTCGTGTTCCCTAGTAATTCTGTACCACGGTTTGAGTTCCAACGAACCTTAAAATAGGAATACGGCTTTGTTTCAATTTCTTAACTGCACTAATTATAATCTCTACAGGTTCTTCTATGAAATGTAGTTACTCATCAACTTGAATTTCCTCAAGAGTTATGACCAGTGCTTCATCAGCTAGGCACTTCTTGAGGATAGATACGTGAAATACATCATGCACACTGCTGTGTTAATCAGTTAATCTAAGTCTATATGCTGCAAGACCAATTCGTTGTGTTATTTCGAATGATCCGACATACCTCGGTGCTAATTTTCCTTTAGTACCACAACAAACTACGGCTTTCCAGGGAGACACTTTCAACATGACTCGGTCACCCACCTAGAATTCCAAAGGCTTTCGGTGTTTGTCTGCGTAACTCTTTTGGTGACTACGTGCAGTTTGTAGTTTCTGCTGAATCTGAGCCATCTAATAAGTGGTCTCTTGTATAAGCTCAGGTCCAGTTATCCTTTTGTCTCCCACATTGGTCCAAAAAATTAGCAACCAACATTTTCTACCATACAGTGCTTCGAACGGGGTACATCCAATACTGCTATGGTAGCTATTGTTATAAGAGAACTCAATTAGTGGTAGATGTGTGTCCCAATATCCACCAAAATCAAGGACACAAGTTCTTAGCGTATCCTCTAGAGATTGAATATTTCGCTCACTTTTTTCAACCGTTTGTGGATGATAAGTGGTGCTTAAATTCACGTTCGTCCCTAAGCATTTCTATAGTGATTGCCAGAACCTGGATGTAAATTGACTGTCCCAGTCTGAAATGATAGATAGTGGTACAGTATGTCGTACTACTATTCCATTGATGTATAATCCTGCCAGTTTCTCTATTTTGTAGTTTTCATGCAAAGGAAAAAATTGAGCGGACTTGGTCAAGCTATCGATAATGACCCGTATGGTATCATGTCCGCTTGAAGTATGGGGTAGCTTGGTGATAAAATCCATAGCTACTTGTTCCCACTTCCAATGTGGTACTTCTGGTTGTTCCAGCAAACTTGATGTTTTCTGGTGTTCAGTTTTGACTTTCGCACACGTTAAGCACTTTCGAAAATAAGTAGCTACATCTTTCTTCATACCTGGCCGCCAATAAATTTCCCTAAGATCCTGGTAATAAATAATTCCATCTTGTTTTGTCTCAAATTGTTTCTCTACTCCACAATCGAGTTCGTTCTTCAGATTGTACCATTCCATAGCTTGTTGTTGTACTTGTATGATCTGTTCATGGAAACTTGTTTGCACTATCATTCCTATCGCTCTAGCACGTAAGGGCTTTATTTTTTCCTTCCGGCACAAAGCATCAGCTGCAACGTTAGCTTTGCCCTGATGGTATTTGGTCACACAATCATAATCATTCAAGAGGTCAACACAACGTCTTTGTCGCATGTTAAGCTCTTTCTGATCAAATATATGTTGTAAGCTCTTGTGATCTGTGAATAGTGTGCATTTCGTTTCCTATAGATTGTGCCTCAAATATTTAAGGCAAAGACAACCGATCCAAGTTCTAAGTCATGCGTTGTATAGTTTTTCTTGTGTACTTTCAACTGTCGTGATGCGTAGGCAATAACCTTGTCTTGTTGCATCAAAAAACAACTGAGTCCATGATGGGAGGCATCACAATATACCTCGAAGTCATCATTACCCTCTAGGAGTTTTAAGTTTGGAGCATTGCACAATCTTTGTTTCATTGTTTGGAACGTTTCTTCCTGTTTTCGTGTCACACAAACGGTTCACTTTTATGGGTTAACTTAGTGAGTGGCAAGGCTATCTTCGAGAAATTCTAAATGAATCTTTTTTAATAACCCGCCAGTCCCAGAAATGATCATATCTCAGTAGGTGTTGTAGGAACATCCCAATTCTTGATTGCTTTGATCTTGACATGGTCCACATGAATTCCTTCACTATTTATTACGTGACCCAAGAACTGAACCTCTTGTAAAAAAAATTCACCCTTGGAGAATTTGGCATAGAGCTATTCGTTCTATAATAATTTCAAGATCTTCTTGTGGTGTTGTTCATTTTCAGTCTCACTCTTAGAGTAAATCAATATATTAACAATGAAGACAATAAGAAAATAATCTAAATACAGCTTGCATACATGGTTCATAAGATCTAGGAACACCGCAGGTGCATTTGTTAATCCGAACAGCATCACCATAAACTCATAGTGATTGTATCATGTTTGAAAAGTCGTTTTGGGTACGTCTTCTTCTTGGATTTGGAGCTGGTGATGACCTGAACGCAGGTCTATCTTTGAGAAATACTGAGCTCCTTGTAATTGATCGAACAAATCATCAATCCTCGGTAAAGGATGCCGATTCTTAATGGTGAGTTTGTTGAGCTCTCTGTAATTCATACACATTCTCAAAGATCCATCCTTTTTGTTTTCAAACAAAATCGGAGCTCCCCATGGTAAGGAACCTGGTCGGATGAACCCTTTATCCAATAGCTCTTGTAGTTGATTGGACAATTCCCGCATTTTAGATGGTGCTAGTCTATATGGAGACTTAACTACAAGAACCGCTCCTAGAATTAGATCAATACGGAGCCAAACCGATCGTTCTAGTGGCAATCCTTGTAAATCATCTGGAAAAACATTCGTATAATCTCTGCAACAGGCACATCTTGAATTTTGTTTGTCTTCTTATCTTTCTCCACAATGTGAGCAAGAATATCTACACATCGTTTCCTCAAGCACTTGCGTGCCTTCATGCATGATATTATTTTGACGCTGCGTGTTGCTTGATCTCCACGAACCTCTAACACTTGATCGTTCGTCATAGGAATACGTAATAGCTTTTCGAAACAGATGATTTCAACCCTGTTAAGGGATAACCTGTCCATTTCGACAATGATCTCAAAACGGCCCAATTTCATCGATATCAAATCGATGGGTAATTTTAAAATATAGTACTAGACTGTGATTTGTTTCCCATTTGCTACTTACATAGTGTAAGGGGAGCTAAAAATTCCTCAATATGATTAAGTTTACATGCAAAGTCAAACGAGATAAAACACTGATCTGCACTAGTGTCAAATAAAATAGATGTGTTGTGGAAAAGGAACGTACCAGTGACCACATTTAGGTTCTGTCGTGCAGCTGCCGCTCCCAAAGCGAAAGCTCGTCCCCTTGGTGCTTGATGTAACATCAGTGCCGGAAACGCTACCAGAACAGTGATCTGCACAGTAACTCAGGTACAAAATATGTGAACTATTTGTATGGTATTATCACGTAAAGCTTGACACTAAACTATTATGCAATTGTTTCGACGAACTGATTAAATCTCACGGTTTAACAGTCAGAAACATATCAGACAACATCAAACTGACACACGAATGCTTGTTAATATGCTATTTTGAATAAACGTATGCGAGGTTGAACAGAACAAAGTAATAACGGACGTCGTTACAGAAATGCTAATTGGACGGATTATTCGTATAGGTGACGATCTGTAGAATACATCTGAAAGTTTAACATTCTGAATGACGTCCAGTAATTAGAAAACCATATTGAAAAGTGTGGTTATCGTCGTATTCGTACGTGTGACGATTCGGATGAATACGTGCGACGACTATACGATTCGATTTAAACGATAAATTAAATGTTTTTAGGAATTTAAAATAAACGAAAGATAATTAGTTAATTTACTAGGAATAACCACCTACATTAATTTAATAAACTCTACTTTTAAAACCGTAACGTTGTTTACGAAAATGGAAAGAAAACGACGTTTCTACACAGAATCGAGCAAAATCGATCGAGACCGAATACGCAGGTAGATGAAAGCTTTTAATGAGGCAATCAATGCCTCATTTAATTCCCAGCAACCAGCCCCAACACCACCATTTTCGTCATTTTCTCTCTATATACTCTCTCTAGAAACCAACCATCTATCTCCTCCATTTCTCAACCCATTTATGCCATTTTGGTGTCTAAACGACCACCACATCGCGTAGATCTTGGAAGTACAGAAGATCTGGGCTTTAAACCATCGGATTTGAGGTAAAAACGAGATCTTTGTTGCGATTTTAGGGTTTTCAAAACCCTTAGGTTCGAACCCCATGGAAGCCGGTTCTATCCACTTTGGCCCCTAGGGAACTACACTAAATCATGCTAGAATGATGAGGAAACAAGTGAGTTATTATGGCTGTGCTTAAAACTCGATTTGATGAGGGTTGCACCTACCAGGCCGTGGTGGCCGAATGGCTCGTATCAGAGGGCCGAATGGCTTCTAAGCCGAAGCAAACCCAGCCCATTCGGCCGAATGGCCGCCAGCTCATTCGATTGGCCAAAGGTGCTGCTTCATTCGGGACTACCTCATTCGACCACCACCCATTCGGTCCGGGCCTTGATTCGGGTAGCCACCATCATTCGGCCAAGCTCTCCTTCGGCAGCCTCCAATCGGCCAGGTCTTATTCAGCCAAAGTCCTTCGGCCACATCTCTTTCGGCCACAGGCTTGTGCGGCCAAACCTATTTGGCCCAAGGCCCTTAGGTTAGTGGTTAACCGAACTAGTACATGAGGCTTAAACAAAGAAGATGACAAGAACTATAAGGATCACATGGGAGGTTTAAACACTCACACCCACATGTTATGCATGCATAGTGTGTGTGTGCATGGGAAATTATTAGTGTTTCCTAAACAAGAAGCCATTCTAGTTTTTAAACAAAGGTGATAAGCTTGAAAGCTTTTCATGCTAATGATTAGGACATCAATATTTTGCTACATAGATGTTAAACATATCTCTGGTCTAACACATGGGATTGAGGGTAAACAAGGATTTATGCAACAACACTAAGGATTTCAACTACTACAAACATAAAGCATGAATTACAATAATCAAGGAAGTAACTAAATGTGGGTGTGGATTAAGTTCCAACATCTAACACTTAGTGTTTCTATGCAATCATATAACTAAGTTAGAGAGTTCCTTTGAGTTCTTTAGACTAAGTTATACACAAGGGTAATTCAAGAATCATGGAAAACAAAAGCTAATAACAAACTAAAGGTTAATTTAATGAAGTTAACCTAAGTCTAACAATCTAAACGAAATTATGTTTTGGTTAAATAAAATGATTTATCAACTTCATATTTAAAATGTCTTAATTAAAGATCTTGATTTTAACTAGCATAAGCCTTACATAACTAAGGTTTATATAGCAACTATTCATGGGATCATGTTTATAAGCGGGTAATACCTTAGACTAGCTAGATGAAATCCTAGAAAACCCGTTAGTAACATAGAACACTTAGTTGCACACCGAGACCAAAACCCTAGTTTGCGTCTATTATAACGACTTATAGTATTCGAATCTTTTAAAACAACTCAGGTGTTGAAGATACTTAAGCTACAACTAACGAGCGCGAATTATCTGTGGTAATTCATACTTAGCAACACAGGTGAGTTCATTGTCCCTTTTCAAACTATTCAAAATTTTACCTCGGGACTGAGAAGCAAGTTATTCTTTTTAAAAAGATGTTTAAATTTTTCGTAAATGCTTTTATATTAAATCATAATTCAAATACTAATGCTTATACACTTATTCTAAATGCTAATTCTAAAAGCTAAAAGCTAAGACTACATGCTAATGCTACATGCTAATGCTATATGCTACATACTACATTCTAATACTACATGCTAATGCTATATCATACATACTACATGCTAATACTATATGCTAAAGCTACATACTAATACTAATGCTATATGCTATAAGCTAAAGCTACATGCTAATAGTATATGCAAAAGCTACATGCTAATACTATATGCTATATGCTACAAGCTAAGAGTACATGCTAATGTTATATGCTACAAGCTAAGACTACATGCTAATGCTATATGCTACAAGCTAAGACTACATGCTAATGCTATACGCAACATACTACAAGCTAAGACTACATGCTAATGCTATATGCTACAAGCTAAGACTACATTCTAATGTTATATGCTACATGCTAAGACTACATGCTAATGCAAAGCTTGTATCTATTCATGAAATACGTAAATGCTAAACTATGCTAATGTAAATCTTGTATCTATTCATAGGATACGTAAATGCTAAACTATGCTAATGCAAAGCTTATATCTATTCATGGGATACGTAAATTCTAAACTATGCTAATGCAAAGCTTGTATCTGTTCATGAGATACGTAAATGCTAAACTATGCTAATGCAAAGCTTATATCTGTTCATGAGATACGTAAATGCTAAACTATGCTAATGTAAGCTTGAATCGATTCATGAGATACGTAAAGGCTAAACTATGCTAATGCAAAGCTTGTATCTAATCATGGGTTACGTAAATGCTAAACTATGCTAATGCAAAGCTTGTACCTATGCATGAGATTCGTAAATGCTAAACTATGTTAATGCAAAGCTAATATATGTGCACAATATACATAAATGCCGAGCTATGAGAATCCTATAAACATATAAACTTTTAAACAGAATGCTAAAGCTATGATGGAAACGAGATTGGATGTAGGTAAAATGCTTGATTATCATTAACAACAATGTCATATGTGGTTTAGTATGTGGTGGGATGGCGTCTGGGCGGGTTGTAGGCTCGACCCTTTCGTATGCCCTATATATAAGCATACTGAATTGCATATTACAGGTGATGTTAATGAGGTTAAGGTTGTTACCGAAAAGGTTTGCAAAAGCTATGTTTCAAATACTAAACTATATGAACTCACCAACCATCGTGTTGACTTTGTTTTCTTACATGCTTTCTCAGGTGACGTACATGATTAAGCTAAGGCTAAGGAACGCATGCTAGGATGCCCAGTTAGAGGACCTAGTATTTTTGGAAGCACAAATTATGTTGATTTTTGTGAATATCTTTTGATATCTTGTACAGTTACAAGATAGTAAACATTTGATTCTTTTGATAGGTTTACTTAGTTAAATTATCAAACATTGACAATTGTAACTTAACTTTGTAATCCTAGTTTAATGCTATATTGTGCTTAGTTATTCTAAATGTTGATGCTATGTAAACAATCTGATTATCACGATTATCATTCTCGATACCGCGCCCCGGGAACCTTCCGCCCGGCGGGACACACGATCTGGCCTGCCGGCTCGGGGTGTGACACTTGAGCTCTAAGTTGTACTCGCTTGGGGCAATCTCTTGAGAAATGACCAGGTTCGCCACAGGTGTAGCAGGACCTGGGTCAACATTAGTAGCAGGCATTACTACTGCATTCTTTTTCTTGCTCTCGGGTACCAGGTTCTTGCAATTATTGACCCAGAGCCCAAATCCTCAAAAACCTGTGCATTTTCTGCACTAGCTACACAGATGATGATGAAATAGGCACTTGTTGTAGAGAGGATCTGCTCCAGAATACGTTTTTTATGCTGGTTTAATGGGTCATGAGCAACTTGTTAAATAGGAGTAGTCATCGCGTAGTTCTTGACGACCTTTTGCTTCTTCAATGGGTGTCGATCTGGCTTCTTGGTACTTCCCCCTTTCTTGTTTCAGATTCCTTCTTCAGTGCAATAGAGGTAGCTATCACGTTAGTGAGAGTAGCTGACATGGTAATAGCCATTTCCAATGCAGTAGGGTGGGCAGCAATCACATGCCCTTGAATGCAGGCCAGAAATCCTCCTACGTACTAGTCAATCTTCTTTTCCAAAGTTGGCACTAGGTCAGGTACCAGTGCTACTATCTCATGGTATCTAGTGGTGTAGGCCATATGCCCCGCTCCCACCATCACATGCTTCAGCAGCTCAGTCTCCACCTTTTGAAGTTCGTTCTTTGGACAGAACTCACCTTTGAGCAGCATGGCTAGTGCCTCATCTCTTCCTCTAGTTTGTATCTAGGAATTCCACCAAGTCAGTGCTCGCTTGCTGAACGAACTTGCAGCATACCCGACTTTGTGGTGCTCTTGGCAACCACTGATGTCAAGGGTGTTTTTCATTGTCTCGATCCATTGGATCAAGCCAACAACATGCTCATGCCCGCTGAAACTGGGCGGTTTGTTTTCTACAAAGTTATTGTAGGAGTAGTTAGTAACATTCCTTGTGTTTCCACTTCCTTCAGCAGAGGAATATCCTGTTTGATTGTTTTTGTTGTTGTTGATACGGTTCATCATATCAGGTATCACCTCCTTCAGTTGATTCGTCTGTAGAGTGGCTAATGCCACTGTAGCGGGGTCCTACTCCTGATAGGAGGTGGTGACGGTGGTGGAGGTGGTAAAACTGGTGGTGGTCTTCTCGGCGACATTCTGATCACAAACGAAAGAACATCGGCTAGTGCAATGATCGAATGCAGAAGACACATGCATAAAAATTCCCTATTCCTAAGTTCTCTACAAGAAGGGTCCCTACGTTATCGTCTAGGCCAAACCATTTAAATAAAATGACCTATATTTCTCTATAACTATGGCTCTGATAGCAATCTGTCACACCCTAAGCTAGCGGGCTGGATCAACTTTCCCGTCGAGCGGAATAATCCCGGGCCGCGATATCGTGTGATAATCGAAATGATCATGTTTTTTACATGTCACATGATGTATAATGAGAAATGCTAAATTGAAATAGATTTACCAAGTTAAATTATAGTAGTCATGTTTCATAATTTTGTTGAAAATTAAATGTCCGATTAACGATAAGTTCAACGTTGCTATGAAAGGTATGATCAAAAGAGTTACACCTTCGAAGGCAACGACTTTATGTTTAATTGTTAAACATAATATACGATAATTAATTATCGGTTTTATCCAACGGGCTTCTATTATTTATGAAATAATAATCGGTGGGAATTATTATAGAGATAATTAATTCGTAAAACAAATAAAGTTTTGAATTTTATTATAAGGGATTGTTAATTAAATGTTAATTAATGAATTGAGAATTAGTTAAACTTTAGACTTAATTGAATGTTACTAACTAATTGTTAGTTAGTAATATGGAGAGTAGTAATTAAAAGGTTTAATTACTAAAAGAGTTTAATCAAATTAAAATAGTTTTAATTTAAATTAAATGTAAAATAAAAGGTGGGAATTCCAATTTTGAATTGGTAATTCCTAGATCCTAAAAATGTGGATCTAATTTGACTATTAAATATAGATCAAATTGCCACATTTTACATACAACTCTTTCACCCACTCTCCCTCTCTTTCTCCCTTGGAGCCGGCAACCACCACCACTATTGTGGTTGTGAGGCTGCCGCATATCACTACCGAGCCAGTACCAGGCCGTAGCCAGGGCCACACCCAAGCCACGACTAGGCTACACCAGGATCGCGACCAGGCAAAGAAAGGGTCAACCAGGGCCTAACGTGGCTGAACCGCAAACCGAGCTGAGCCAAAATCTATTTCGAACTCTTTTTGGTGATTCGTAGGACGAGATCCGGACTTGGGTGATCATAGTGAGTCAACTAGCGAGACCGTTGCTTGATCCATCGTGTGGATTTGGAATCACTTCGTAAAGGTCGATTTCTAAAACACCCTATGGGTGTGTTCTTTGAATTTAGTTGTTGTATAAACCGTTTGTATCTTGATCCTGATTTGGGAATTGTTTTGATTACGAATCGAAAGGTTATAAAATTCAAAAGCTTCCGCTGTGTTAGATCTTATCTAACTGTTTGATCTGGTTTTATGAAAACTGATTTGATCAATTAATACGATTAATTGAAACTGTTTAAATGAAAAGGTAACCTAGAATTCCCAACAGTGACATCAAAGCGACATTTACAAACGTTTAAATGCAATTAATAAATCGATCTTTGTTTGTTGTTTTGTCAAAACTTTTGTTTGACGAAAAGATAGAAACTGTGAATGTGATGATTGTGATTATGATTATGGATCGAGCCCTAGGATCCGACCCATATGATTGTAACTTTTGTTTTGTTTGATTGGTTGCTTTATTTGAAATTTGTATTTCTGCGGGTATTTGGACCCGATGTAGTAGATTAGGTTTCAATTTTGTAATGTAATTTGTACTTTACAATTGTATTCAAGCAATGGATACAAGACGGAAGATAGAGACAAACAGGGAGATTGAAGATGGAGATCTTGGATCGAGTGGGTGACAATATTCAAGGCGTTGAATTGTAAACCCTAGTATGGTTCAGTTTGTGTTTGATGACTCGAACTAAACCGAACAAATGAGACTTTGGCTCGTTTCATAATCACATTTTTTTTGTTTGTGTTTGTTTGATATTTAGAAAATATAAAACTAGTAACAACAAATATTTTCACAATCATTACAAAACAGTAAGTAATACAAAAGGAGTTTTATTATATAAAATAATTTAAAAAATAAAAGTTTTATTATATAAAATTAGAACTTGTTAGTTTAAAATGATTCGCGATAATTACCGACTTATTTAAAATAAGGTATTTAAAACTAATCGAGTCGAGAGTTGAAAGGAGTTTCAAACAATCGCAAATCTAAAACAAAATATGATTTTGTTAAAATAAGATTGGACGATTTGTCTCATGCTTTGAATCGTTCAATAGTTTTAAACAAAAACAATAAAATCAATATGATTGATTAGATTTACAAATTCACGATACTGATCAATTTAGTTTTAATAAGGTATTAAAACCAATTAGGTCAAAATTGAAATAGGATTTCAATTAGATAGCGAATGAATAAAATAGTGATTTTATAAAATGCACAACTATCCTCACTTCAAATTAGTTGTCCATAATTTTTTGAAACATAAAAGCGATTAATTAAAGTAATTAAATGACTCATTGGTCAAAATGTTTGTTTTCTAAATATATAAGCCTAGAGTTAGTGCTTACCCTGCTATAGGTTTATATACTAGAAAAGGATAAACATTTTGATTTAAATGGCACCTTATATTTGAGACACTTTATCAATTCGACCTAAAATCTAGTGTTAGTGCTTACCCTGCACTAGGTCTATGATTTTATTGAAAAAAGGAATGATCAAGATTCCTAATACACTTAGGCCGGTCATTCAGTCAATAATCGTAAGTCTTATACTTGAAGAGTCATTTTGGCATAGTTGGGGTAAATGTACAAAGTTAAAAATGACTATTCTAACAAACCCAAAAACTTGAGGATTATGATTGTCATAGTTGGTTATCGTAACCCTCTTGTATCATTGTGAACAGTAAATAGAGAGCTTAGCCAATTAACTATTCATTAAATAAACATCATCTCACAATTCCAAATTAATTTTGTTAATGGGCCATAATTAATTTGGGATTATATAAAACATGAAATAAAAAAAACTTTTCTTTTGAATTTTATAGATGTCTTTCATTGATGCTACTAAACCTCATAGGATAATTTATTTTTCAATGGGAGTAATTTATCAACTTGGATGCATCACCTTAGAGAAGTCCTAAGAATAGAAGGAAAATTGTATGCTTTGGATAACCCCATTACTCCTGAGCCACCAATAGGCTGCATCACATCTGAGAGGATGAAACATATTGGACACAAATGTGAGATAAAATATCTCATATTAACTTCTGTGTCTCCTGAATACGTGGATCAACTTATGTATCTCTCTAGTAATGAGATGATTGAGGAGTTCAAACGATTATGAATATTTTTACATTCTTAGTATGACTAAGAATATTGCTTCTAGTAATATTTATGCATTGATTGATTAATTATATTTATGCTTGATAATTTGTTTTGATAACATAATTGATAATAATTATTGATAATGCAAAGTGAATTCTATATGATAGAATTACTAACAAAGGCAATACTTATAATTCATATTAACAGAATGATTTAAAGTGTTTAAATATCATAATTAGACTAGATTAACCTTTAAAGGAAGATGTAATACATGAATTTCTAAACAATTGAAAATGGAATTCATTGTTACAAGAGTTTGATGATCACATGACATGCTTACGGAAGGTTAAAAAGATTGTCATCTTTAATATGTAATTCTTTTGATAAATTGTCTAAAGATTAAATATGAATACTTCATAAGGTTGTGAACCTAATGAAATCTTTGAAAGAGTTCAAAGAAGATTTCAATAAATAGAAGATCTAAAAGCATCAATAGTTATATATGAGATATAACCAAAAGTTACCAAATTAATGCATATAATGTTAACAATTTATTTTGGTTGAGGATAAAACAGAGAGTTGTTAAGCATTTATTTAGAATTGGACCATCATAAATGATAAAGATAGTTATCATAAATCCCTAAAATGGAATAAATAGAATTTTCATCAATTGCTTCCTAATGCAAGGAACTGTATGGTTGAAAATTAGATAGGGCAGATTGAAAGAGTTCAATTCTGCAAAGATATGATACATATATGTTTTAATCAAAACAAAGTGTTTGAATGGATTTAAATAATTTTAAGAACCAATTGTTACACATGACATCTGCAGCAGCTCATGGGATCACTGTGAACCCATAAATTGCAGAGCTGTAACAGTTGATTGATAAATATGAGAAATGGTTAAGAACCATAAACACTAAGATGAGATAAAACCAAGTAAGAGACTTGTTTAACAACATTTAGATGTTGTGTAGTTGAAATTAGAGAATTTCAATGACAATATCAACATGGATGTATTAGGATACTACAAATCCTGTAAGCAAGAGTTGTTTGATAGGTAAGTACTTAAATATCAAAACTGAATTACTATAAGAACACCTTAACTAAGTATTCTTACAAGTAATTAGAAAGTTTTGAAATCCTAATATGGCAAACTTGTTGTGTTAAATTCATGGTTGATAAAAGCATCTCAAGTGGCAAATCTATGTCTTGGTATGAAACCAAAGTATTGGTGTTACCTAAAAGACTAAGATGTTCTACACACACAGATATATATATATATATATATATATATATATATATATATATGTCAAGGCTAGTGGGATCATAGTAAGTTCTATTGATAACATTATGTAAGTATGTAGATGACATACAAATTATAGAAAGGAGTTTCTATAATAAAGACATATACTTTAACATATGATGTTAAACGAAATAAGTAACAATTTTATTTGATAAATTTGAATATATATTAATGGTTAGTATATACATTATCCAGTGTCAATTTCAATAGAGATTGAAAAGAAATCGTAGATAAAGTTTGCATAAGATGAAGAGTCACATGCAAATTGTCTATGTCAAAGCATGAAGTGTTCACTAAAGGTTAGAGAACACAACGCATCAGAATGCTTAGAATGAAAGTGCTCATTCCTAATCTAAATAAGATTCCTAATGACTAGGAATGGATTGAGAAATCATATGACAACAATATAGCATAGCTAAGACTATGAAATTGTAGTCGTATTATAGTAGAAGCATTATGAGAAATAACTGAAAGAAAGACATAATAATAAATAAAATTCATAAATCAGTATCTAGCAATTCAGTTCACTAATCTATTTATAGAGCTGAATATGAGGATAAGGCTAATAAATAGATATTAGATATGCTAGATAGGCAATTTAATTTAACTTTAGTATTGGGTGCTTTACAATCGAAACATGAAACATTGAATGTTCATTTTGATTTAATGGTTAAAGTCAAAATGAATAATCTTTCTAAATTTGAAATTTTGTACATTTTAGTATCCTTGAATATAGTATTCTAAATGTCCATAGTCGATTAAATTCAAGGGCATCAATCTCAACCAAGACTATTTGAATGCTTGGTTAGTTTATAGAGATAAAAACTAAGGTGTTAAGAACCAAGATTCATAGGCATTCATTAGAGAATGATGTCGGACATAACTCACTTCGAAACATTCTTCATGGTGTAACACCCCGACCGATGGCGGAAACGTCAGGATGCGACAAGGGATGTGTTGATTGTTCTTAAGCTCGTGGGCATCTAAATATATCATCACATATCAATTAATCAATTAGAGTAATTACACAAAAATCATGTTCGTCATGATTCAAGTACAACAATTTACACAAAAGATATAGCTAAATTAAGTAAACACTAGTCTTCAGTAATCCAGTTAATTTAGCTAAGTCCGAGACCCTAAGTGATGATGTCCAAAAAGTGTGAAGCTGTCCTTCTCAACCTACATTTCTTCATTACCTGAAACATTTAAAAAATCAAGTGTCAACTACGAAGTAGTTGGTGAGTAATAATAAGTTTTTCATTTTCCAAAAATATTTATAAGTGTTATAAAAGTTTATAATTTTTATGAAAATACACATGTGAACCTGTGAAATAATCCAACTCTGTCAACACACAACAAACATACATAACAATCAAATAATCCAAGTAATTATCAAATAATCAATCAAGTATCTCTAATAAATCTCAACCAAACAAATCAAGTAGATAATCAAATAGATAATCAGATAGATAATCATATAGATAATTGGCATTCATCATCCATAATCCTCATTCATGACAATTATTTGAATATAGTGTATCGCGGAGGTCCTTAGTCAACTCAATCAACGGTAGGCGGAATCATCGCGGAGGACCGTCGTCAACTCAATCAACCACATTCCTAATATGAATAAGTGTCAATACAATGCACTGTGGAGGATCGTAGTCAACTCAATCAACAGTGTAATCACTACGGAGAACCGAAGTCAACTCAACAATAGCAATTCAATCATCGCGGAGGACCGAAGTCAACTCAACCAACGATGACTCACGAAGTTGTGATAATCCACATCAATCAATAATTATCTCAATAATAAGAATATCAGAATGATAATCCAGGTTTCACCCATATGTTATCAAAATAATATTCGTTTTGGTATTCATATTCCATCCCCGAGTTTAAAAGCAAAAATGATTTAAAAGGGGGTTATGAGAACTCACCTGAATGTCTTAGATTCAGTGTTTTGTAGAATGCGCGCTCACGTATGTGGGATCAATGATAACTCAACAACCTGTATTTATCACGTATTTCCTGTTCATAAGTACATGTGTTTTGTCAATAATTAATACTCAATGTGTTTAGCCTTGCTCTGTAATCGTGTCATAAACATATGTAAATATATATATATATATATATATATATTAGATATAATTTTTTTTACTTTATATAATATTAGTCATAATCATTCAAAATATAAGTTTAGAACTTATTAGTTTCAGATAAATAGTGAAGATCTTAATTTAGACCCAAGGTAAGCTAACATACACTCATATGTATATATATTGAAAAGGGTGATAACTTTATCCCTCATATACATACATGTAGGTACTGTACTTTATATAAAATATTATTTAATTTAAACATTCTAACTTAGGTTTTGAGAATTCTAGTTAGGTTTAGGATAAACAATAATGATGTGATTTACATGAAATTTAAATTGTTTAAACTTGTAAGTATATACATTTATATTTTATAAAAGTTGGTAACTTGAGATTCTCTTTTGCATGCATGAAAGCATGCAAACATACTCTTCAACCTATTGGTTATATCATATATATATATATATATGTATATGTATGTATCTATCTTTGATTATTGTCATGTGCGGTGGTTTAGTATCGATAGTGGCCATAGTATTGATCATCCCTAACGTCGACAATCTCATGCTTAGCCTCCACAATCTCGACCACTTAATATTGATGAGTTAGCATCGAAGGGATAAAGAACTCGAGGTTAAAGTCGACAGTAGGGCTGCCATCGAGACTATCAATCTCGATGGCCTTAGTATTGGCAACCACAAGTCATTATCAATGACTTATTCAGCTAGATTAGAATTGATATAATTGTATCGAGATTAGAAGTTTGATGGTTGCAGTCGATCTTCATAATGTCGGAAAGGTAAGTTCGATTCTCATTTAAACATGTCGATACTATCATTTTCAGACCCCCATCGATCTTACCATCTTGGAGAATTAATATCGACCATCACGTAAAGACATTAGTATCGATATAGGTCAAGGTCGACAGTCATATTATCGGTGTGCATGGATTCAAAGCATGGCTGGTCGAGGTTATTAATCTAGATAGCCTTTAGTATCGGAGATCCTTGCCAAGTTTGATCAAATCTCAGCTGGGCAGACAAGTTCAAAGGAGGTTTCCCCGAAACTGCAAATGTCGATGAGCCGAACACCTTCCACCGATACTGTCAATCTCGATGAAAGTCCCCATCCCAAACAGCCATGTTCAAAACAAGCTTTTTGTAGGTCTGTTCCTTGCTCCATGTTCGTTCCATCAATTTAAACAGGCTCGGTTAAAGATTCAATGATGTCAAAATCGATTAAGAAGATGACAGGTACAACCGAGTCCCTTTTATCAAAAACCAAAAAGGAAAATGACAATCTACCTTCAAAAACTCGACCAAAAGCTCAAAATCTTTGTGGGTTTGTGTTCTCCTTGATCATACGGTCGTTTTGAGTCAAGAATCACCCAAAACATTGAGAAACAAGGAAGTTATGCTAGAGAGAAGTTAGAGAGAGGGTTGCTGGATTTGGTGTTTAGAGAGAGAAAGTGAAGCTTGTGAATGAGGAAGACTCACCCTATTTATACCCCGTATTAATGCCGTGTGCTCGGTTTCGTTTATTTCGCGTTATCACTTATTACTTTGTTCGGTTTTCACAAAAAATCGATTTTAACATCCGAAACGTTTAATTAAAGTAAATTCGTTTTATAAAATGATTTTATTTAAATTCGTTTAAGGTCTAAATTTGTAATAAACATTTTTAAATTCTTTTCTTAATTTAATATCGTTCGATATTATTTTAGTTATCTCATCGAAACGCGTTACGCACGCACCAATTCGCAAGATCGTCATCTTTTCGAATCCAACGTTCGTGTCGTATTTCAATTCGATTTGCGATTTATGGAATATCGTTTTAGTATATTATTCCTAATAATTATATTCGTGTGAATCGTCACCCACCCGAATACATTATTAAATTAATATTTCTGAAATAACATTCGCGTTTAAATTATATTTGTATCGTCACCATCACGTAATTATTTTCAATATTGCTTTCATTATTTTATTAATTTCATTTATCAATTATCAGTTTTTTTTGGCAAACCATAATCCCACTAAATCACATCACTGACACATCCATGATATACCGAAATAAGTTTATGTATAGGGCATACGTAGGATTCGGTCGCAACCTATCTAGCCGCCATACCACCACCATTTCGATAAACCATGACCATGTGTCCTTGACTATATTTAGAGACCATACCAATAACCTTTAACCATTCTAACCAAAACCAAATCATATCATAAAAAATCGGTTGCATTAAACTATGTAGTTCAGTTTAGTTATATTTCAAACTAACTTTTCCTTGGTTTATGAATATTAAACATATGTTCTCAGTGATGTTTACCAGTGATAATATCATCAAATCAGTCAAAAATTATCAAATTATCAGATCAGGTTCTATCATTACACATATTTATGTAATGAAAATGCCTGAAATACAGTAATGTTACACATGGATCGTTGTCATAATATGTTTTGATATTAAAATATATTCGATATACACAAATATCCTTAGACCTAAGGAGTATATTAAACTAACATAAATCAATGGTTACTCCTTGATCTTACCTAGAGCTGTCTCGAAAAATAGGCAGTAATAAGGGTAACGATTGGGAATGGTTCTAAGATTAAGTGGGAGTTACATGCTGCCAAAGGGATTCTATACTTTTATACAGATAAGAGAAGATATTTAGGCGCCCTCGTTGATTTAAAACGATGTAAATGCGTGGCCACGCCCAAACTAATAGTAGTCTGTTAGCTCATTTTAAATTGAGAAGGAGAATGAAAATAATTTAACAATATATGAGATTGAAGAGAAATCCATGTCTCATGTTCAAGGAATATCTAAATAGAAAGGATATACATATAAAGGTTATCTGAGACTATAATTGTTAGTTAAAGTAAAGAGTTACTTAAACTAAGGACTTTTAGTCGACTTAAGAAGTCATACCTTACTGGGGGCAGCGTGATGCAGCTACGTGTCCAGCACTGTCTACGTTGAATTCCATAGTTGATGAATCATCCAAGTGCGAGTCTGCTTGATATTAAATGTACGATTAAGGATACGTTCAGCATTGCTATGAAAGGTATGATCCAAAGAGTTACACTTTGGAAGGCAAAAGGCTATAAAATTCAAAAAGCTTCTGCTGTGTTAGATCTGATCTAACTGTTTGATCTGGTTTAATGAAAAATGATTTTATCGATTAACACGATTAATTGAAACTGTTTAAAGGAAAAGGTAACCTAGAATTCCTAACAAAATTAACAATGTAAATTCACCAAAACGAATCATGATTTGACTATCTTGTGTCTGCACAAGATATAAAAGAGTGATTCATAAGATGTCATGAAAAGTATGTACACAAAAGAAGCTAGATCCACTGTCAAAGTCCACTAGCTATATGTCCTGAATCGTGTGACTAAACCTATTCGTCAACTAAGAAAGCATGCAATTAAAACAAGTCAACACGAGGTTGGTGAGTTCATATGCTTTGTAGTTTAGAAATGTTTAAAATTTTTATTCTCAAGTATTATCTCTCATCAATGTCTTCTCCATAGTTTCCAATACCATTAGAGTCCCATTCAGTCAAGTAATGCTTATATATATGGCATACGTACCAACAAGTGGAGCCGCCAACCCACCACACACTTGACTGAATACAACACTAACTTAATTGTAACTAAGGTGAACACATTTCATTCACACCAATTGTTTTTCCCCATATGTTATGATCGCATCACGCAATGTTTATATAGAAACAATGTTTAATAAAGTATGTACTACCATAGCATAAGTATTGGTAGTACTTAATGATTTACAGATATAAGATTTTACCAAATAATAATCTTCAACTTGTATCCTAAATTGTATAGTTTACTGCTATTAACTTCTAAATCAGAAGTGACAATCAACTCATTTTGTGTTTTCCCCATATTGATGAATAAAGTATAAATGAGACCGTATTGTGGTCAACACCAAGTCAAACCACAATACCTCCAATTTAAACTTATTCATTTGTAATCCCATGTCACTTGTCTTAACAAGTGTCTGTCACTAAACAATGACATAAGTGACGTATCGTCAAGTTAGACTTGTTAGTATACAAATTAGATGTGGTAGAATTATTAGTAATATTTGTTTTATTAATATCACCCATGTGGCCGTTTACCAAACCTGATTGTTATCACCCTGTTATCGGTCATATGATACAAGCCAAATATCATCTATGATACGCATAACGTACCGACCTCACTCACCGGAAGTTTGTCAAACTTATGGTACCAATACGTTACCGTTGGCCTGGCCTCTGCCACTTAATGGTAAATGAACTATTAAAGGGACTTAACGCAGTTGAATTCTCAATTGGCACATGATGACACTGATATAATACAAACAATTATACTAGTAATCAAATGTAGTTTTATCTTGTCATCCCATAGATATGTAGATATTGTCATCTCAATCCCGTTGATATCTCAAACGCATTTAGTTTTATCATGAAACATTGTCTTACTTTTTTTTTGATATTTCAAAATCATTGTCATTAAGACATGATAAAGAACATAGATAAAAACATCGTTTTGAACATACATATATATAGATGTATTAAAAAGGTATAACCTTTGTTACATCATTGTTATGAATAATGAAATTATATATGTACCAGAGCCTTTATAAAAAGCTTAAGCATGCTTCACAGCCCCGCATCCTGAAATCAAAAAGATTATAAAAGGGGTAAATGAAATCACCTTGGTGTTTTGTTGGTTGATTGTTAACAAAGAATGCATGCGCTTGTTGTTGTTGTGATGTGTGTTGTAATCAAAGCACTGTGTTTGATTTGTTTGAGTTTCACATGTTATAATTATGGGTTTGTGTTATAAATAACCCTAATGGTAGCGGAACTGGTTATAGTCCTTCATTGATTATATTAACTTTAGCCTTAACTTGGAATAGGAGTATACTAGTCCTTAACCATGTAGGTTAATTTAACATTTCAAAGTTTATAGTTTCGTCCTTTCTAAGACATCCCTCATGATAGTTTTGAAATCATGTAACCCTCATATGTTATCACTTATGTACTAATAAAAAAGGGATGTTTGTTTTTAAAAGCCTTTGTTATTAGTTTTTAACAATCACATAAGCAAATTTAACAAGTTCATTTATCATTAGTTGTTATTCATGTGGTATCCCAAATATAGTTTTATAACACTTATGTTTGAGTTTTGAAAATATGAAGTTTAAACACTTGATATCAGGTTGGACGATATTGAGCCTAACATGTCCCCATTGTTATGGAAACGGTTAATTTACTTTGAATTGTTGTTACCACTAATCTCATTTGTTATGAAAGTCTTTGGGTTTCATTAGTTAGTTAAGTTGGATAGAGGCTAGAACAATTTGGGTGACATTCTGGATGTTGACATTGGTTAAGGCTTAGGTTAGCCTTTGCTGACACCATCCAACTCAACAGAAATTTCTCTATGTAGTAGTATCAATGGTTGGGGTCGGTTGGGGGGGGGGGTGTCGATACTAATAGTATCGGCACACTCCCACTTTACACTCCCGGTCACACTTCAGTCAATACTAGCAATATCGACAAGAACTTAGAATCGTATGGTAGCTCTCCCGGTCACATTGTGTTGTCGGTTGTCTGATCCATATTATCTATGGATTCATATCACAACCGCACTGTTTTTGTCATTTGTACACATAGAAATTGCGTATCACATGCATGTTCCTGTTAGAATTTCTATTGTTTTTCACATAATAGTTATCACACTGTAGTTATTCAGAAAAGCAATCACATGCGATAAGTATGAAAGTACACATATGGTAGGATTTTCGGACGGTTATGAACTAGTTGTCACAACCCGGTTTAACAACATGCCCATCGATAGTATTAATATCGATTAGTTGTTGGAATCGATACCACGAACTCCAATTTCGTTAATATCAATGGTTTTTAGGCTTAAACTTCTTGGATTACACTAACCGAACTAATATCGAAGTTCTTAGCCCATCTTAACACCATCGAGATTAGTGAAATCGATGAAATCTAGGCTGCCAACATCCAGCTCGTCGATATTGTTAGTATCGACATTTTTTATGTCGAGACAGTGCTCTTGATCTAGCTGGGTTCGTGGGGTTTGTCCAAGGTTCATTCCAAGTAGTTCCAAGTGTTAACAATTTGGTGGTTAGTTGATGAGTTTTGGCAGCATGCAAACGATTTTAATCCTTGAAGGGTTCGGAGTATAGAAAACCCTAAAAACACAAACATTCTCTCTGAATCTTCAATCGTTTAAGGAGGTTTTGGCATGGATCCTTTGTACTTTTGTCTTCTTGATATCGAGAGGACCGTTTAGACTCCAAGAACACACAAATTGGTGGTGTTTTGATGATATAAAGTGTGGTTTTTCTAGAGGGAGAGTGGACGAATTTTTGAGAGGGAGTGAGAAAACTCTGGTTGTTGTGTCATAAATGAGGGGTTTAATTGCTTTTTATAGTCCGGGTATAAATACGCGTGGTTCGGGTTCGTTCGGTTTCGCGTTTATGCATTATTTTACGAGCTTTACGTAAAGGTTACGTATTCTTTATAATAGTTTTATTTTACCATTTTTAGGTGGTAATTATTTATAAACATTTTACATGAAACATTATTATATTTTCGAAATCCTTTATTTTAAATATTCCATCCAAACATATAACTATCGCGCGTATCCTTACAAACACGACGATTGTTTTACCTTTTATTTTGGTTTTCTAATTATAAGATATCATTTAAAATGTTAAACCCACAGATATATTCGTGCGAATCATCATTCCCATGGATACTATGTTAGTTCAATATTTTAGAATGTCTTTACCGTTTTTATTTGGCTCCTCACATTCATTTGTGATTCAACATTGGTTTATTTTGTTTTACATGACTTAGTGATTTATTTTGTCAGACATCAAATTCCTCGTTATCGATAGAATCCTATGCCTTAAATGTTATGTTTTTGTTTAATGGACGTTCGATGAATTGCATGTTGTTTTAACTAAATGTTACATCTACTGTACAAATTTACAAATGTTACAGTCTCCCCTAGTTAAGGAACTTTTTTCCGAAATTAACTTTCCGAATATACTGTAAAAAGATGAGGGTACTTGAGTTTCATCTTGTCTTCAATTTCCCAGGTGAACTCTACACCACGTTTGCCTTTCCATCTCACCTTTACGATCGAAATCCGGCTAGGTTAAAGTTTCTTGACTCCATGATGGATGATTTTTGCTAGGCGTTCAATGAAATGCATGTTGTTTTGAATTTAAATTTCTTCCAATGGAGCTTGGACATCGTGGTCCGCTTAGCATTTCTTAAGATTTGACACGTGATAAGTGTCATGAACGTTGCTCAGTTCGACATGAGGTTTGAGTTTATAGGCTATAGGAGCAATCCTTTCTAGGATCTCAAAAGGTCCAAAGTACCTAGGACCAATTTTTCTCTTCTTCTTAAAACGGACAACGCCTTTCTAGGGAGAAACCTTTAGTAAGACTCGGTCACCGACTTAAAATTCAAGCGGTTTTCGACGTCGATCAGCATAACCCTTTTGCCGATCTCTCGCGGCCTTAAGCCTTGATTGAATGATTGAAATCTTATCGGTTGTCTCTTGAATAAGTTTAGGTCTTACGACCTGTGAGTCACCAACCTTGGTCCAGCAGATCGGCAATCGACACTTCCTACCATAAAGAGCTTCAAATGGCGCACATTAAATGCTCGTATGGTAGCTCTTGTTATACGAAAACTAGATGAGTGGATAACACAAGAACAAAGCATGCCCTTGAGTGTCTGGATTGTCCTTTCGCTTTGACCATTGGTTTGGGGATGATATGTCGTGCAAAGATTAACACGAGTTCTCAAAGACTTTTGTAACGATTGCCAAAAGTGAGAAGTGAAACGACCATCACGATCAGATATGATTGACGTTGGTGTAACATGAGTCGCAATGATCTCATTAATGTACAACGTGGACAATTTCTCCATTTTCTAATCCTCTCGAATAGGAAGAAAATGAGCAGATTTGGTAAGTCTATTGACTTTCACCCAAATAGAATCATAACCCCGCCGAGTTCTCAGCAACTTAGTAAAATCCATAGAAATTTGTTTCCAATTTCATTGAGGAATTTCTGGTTGCTGCATAAGTCCTGAGGATTTTTGATGTTTGGCCTTGACTTTTGAACACGTTAGACATTTCCCTACGTATAGGGCAATATCTCCCTTCATCCCAGGCCACGAGTAGGACGTCCTCAAATCTTGATACATCTTATCACCCCCAAATGAATTGAATATCGCGACATTTGAGCTTCACCAAAGATGAGAGTGTGCAATTCTTCTGATTTTGGAATCCAAATGCGTCCGTTGAAGTATAGAACTCTGTCTGATCAAGGTTCTAAATTACCTTCAACCCCAGAATCAAATTCTGACTTCCATTTATTGTTGATCACAACTTGTTGTTGTGCAATACGAATCAAGTTCTTCAAGTTCGGTTGTGTGTAGATCTCTATGGCTTTAACACGCACTGGTTTGATTGGTCCCTTGCGACTAAGAGCATCCGCCACCACATTGGTCTTTCCTGGATGACAGCGAATCTCACAGTCAAAATAAGTTAACAGCTCAACCCAAAGCCTTTGTCGCATATTAAGCTCCTTCTGATTGAGAATGTGTTGCAGGATCTTGTGGTCCTTGTATGTGACAAATTTGGTACCGTATAGGTATTGCCTCCAAATATTTAATGTAAAGACCACAACCCCAACTCAAGGTAGTGAGTAGTATAATTCTTCTAATGAACCTTAAGTTGGCTTGAAGTATATGCAATGACCTTGTCTTGTTGCATAAGTACACAACCGATACCAAGGTTATAAGCATCATAGTAGACAACGAAATCATCGTTGGCTTCTAGGAGACTAAGAATAGGGGAGTTGCATAACTTCTGTTTAAGACCACAACCCCTATATGAATGCTTCATTTTTCAGGGTTAAGGTTGTCACTGGCAAGGCAATTTTCGAGAAGTTCGCGATGAACCTTCGATTGTAACATGTAAATCCCGGAAATGAACGGGTTTCTGTTGGAGTGGATAGGGGTCGTCCAGTTCTTGATTGCTTCTATGTTCACGGGGTCAACATGTATCCCATCCTTGTTAATAACATGCCCTAAGAAATGAACCTCCTTTAGCAAAAATTCACATTTCAAGAATTTAGGATAAAGTTGTTAAGTTCTTAACAGTTCCAAGATCTTTCTAAGATGACCCTCGTGTTATCGTCTTGTCTTAGAATAAATCAGTATATCATCAATGAAGACGATAACAAACAGATCCCAGCTACGGTCTGCAGTGTCGATTCATAAGATCCACGAACACTGTCGGGGTGTTAGTCAGCCTAAGTGGCATAACCGCGAACTCGTAGTGACCATATCGAGTCCTAAAAGCAGTCTTTGGGATGTCCTCATAATTTACTCTCAACTGATGATACCCAGATTGCAAATCAATCTTAGAGAAAGAGGTTTCTCCATGCAATAGATCAAATAGATCATCGATCCTGGGTAGAGGATATCTGTTCTTGATTGTTCACTTATTTAGCTCACAGTAATCGATGCACATTCGAAATGAATCGTCTTTCTTCTTCTCAAAGAGCATCGGAGCTCCCTAAGGTGAGTAACTCTGTAAAATGAACGTTTTGTCTAGAAGCTCATGAAGTTGACTAGACAGTTCCTACATCTCGGAAGGTGCTAAATGGTACGGAGACTTCGCCACTAGGTTCTCTCCATGGACGAGATCTAATCGAAAGTCCACTTGTCGGACCGGTGGTAGTCCAGCCAAGTCTTCTTCAAATACTTCTGGATACTCTCTGATGACCGGTACATCATTAACTGTCTGTTTCTCCGGTTTCTTCTCCACTACATGAGCCAGGAATGCGCAATATCGCTTCTTAAAATACTTATGTGCCTTCATGCATGACACAATCTTCAATCCGCGACATGGTTTCTCGTCATACACTTGCATCGTTTCACCAGAAGGTAAACGAATTCGTAGTAGTTTCTCCGGACATTCTATTTCGACATTATGTTTAGGTAGCCTGTCCATTTCAATGAAGATTTCGAAACTTTCGAGTGTCATAGGAATGAGATCAATGATGAACGAATGATCGTTTAACATGAGTTTACAACAACAAAATAGTGAATTCACAAGTATGTTCTTACCATCAGCTACTTCTAGTGTATATGGTGTAGCAAATACAAATGGTTGTATGTCAAATAGTGATGCAATGGTGACAAAGACAAAAATCTTGTCTGCTTCGGTATCAAATACTATAGAAACATATTGATTATTGATGAGAAATCTACATGTGATGACTGCTGGCTCCTCACATGCTTTAGTGGCTCCAATGACAAAAGCACGAACAGTAGCAACAACAAAATAGTTGTTCTTAAGATAAGGAAATTGGTTTCGGAAATGTCTTTCTACCCTGCAATTGTAGCAAGCTCTCCCGCCTATGATATCAAGAACTACTACGGTTGTAGTGGCAGCAAGGTTTGAGGCACGACACATTGCCACTAAGTGCTCGTATCTTCCATACTTAGTAAACTTTCGGCATGGTAGGGTAGGGATATGATGATGCTGGAACTTTGGGAAAAATGGATTGTTTCCAGTGTATGATCTTCTGGATGTGGCAGCTTGAGGCACAGTGTTAACCGATGTGGGTTGGATTGGAGCAACTATAGTCATTATTGCATAGTTCTTGACGGTTTTCTATTTCTTTCTGTTGTGCTGTTGTTCAGGCTTCTTAGTTTCATCAGCCTTAGCCCCTTGAAACCCTTTAATGTGAAGTAAGCTAGCTTCGACAACTACTCAGTTAGAGTAGCAATCAGATGGATGGCCGCCTCTAGATTGGTGGGACTGTTTCCCGTAATATTGCCCCTAATCAGTAAGGGTAACTCTTCAATGTACTTCTCTATCTTACGAGATAGAGGAGTAGCCAGATATGGCACCAGTACACACAACTCATGGAATCAAGTTGTATGTTTTCTATCCTCCACGCTATCTTATACGAGGCTCTACATTTCTCCCTCTAGCTTCTTTAGTTCATGATGAGGGCATAATTGTTCCACAAGCAGCTTCTTGAAATCTTCCCAAGGTTGAGATAAAGCTACTTCCCTGCCGCTGGTGTTCTTCTCAGCATTCCACCAGGTAAGAGCGCCTTTATGAAGCGTTGGCTACCATTTTGACCTTCATATTTTCGGGACAACCCGTATAATCGAGTATATCCTCGATGCTTTCGTGCCATTGTAATACTCTCATAGCTCTATCAATTCCCATGTACTTTGAGGGTTTAGCATCGTTGAACTACTTGAAAGTGAAGTTTGCAGTTCTAGTGTTGGTGGTATTGGAGTTATTTGTCACAGTATCTCCACAGCTTCCTCTAAGGTTGTTGGTGTAGAGCCCATCAAGACGACAAAGACTAATATAATCAACTCAAGACAGAGCTGAAGACGATTTTGTTTATTTTCGTGTGCGTATGTTCTCGTATACTTTAAATTTCATGTACTTAGCATTTCGTGTACATAGGAATTCATGTACTCCTAGACGAGTATAAATAGACGTACAGTGTATTGGTCTAGGTTAGAATCCCGAGGCAGAGCGCTTCTAGACGTATTGAAACTGCGTTTGTAAAGTTCATGACTTTTGCAATAGAAATTAACTTTTTTATCTTCCATACTGGATTCGACACTTTGTAGAATAGATTTCGTTTTTATTTCATGTTGATTTCATGGAAAAAGCTTGGATCTTGAATTAGCTTAGGACCTACAAGTGGTATCAGAGCTTTGGAGCTCTTTTTAGCACAAAAGGTAACAAATTTTCATCCCAGGTTCATGACTTTTTTCTTCTTCTCTACATTGGCTAGCTGCTCTATAAATTTGGAGTTCTATATCTTGAAGAAATTTCATCTGGATTTCTGTGGGTGTTTTTCGAGAAAATCAAATTCGTGAACTTCAATGTTCGTGAACTTAAGTATCGCGGTCTTTGCATTCGAGTACTTCAGAGTTTGGTTAATTTGAGATCGTGCTCTTAAGGGTTCGGACACTTCAATATCGAGTACTTTGGCTTTGATTACTCTAGCTTCGATTACTTGTATTCAAGTACTTTGGCTTCATGTACTTTGAGAGCGTCGTTGTAACACCCCGACCGATGGCGGAAAACGTCGGGATGCCACGAGGGATGTGTAGATTGTTCATAAGCTCGTGGGCATCTAAATAAATCATCACATATCAATTAAACCACTTAAAGTATTTACACAAAAATCATGTTCGTCATGATTTAATTACAACAGATTACACAAAAGATTTAGCTAAATTGACTAAACTCTAGTCTTCAGAAATCCAGTTAATTTAGCTAAGTCCAAGATCATAAGTGATGATGTCCAAAAGATGTAGAGCTATCCTGCTCTACCTACTTCTCCTCGTTCCCTGAAACATGTAGAAAATCAAGTGTCAACTATGAAGTAGTTGGTGAGTAATCATAAGTTTTTTTATGTTTCAAAAATGTTTATAAAATGTTAATGAAGGTTTATAATTTTCCGAGAAAAACCACATGTGCACCTACGAGATAATCCAACACTGGCAACACACAAACACAAGCACAACAATCACATAATCCAATTAATGAAAAATAATCAACCACATATATTCAACTAATCTCAACCAATTACAAATCGATCAATAATCAATATTCACCATAATCATCTCAATATAAGTTACCGCGGAGGACCTCAGTCAACTCAATCAACGGCGGAATCATCGCGGAGGACCTCAGTCAACTCAACCAACAATATTCCTAAATAGTATAAGTGTCAATACATGCACTGCAGAGGACCGTAGTCAACTCAACCAACAGTGGAATCACTGAGGAGGAACGCAGTCAACTCACCAACAGTAACTCAATCATTGTGGAGGACCAAAGTCAACTCAATCAACAATGACTCACATAATATGCAATCGTCCATATCAATCCATAATCAATAATAATTCAATAATATGAATATCATATTGATAAACTAGGTGTCACCCATGTGTTATCAAAATAATATTTTAAATCTGGTATACATGTTCCACCTCCGAGTTTAAAAGCAAAATGATTTAAAAAGGACGTTAAGAGAACTCACATGAATTCCTCAGAATAAGTGTTTTTGTAGTATGCGCGCTCACGTATGTGAATTCGAAAGCACTCAAAAACCTGAATTTAATATGTGTTCGTGTTCATAAGTATATGCGTTTCATTCCTATTGAGTGTCCATATACGTTTATTTTAAACTCCTAAGTATTTCACTAAATTAGCTAATTTAATCTAAGTTAAAATGAAATATCCAGCTTTTTATAATTGTTCTTCATTAAGATATAATTTAGACTTGCTAAATTTTAACTATCTTGTAATGATATACATGTTATGAGGTCATATATGTATTCTCATAGATAACCTTAATCATACACTTATCTATACATACATGCATGATCTAATTAAATCGGCCACCATAGTTTAAGTCATTAGATTCTAATTTATGTTTGAAAAAGTCATACTTAGATTGTTCTCATGAGATGTTCAATGTATATAATTCTAAAATTTTGAATTTTTTTTCTAGGGAGAGAAAAGGTGGTGGTCATTACAACTCTTCATGCATGCATGGTTATAGATGATTTCCCATGATCTTTGGTTCCCCATTAATCCTACTTTGACACTTAGGTTAGTTAACCATTGATACCAACGAACCTCCATCAAATTTCTCCCATAGGTTCGGCTTTAACATAGCCCGCAGCCCCTAGGTTCGTTAGTCTAGGTTCGTAGATCACCCTTGGTTCGCTTGGTTGCTAAGGTTCGGCCAAGGAAGAAAGGTTCTAAGGTTCGGCTATGTCATTAAGGTTGATAGCAGGTAGGTTCGGCCTCCTAGGCTCGGCTAGTACAAGATTCGCGGATGGGAGCTTCATGGCTGTATGAGGTTCGCTGCATTTAGTGTTTTTATGAACAAGGTTCGTGGCCCATGAGGTTCGCCCGGCATATAATGGTTCGCTCAAAGGTTCGCCCAATGGTTCACTGCCTTAGGGTTTGCTCACACGCACCAGGTTCGGCACCCAAGCTCAATAGGTTCGGTGATTCCCTGGTTCGCAGCTAACTGGTTCGGCCCTGCACATGTGAAGCTGTTTAGGGTTCGGCCAATGGAGATTCGGCCAACCCCGGTTTGTGGTATTCATGTAGGTTCGTGGTTCCCATGTTAGCTTGGACAAGAGGAGGTTAGGCCAGCCCCTAACAGACTGCTGGTCGCGACCCACTACCCATCATCTTCATAATCAACTTCCACGTTGTTGTAGGTCCACACCATGGCTTTCCCTCATACTAGTTCGTTTTAGGGTTTTTAATATATAGGATTCATTAACATGTAAGAATGTAAACCGATTGTGGTTAGTGTAAGAAACAAGAATAAAACTCGCGATTTACCTCAAGATGTCGACCAAATGCTAGAATTCTTCGTGGGTTTATGTTCTCCTTGATCACACGAATGATTTGGCACCAAGATCTCGCAAAATAGTTGAGAAACGAAGGAGTTCTTGGAGAGAGAAGTTAGAGAGAGAGGGAGAACAAATTTGGTCTTCTAGTGAGAGAGTGGGAGTATGGGAAATGAGGAAGAAGAGGTAGCTCTTCTTTCTTATATCGCGTTCCGTCCCCACGGGCTCGGTCTAGTTTTTATCGTGATAAAAATTATAATATGCTCGGTTTTGCTCGTAAAAGTGTTTTAAAACATAAACATTTAAATAGTTATGTTTTATTTTAATAAAGTGATTTCAATTAAAAATCGGTTTATAAAATGCTTCCGTTTATTTTGTTTTATCTTTTATTTAATAAACGATCTTGTTCGAATCCTTCTTAGGTTGTAATTCCTAATAAACGTTTCTAAATTCCTTTTCTTAACTTAATATCGTTATATATTTTTTCGTTATCGCGTCGAAGCGCGTTACTTACTTACGTATTCGTAAAGATCGTCACCTTTCCGAAACCAACGCTCGTATCCTATTTCGGTTCGATTTACGATTTATGGAATATTGTTTCAGGATATTATTCTTATTAGTTATATTCGTATGAATCGTCACCCACGTGAATACATTATTAAGTTAATATTTCTGAAGTAGCATTCGCGTTTAATTTATATTCGGAACCTCACCATCGCGTAATCATTTTCAGTAATGGTTCCATTATTTTATTATCTTTAATATTATAATTTCCCAATCCAATCCCGCTAAACCATATCACTGAAACATCCACGATAGACTCAAATAAGCTTATGTATCGGGCATATATAGGAGTAGGTCGCAACCTATCCCGCCACCGTCGCACCACCATTTCGATAAACCATGACCATGTGTCCTTGACTATGTTTAGTAACCAAGCCATATAAACTCAGAAATCCTTTCCATCCCAAACCAAAACCTCAGATTCTCCTCACCAAAGCCTCAACACTGATATAATCATGATAAACTGAAGATGGTTTATGTATTGGGCATACGTAGAGGTCAGTCGCAACTGCCTCAGCCGCCATCCCACCACCTCTTCAATAGACCATGATTATATCCTTGCATATCATTGGTTATAGAATCCTATACCGCTACCATTCCAACTCAACTATCCCATATCATGTGAGTTCAACTGCAATAAACTCTCTGGTTCTGTTTAGTTGTGTTTCAACTAAACTTCCCATGGTTTATGCTTATAATAATGTGTTCTCAATATGTATACCAATAATAATAAATTCATCCAATAATCCATCATCGTTAACAATTATCATATCAGGTCTTAACAATACAAACATTTATGTAATGTAATCGCCTGAAATACAGTGATGTTACAATCTCCCCTTGTTAAGGGAATTTCGTCCTGAAATTCAAATTGGAGTGACCGTAGTGAATAAATGTGGGTACTTAAACTTCATCTGTTATTCCCGTTCCCTGGTGAATTCTAGACCACGCTTCGACTCCCGTCGTACTTTGACAATTGGAATTCTACTGTGCTTGAGTTTATTAACTTCACGGTCCATTATCTCGACTGGTTTTTCAACGAAGTGCATGGTATCATCGACAAGAATGTCATCGAGTGGTACCTGAAGATCCTGATCAGCTAAGCATTTTCTTAAATTGAACACGTGAAACGTCGGGTGTACATTGCTAAGTTCAGGAGGAAGTTCCAACTTGTAGGCAACCTTCCCGATCCGGTGAAGAATCTTAATCGGGCCAACATAACGTGGAGCAAGCTTACCCTTCTTCCGAATCGTACAACTCCCTTCCAAGGTGATACTTTGAGTAATACAATATCGTCAACTACTAACTCTAAAGGTTTCCGTCACTTATCCGCGTAACTCTTCTGTCGACTGCGAGCAGCTAACATGTTGTCGCTGATATGGCGGATCTTGTCAGTCGTCTCCTGTTGGGACCAGTGATCTGCGATTCGCCGATCTCAGTCCAACAAATAGGTGACCGACATTTTCTACCGTAAAGAGCTTCAAACGGCGCCATACCAATGCTCGCGTGATAACTGTTGTTATATGAGAACTCGACTAATGGTAGATGGCTATCCCAATTGCCACCAAAATCGCTGACACGAGCTCTCAACATATCTTCGAGTGTCTGAATCATCCGCTCCGTCTGTCCATCCGTTTGAGGATGATAGGCGGTGCTAAGATCCAATCTTGTTCCAAAAGCTTCATGAAGCGATTCCCAAAATCGTGCCGTGAAACGAGCATCACGATCCGATATTATGCTTAAGGGAATTCCATGTCGACTAACGATCTCATCAACGTAGATACGAGCTAATTTCCGCACAGGGTACGTCTCGCGTATCGGTAAGAAATGAGCCGACTTCGTTAATCGATCTATTATCACCAAAATACTATCATTACCACTTGCGGTTCGTGGGAGTTTGGTAATAAAATCCACAGATATAGTCTCCCACTTCCACATGGGTATTTCTGGTTGCATCAACAATCCCGAAGGTCGCTGGTGTTCTGCCTTGACTTTAGCGCAGTTAAGGCACTTGGATACATACTCAGCGATCTCCTTCTTCGTTCCAGGCCACCAGTATAAGACTCTAAGGTCTTGATACATCTTGTCTGCTTCCAGATGGATTGAGTAACGTGACTTATGAGCTTCATACAAAATCATCATCCTAAGATCATCCCTATTCGGTATCCACAACCGATTCAAATAATACATCAAACCATCATCCTTAGTTTCCAATAGTAACTCAGCCCCTCGAGACATCTCATCTTTCAAGCTATCTTGAGCCAATGAGTGTTGTTGGGCTGTGAGAACATCGTTACGAAGATTAGTGTGATCTCGGACACTATGGATTTGAACATGACTCTTGCGACTAAGCGCGTCTGCTACTACATTCTCTTTACCAGGATGCTAACGAATTTCGCAGTCATAGTCGTTCAACAGTTCAACCCATCTCCGTTGTCTCATGTTAAGTTCTTTCTGATTTAGAATATGCTGCAAACTTTTATGATCTTTAAAGACTACACTTAGTGCCATAAAGATAATGTCTCCATATCATCAAAGCAAACACGACTGCACCAAGTTCCAATTCGTGTGTAGTGTAGTTCATCTCGTGAATTTTCAATTGTCTCGATGCATATGCCACGAACTTTCCCCGTTGCATGAGAACACAACCGAGACCTAGGTTGGATGCACCACAGTAGACCACAAAATCATCGTTTCCATCAGGCAATGTCAAGACAGGAGCATCACAAAGTTTCTGCTTCAAGGTCTGAAATGCCTCTTCTTGCTTTGGTCCCCACTCATGAGGTATATTCTTTTGAGTCAAAGAAGTGAGAGGGACAGAAATCCTGGAGAAGTTCGAAATAAACTGCCGATAGTAACCGGTAAGTCCAAGAAACGATCGAATCTCCGTTGCTGTCTTTGGTGTACTCCAATTCTTTACCGCGTCAATCTTCGCAGGATCCACGTGAACACCCTTTTCATTGACTATGTGTCCCAATAATTGAACTTCCTTAAGCCATAATTCACACTTGCAAAATTTGGCATACAGTCGTTCTTCTCTTAGGATCTCCAAAACCAACTTAAGGTGTTGCTCGTGTTCTTCTTTGTTCTTAGAGTATGTCAGAATATCATCAATTAATAGAATCACAAATTTATCCAAGTATGGCCTGCAAACACGGTTCATGAGGTCCATGAAAACCGCTGGTGCATTGGTAAGGCCGAAGGGCATTACAAGAAATTCTTAATGGCCATATCTTATTCTGAAAGCTGTCTTGGGAATATCATCATCATGTACACGAAGCTGATGATACCCAGACCTAAGATCGATTTTCGAGAACCATGCCGAGCCTTGAAGTTGATCGAAAATATAATCGATGTGCGGCAGAGGATATCGATTCTTGATGGTCAGTTTGTTCAATTCGCGGTAGTCAATGCACATTCGGAATGACCCATCTTTTTTCTTGACAAACAGGACCGGTGCACCCCATGGCGAATGGCTCAGTCGAATGAATCCCTTATCAGTCAATTCTTGTAGTTGGCTCGCCAATTCTTGTAACTCCGAAGGCGCAAGTCTATAAGGAGCTTTGGCGGCTGGGTTCGCACCAGATACCATGTCAATTCGGAACTCTACTTGACATTCTGGTGGAAGACCCGGCAAGTCGTCTGGAAATACTTCAGGAAAATCTCTTATCATAGGAACGTCTTCAATGTTCTTTCCTTTCCCCTTTTTCTCCACAACATGTGCCAAAAATGCTATGCATTTCTTCCTAACACACTTGTGTGCTTTAGTGCATGACATTAGCTTAAGACCTTTACTAGAAGTTTCCCCGAAAAGTCTTAAAGTTTCACCAAAAGGCAAGGGAATACGAATGTATTTTTCATGACAGACAATTTTCGCTTTGTGGGTGGCTAACCAATCCATGCCTATGATAACATCAAAGCTACCAAGTTGCATAGGTATAAGATCAATTGGGAAAACGTGATCATTTAAGTTCACAGTACATCCAATAATAACAGTGTCAATATCAATAGTATTACCATCAGCCACCTCTATGTTAAACGGTTTTTCTATCTTAGTACGTGTCATTCCAAGCATACACTCAAAATCATGTGAAACAAAACTCCTATCAGCACTCGAATCAAATAAGACAGATGCATAAGAGTTGTTAATCAGAAATGTACCGTTGACCACCTCCTAGTTGGCTTGAGCTGCTGGAGCATTCAGTTGAAATGTTATGCCTCTCGCCAGCCTTTGATTGTTTCCCGTCAACCTCGGACATTGGTTTCTGAAATGACCCACTTCGCCACACTCGTAACAGGCTCTTGCCTTTACAGGCACCTGGCGAACAGGTACAGCTTGAATTGGTTGAGCATGTGGAGCTGGCAGTGCAAGTGGTGCAGGTTGCATCCTTTGTGCTTGCGGTGCACTCCGGCAAACATTATCAAAGTGGCCATAGTTGCCACAGTTTTTGCAGATGCGACAAGGCAAGTTAGGCATGTGATGATATCTGCTGACATTACATTGTGGCACAGTCCCAACATAATTTCTGGCAGTTGAGTTGTTTGTTGATGTTGAGCAGACTTAGCAGCATGAGTAGTAACGACAAAATTCCTTGTCTTCCGCTTCTTGTTGCTGCTTTTTGAAGAGCTGCCTTGTTCAGTCTTGACTTCAGTTGAAGCCTCCTGTGCAGCTGTTTTCGTGTCAATCTTCTTAGACCCTTTCCTTGTGAGTGTTCCAGCCTTCACGTGATTATCAGTTAATGTTGCAGACAGGCGAATTGCAACCTCCAGTGAGGTAGGGTTGCTACCATAGACTGTGTCTTAAATTTGCATAGGGAGACCGCCTATGTGTTTTTCAATCGCTCTCTCCAATGGTGTCACCAGATGAGGTACTAGCAGACTATACTCGTGGAAACGAGAATTGTAGATTACATTCGCCCCACTATCTTGTTTGAGTTCCCAGAACTGAGTTTCCAGTTTCCTCATCTCACAGCGAGGACAGAATTCAGTGGTCATCAGGTTCTTGACCTCAGTCCACGTCAGTGCTAGAGCAGCATCAACTCCCCTAGTTCGCTTTTCGCCATTCCACAAAGTTAGTGCTCTCTTTTGGAAAACACTAGTGGCATAGCGCACCTTCAGATTTTCTGGGCAATCACTGTTGATGAAGGTGTTCTCAATACTCTCAAACCACTGCAGCATACCAGTGGCTCCCTCAGCACCCGTGAATTTTACTGGGTTACAGGAGTTAAAGTGCTTGAACGTGCAAACTGGTGGGTTTCCACCACCTCTGTTCTGATTGAGAGTTTGATTGGCTTTATTAAGTTGAGTCACCAATCCAGTAATGAGGTTTGCTAACTCTTGTATGCTAGAGTTGGCATTACCGTTGTTAGCACAATCAGCGTTGCTGTTTAAATCATCTTCGTTGTGACGGCGAGGCGGCATGTTTCTGAAGATGTTAGAAACATGTTACTACTGTTTACAACGTAAGTTATACAAACTATGATCAGATGAGTTCATTTCAACAGTTAGGATTACATATAGGAACTATATTTTTCTCCTATCCGTCATTAAACTCATAACAAAGTTGTAATTTCCTAATGTTATTCTAAAGTATCCTAGTTGGTCATATCTATTATTAATTAAATATTCCTAAGTTTCAAACATTTCCCACCCTATACTAACACTGACAACCTCCCGATGCAGTGCAACAAGCTTATATATAGGGCATACGTAGACTTGACCGCAGTCGCACCAGTCGCCGTCCCACCACTGTTGCATTGCACCACGATTATGCCTTTGTTAGAATTTAGGGTATACATATGTTTCTCAAGTGTTCCACTTCACAACCTTATCCTACGGGGGATAATTATGAGTGAAGTGTGTTCCATTACTTCTGACATCTAGGTTCGCCTAATGTCTAAGTTCACCTAAATACTAGGTTCACTTATTTTCTAAGTTCACCTAATGTCTAAGTTCACCTGACATTTAAGCTCCCCTAATGTCTAAGTTTACTATATGTTCACATCTCATTATCAAGTGTTCATACCATCACTAAATGTTAGTATCATCACTACGCGTTCATCTTATCATCAATTGTCCATCTCAACTCCAAACATTCAATTCATCACTAAGTGTTCGTATCATTCATTGATCCTATTCACCCCACGTGTCCAATAAGTGTGTTCATAAGTGAGTATATATATGTGTTCATCAAATGAGATCATCCAATATGTCAATCCAACTCAATTTAACCAACACTATATCAACAACTTCCAGCATATCCTAATAATATCCTAAGTTCCTGACACTGACAGACCCTTAATATACTACAAATGGTATATGTATAGGGCATATGTAGGGGTAGGTCGCAACCACCCCAGCCACCGTCCCACCACCTTTGTAGTATACCACAAGTGTGTCCTTGTCTGGTGATCAAAGATCAGATAAGCAATTCCTAGGCAAATAATTTCCTAAACATTTAATTTCCTAAGCAAATAATTTCCCAAACGAGTAGTTCCCTTATTCCTCAATACTGACATCCACCCAATGTACCGTAAATGGTATATGTATAGGGCATATGTAGAAGTCAGTCGCAACTGCTTCAGCCACCAGCCCACCACCTTTACGATACACCACGTGTATGTCCTTATTGAATCATTAGGGCACAATAATTCATATAATCAGCAAGTAATATATACAATTTAGATATATATCAGGAGTTCAGTTAACATGTAACAAACACATAAGTATGAAATCCTGAATATAACAACTAGTGTATGAAATAGTTTCATACTAGGGTATCCTACGGTTATAGGCTAGGTCAACCATTTCTAGTAACTTAATTCCCTATAACCCAGGCTCTGATACCAATCTGTAAACTCCGGCCGATGGCGGAAACGTCGGGATGCTACGAGGGATGTGTAAATTGTTCATAAGCTCGTGGGCATCTAAATAAATCATCACATATCAATTAAACCAAATACAATATTTACACAAAAATCATGTTCGTCATGATTTAATTACAACAGATTACACAAAAGATTTAGTTAAATTGACTAAACTCTAGTCTTTAGAAATCCAGTTAATTTAGCTAAGTCCAAGATCCTAAGTGATTATGTCCAAAAGATGTAGAGCTATCCTGCTCTACCTACTTCTCCTCGTTCCCTGAAACATGTAGAAAATCAAGTGTCAACTACGAAATAGTTGGTGAGTAACCATAAGTTTTTTTATGTTTTAAAAATGTTTATAAAATGTTTATGAAAGTTTATAATTTTCCGAGAAAATCCACATGTGCACCTGTGAGATAATCCAACACTGGCAACACACAAACACAAGCACAACAATCACATAATTCAATTAATCACAAATAATCAACCACATATATTCAACCAACCTCAACCAATTACAAATCAATCAATAATCAATATTCACCATAATCATATCAATATAAGTTACCGCGGAGGACCTTAGTCAACTCAATCAAGGACGGAATCATCGCGGAGGACCTCCGTCAACTCAACCAACGATATTCCTAAATAGTATAAGTGTCAATACATGCACTGCGGAGGACCGTAGTCAACTCAACCAACAGTGGAATCACAGAGGAGGACCGTAGTCAACTCACCAACAGTAACTCAATTATTGCGGAGGACCGAAGTCAACTCAATCAACAATGACTCATGGAATATGCAATCATCCATATCAATCCATAATCAATAATAACTCAATAATATGAATATCATAATGATAAACCAGGAGTCACCCATGTGTTATCAACATAATTTTTTAAATCTGGTATACCTGTTCCACCTTCGAGTTAAAAATCAAAATGATTTAAAAAGGAGGTTAAGAGAACTCACCTGAATTCCTCAGAATCAGTTTTCTTGTAGTATGCGCGCTCACGTATGTGAATTCGAAAGCACCCAACAACCTGAATTTAATATTTGTTCGTGTTCATGAGTATATGCGTTTCCTTCCAATTGAGTGTCCATATATGTTTACTTTAAACTCCTAAGTATTTCATTAACTTAGCTAATTTAATCTAAGTTAAAATGGAATATCCAGCTTTTTATAATTGTTCCTCATTAAGATATAATTTAGACTTGCTAAATTTTAACTATCTTGTAATGATAAACTTGTTATGAGGTCATATATGTATTCTCATAAACAACCATAATCATACACTTATCTATACATACATGCATGATCTAATTAAAGCGACCACCATAGTTTAAGTCATTAGATTCTAATTTATGTTTTAAAAATTCATACTTAGATTGTTCTCATGAGATGTTCAATGTATATAATTCTAAAATTTTGAATTTTATGTCTAAGGAGAGAAAAGGTGGTGGTCATTACAACTCTTCATGCTTGCATGGTTATATATGATTTCCCATGATCTTTGGTTCCCCATTAATCCTAGTTTGACATTTAGGTTAGTTAACCATTGATTCCAACAAACCTCCATCAAATTTCTCCCCTAGGTTCGGATTTAACATAGCCCGCAGCCCCTAGGTTCGTTAGTCTAGGTTCGTAGATCACCCTTGGTTCGCTTGGTTGCTAAGGTTCGGCCAAGGAAGAAAGGTTCTAAGGTTCGGCTATGTCATTAAGGTTGATAGCAGGTAGGTTTGGCCACCTAGACTCGACTAGTACAAGATTCGTGGATGGGAGCTTCGTGGCTGTTTGAGGTTCGCTGCATTTAAGGTTTTTATGACCAAGGTTCGTGGCCCATGAGGTTCGCCTGGCATATAATGGTTCGCCCAAAGGTTCGCCCAAGGGTTCACTGCCTTAGGGTTTGCTCACACGCACCAGGTTCGGCCAACCCAAGCTCAACAGGTTCGGTGATACCTTGGTTCGCGGCTAACTGGTTCGGCCCTGCACATGTGAAGCTGTTTAGGTTTAGCCAATGGAGATTCGGCCAACCCAGGTTCGTGGTATTCATGCAGGTTCGTGGTTCCCATGTTAGCATGGACAAGAGGAGGTTCGGCCAGCCCCTAACAGGTTCGGCCGACCTGCTGGTCGCGACCCGCTGCCCATCATCTTCATAATCGACTTCCACGTTGTTGTAGGTCCACACCATGGCTTTCCCAACCCTCATACTAGTTTGTTTTAGGGTTTTTATCGTATAGGATTCGTTTAACATGTAAGAATGTAAACTGATTGTGGTTAGTGTAAGAAGCAAGAACAAAACTCGCGATTTACCTCAAGATGTCGACCAAATGTTAGATTTCCTCGTGGGTTTATGTTCTCCTTGATCACACGAACGATTTGGCACCAAGATCTCGCAAAATGGTTGAGAAACGAAGGAGTTTTTGTAGAGAGAAGTTAGAGAGAGAGAGAGAACGAATTTGGTCTTCTAGTGAGAGAGTGGGAGTATGGGAAATGAGGAAGAAGAGGTAGCTCTTCTTTCTTATATCGCGTTCCGTCCCCACGGACTTAGTCTCGTTTTTATCGTGATAAAAATTATAATATGCTCTGTTTTGCTCGTAAAAGTGTTTTAAAACATAAAAATTTCAATTAAAAATCGGTTTATAAAATGCTTCCGTTTATTTTGTTATATCTTTTATTTAATAAACGATGTTGTTTGAATCCTTTTAGGTTGTAATTCCTAATTAACGTTTCTAAATTCCTTCTCTTAACTTAATATCGTTATATATTATTTCGTTATCGCGTCGAAGCGCGTTACTTACGTACGTATTCGTAAAGATCGTCACCTTTCCGAATCCAACGCGCGTATCGTATTTCGATTCGATTTTCGATTAATGGAATATCATTTTTGGATATTATTCTTATTAATTATATTCGTATGAATCGTCACCCACGCGAATACATTATTAAGTGAATATTTTTGAAATAACATTCGCGCTGAATTTATATTCGGAACCTCACCATCGCGTAATCATTTTCAATAATGCTTCCATTATTTTATTATCTTTAATATTATAATTTCCTAGTCCAATCCCGCTAAACCATATCACTGACACATCCATGATAGACCGAAATAAGCTTATGTATAGGGCATATGTAGGAGTAGGTCGCAACCTATCCAGCCACCATCCCACCACCATTTCGATAAACCATGACCATGTGTCCTTGACTATGTTTTGTAACCAAGCCATACAAACTCAGAAATCCTTTCCATCCCAAACCAAAACCCCGGATTCTCCTCACCAAAGCCTCAACACTGATATAATCATGATAAACCAAAGATGGTTTATGTATAGGGCATACGTAAAGGTCAGTCGCAACTTCCTCAGCCGCCATCCCACCACCTCTTCGATAGGCCATGATTATATCCTTGCCTATCTTTGGTTATAGAGTCCTCTACCACTACCATTCCAACTCAACTATCCCATATCATGTGAGTTCAACTGCAATAAACTCTCTGGTTCTGTTTAGTTGTGTTTCAACTAAACTTCCCATGGTTTATGCTTATAATAATGTGTTCTCAATATGTATACTAATAATAATAAATTCATACAATAATCCACAATCATTAACAATTATCATATCCAGTCTTAACAGGACAAACATTTATGTAATGTAATTGTCTGAAATATAGTGACGTTAGATTCGTGTACTTGGAAAGCTTTGTGTACTTGGATAACTTCGAGTACCTAGGGAACTTCGAATACTTTGAAGCTTCGTTTACTACTTGGACTTCGTATACTTCTGGATTTCGAGCCTTTGATTTCTGATTCTGCTAAACATGGCTGCTAAGAAACTTAGTAACTTGTCCAGCCTGCTCAACTTGGATAATGAGATCGGAATGGGCACCAAGCCTCCTAGGCTTGGTTCTGGTGACAACTTTCAATATTGGAAATTCAGATTCGAGTCTTTCATCAAGTACACAGACCCAAAACTATGGAGATCCATTGAAGAAGAGCCATATGTGCCCATGTATGAGAGTTGCTAAATGAGCTGATCCTGAAAGATCCTGAGTTATTCACCGAGAATGGCATTCTCCTCATAGAACTGGATGACAAGGCATACGCCTCAATTACCATGGCATCATCCACTTAAGTTGCTCATGGATTCAAAGAGCACAAAAAACCAAAGATTTGTGAGACGCATTGGTGGAAAGATTGGAGGGAAATGAGGATATGCGGGAGAGCCGGAAAGACATGTTAAAGCAACGGTTAAAGATGTTAACCACATCAAGGGTGAGACACTAAAGGCCCAACTTAATAGATTCACCCATTTGATGACTGAGCTTACAAGTGCTGCGATAGATATGACCAAGGGTGAGGTAAACAAAAAGCTGCTGAATTCTCTTCCATACAATTGGAACTCCAATTGTACCATTATCAAGAGAACAAGAGATATGTACAAGACCACCCTCAGCGAGCTTATCTCGATAATCAACTCTTATGATATGGATGAAAAACATAGAGCTTTAAATCATGCTAGCTCAATGGGCATCACACCAGCTACAGAGAATGCAGCTCTTCTATCCTCAATGAATTATCAAGCTTCTGATCCCAGTCTGTTCCATTTAAGACTGCTTAAAGTCTAACCTTAAAGTGAAGAAAACCTGCTGCTATTCAAGGGCTTTATGGATAGCTACAATGCCTTTATAGCAGGTGAGCTAGCCCCTGCCAATCTGACACAAGACAACTTAGAGCATATCAATCCGCTGATGTGGAAGAGATGTACATAGCATGGCAGATGGCTATGGCAGTCTTCAGGGCTAAGAAATTTATCAAGAAGTACAGGAAGAAAAACTTTGGGAACAATCCAAGAAAGAAGCTGGGGTTTTACAAGTTAAAGCTTCGATGTTATAACTACTACCAACCATGTCAATTTGCATGGGAGTGTAAGTTGCCAAAAGAATGTGAAAGAGGTTGTGAAGAAGACAGACGATTCCACAGGAGCTGTAACATCAAAGGACTTGGTGACTGAGGAGTCAGACTCGTATGATTGGAGCGATCAGGTGCAAGAACTAGAGATGACTCTAAGTCACGCATTCATGGAAGGGGTGGATGAGAAACGCAATGAGGTAACTGAAAATCTATGCTCAACCTCTTGCATTGATAAAGTTTTTAAGTACAGATCACATAATGAAGCGATGATCAAAGAAGTCACCAAACTTAAATACTTTAACTATGTATATATTAAAAATGAAGAAATTTTCAAAAAGAAACTTGCTGCCGAGAGTTGTGGTATTTCAAAGTTAAAGGAACTTTTGAGTGATAAGGAATCTATCTATCGAGATGTCAAGCGCATGATAGAAGAGATTACCTTAGAATTAAATCAACTTAAAACAGAGTTGTCTGAAATAAAATCATAACTGAAAAATATGATTAATCAAGTAACATAGTTGCTAACTAGATCAATGTTGAGGTTAGGGAAGAAAGGGAAAAGGGCTTGGTTGTAGTGAGGTTGAACCTCCTTTTAACCACAATTACTCTAGCATGCCAAGAATCAACACTTCAGTTGATGATTTGACTCTAAGAAACTAGTTTCTCTCACAGTTGATCCTGATTTAACTGATGTAAATTGTTTTAATGATTGTGAGGTTTGTGTAGAAAGTTTAAGTGTTTCAGGTCAGGATGACGAGAGGAGGATAGAAGTGCTGGGAAGAGCACAAATTGTTTTGTTCTCATTAAGAAGTCAAAGTTTTCAATTCCAAAAATTGACTATGTTGGAAAATTTGAAACAATCACTATCAAGCAAAACGAAATGATTAATAATTTTAAGACTTAATTTGTTAAAAATGATGTTGATGTTAAAAACACATGTGTCTTGAAAAAAACTGCCTCTCCTTTGAAATAAAATGTAAACAAGGCTCATTCCACAATCACAAAAGATACAGGTTCAAAGTTAAATGTAACTGTGAACCTTATGTTCCAAGGGGGTCATTGAAAAGGTCTCTACAAGTTCATCTCCTAGTCTAATTGATTATGATGTAAAGCCTTTTGACCCAAATTAGTTCTATCAAAAGGTATGTTTTTATGCATGTGGGAGACTAGGCCACATTGACAAACACTGTCTGCACAGGCCCACTGAGTTCTTCTATGAAAGAATCAGAAGGTCACACCTAAGGCAAAACTAGTTAGTAAACTAGTGAGGACTGATCAATCCTCTAAGCCTAAGGTGAAACATCAAAAGAAGACTCAGAATCATCACACTGTTAGAAATAACAAAAGGGCTAAACAAAATCAAAATGGTTTTTATAAACAAAAGAAAACAAGAGTTTTTCAACCTGAATTCAAAACACATTGGAAAAGTAAACCACCAGTAAAACCAATTGATTCTGGCAGTCTGAACAAGCCTAAGAGCAAAGGCAAAGACAACACCATAGTGCCTAAAATGCATAAATCTGGAAGAATTTGGGTTCCTGTTTCTCATTAATCGTGTGTATATCATGCAGGGACGACCAAATAAGCTGAAAAATGTTTGGTATGTTGATAGTGGTTGCTCGCAGCACATGACTGGGGATTTCTCTCAGTTACATGAAGTTACACCGTTCAATGGAGGTTATGTCACTTTGGCTAGAGACAAAGATGGGAAGATAAGCATGAACGGAACAGTGACGAATGTAACTTTTTGCTTTGAATATGTGTACTATATCGAAGAACTTAACCACGGTTTATTGAGTGTATCCCAGATCTATGATTAGAGCTTCTCAACACACTTCACAAAGAAGGAGTGTTTGATCATGAAGCCTGGATTTATTTTTCCAAAGAAGCAGATCCTGATGAGAACTCCAAGGAGCAACAATGCCTATATCATCAATATGAATTCTGATTCATTCACTGGGAACACATGTCTGTTTTCAAAGACATCAAAGACTGATTGTTTGTTGTGGCATTGTCGATTGGGACACGTCAACTTGACGAATCTCAACAGATTAGCCAAGGGAGATCATGTTATTGGACTTCCTTCAAACGACGTCTCTTCCGTAGAAAAATGCATCACATGTGCCAAAGGGAAACAACATAAGTGACCTCACAAGCCAAAATTTTTCAACTCAATTTACTCCATTATGCAATTTCTTCACATGGATCTGTTTGGACAAGTAAACGTTATGAGCATCGGGAAGAAGTCGTATAGTCTTGTGATCACAGATGACTATTCCAGATTCACTTGGGTCTTCTTTATTGCTAAGAAAGGTGAGACTCCTGAGATCCGGATGAAGTTTATTACCTAGATTGAGAATTAGAAAAATAAAAGGTGAAGGTGATCAGAACTGATAATCACACAGAGTTTAGAAACCAAACTCTTATTAATTTTTTCGATGAGAAAGGGATTGCTCGGCAGTATAGTGCAGCTCGGACACCTCAGCAAAATGGAGTAGCTGAGAGACGCAACAGAACACTTATCGAGGCTTCCAGGACCATGTTTTCTGAGTCAAAAAACCAATCTTCTTCTGGGTAGAAGTTGTTAACACAACTTGTTATGTTCAGAACCATGCCTTGTTGAACAAACGCCACCAGAAGACTCCATATGAGATTTTCTTCAATCTGAAGACAGAGGTCGGTCACATCAAATCTTTCAGATGCCCTTGCACTCTACTCCAGACAGAGCCCAATCACATGTTTGATGACAAAGCTGATGAGTGTTACTTTATGGGCTATTCTGATGCAAAAGTTGCTTATCGTGTCTACAACAAGAAGACTCGGCACATAGTGGAGTCATACTACATTGACTGGCAAGAGATGAACCATACTGATGCCGGTTCAGGTACAAACTAGCTATTCCAATATGATTCTACTTTTGATCCTTTTAATACTTCATCTGAGACTGTTGGCCCAACTGAACCTGAAGACAGCTTCTACAAGAGTGATGACATGCACTACAGAGTTGACTGTGTTCCATGTGACCCCAAGCTTCTGACTGTTGACCCACCAGACATGTATCAAAGAGCCAACCAATCAGTGAAGTTCTCCCATAGGATCCGGAGACTTCTCAGTCATCTCAACCTACTCCACAGACAGATTAACATCTTCGTCTTCTCACCAGACCTTTGACAATCCACTATTCTCAGACCACATCCTGCAGAACATTGTGTGGATAATGATGCTGAAGCAAGCAAGAATGCTGCTAATGATAACATCGCTTCCTCCAATGAAAAGCAGCTAACACACATCAGCAATGTACTCGACAACATAGCCGTGGAGGAAATTCGCACTTCTAGCATCAACATGGATCATCCAGTGAAGAACATAATTGGACCACTTTTAGAAGGAGTTCTTACCAGAAGCACATCTATTCCTGCTTAGACGGCATCAGTTAAAGGAACTCTCATGCACAGCCAATCAAGTCCAATTAATTCTTTTTTATATTCTTCTTTCATTTCATAAGTTGAACCCAAGAATATCAAGATGGCACGCAAGGAATCAAGATGGATTAAAGCAGTACAAGAAGAATTGATGTAGTTTCAGAAGCTCAAGGAGTGGAATCCGGTTCCTTTCCTCAAAGGGAATATGCCTATTGGAACCAAATGGGTCTTTAGGAACAAACGGGATGATTCAGGTGTTATCATCAGCAATAAAGCATGGTTGGTAGTTCAACGCTTCTACCAATAAGCGGGGATTGACTACAAGTAATTCTTCACACCGGTTGCAAGACTTGAAGCTATTTGCATCTTCTTCGCCTAGGTATCTTACATGAACTTCACTGTCTATCAAATGGATGTGAAGACAACATTCTTATACGGCAATGTCAAAGAAGAAATTTACATATGTTAACCTCCTGGGATTGAGGATTCGAAGTATCCCAACCATGTCTACAAGCTAGACAAAAACCTAAACGGTCATCATCAAGCACGTCGAGCGTGGTATGCTACACTTACAGATCACCTTCTAGACAATGGATATACATGTGGAGCCATTGATCAGAGAATGTTTGTTCTCAAAGAGAATGATGACTTGATTCTAGTCTAGATCTATGTGGATGATATGATTTTTGTTCCACGAGCTCGGTGCTTTGTAAGGAATTTGAAGCCGTAATGAAGAAAAAGTTTGAGATGAGTGCTATGGGGAAGATGACCTTGTTTATAGGTCTCCAGGTAAAGCAAGATCCAATGGGGATGCTGATTCATCAGGGCAAGTACGTGACTGACATACTAACCAAGTTTAACATGATAAACTCCAAGCCCGCGTCCGCTCATATGGCCGCTCGACCTGTCTTGACTTTGGATTCAGATGGTAAAAATGTTGATCAACATCTTTAGAAATCAATGATTGGCTCATTGATGTACCTCATAGCTAGCCGACCTAACATCATGTTCTCAGTATGTTGTGTGCTAGACATCTGGTCATATAGTCAACCACGGGTGGATGTCAGTATTTAGGAGATCGCCTTGTTTCATTGCAATGCAAGAAGAAGACCACACTATCTACCTCTACTAATGAACCTGAGTATGTTGCTGCATCTATTTTTTGTTCTTAGGTCGTTTGGAAACAACATCAGCTTCTCGACTATGGTTTGAATTTTCTTGACTCTCCAATTTATTATGATAATGACGCAGCCCTTCAGATTGTCAAGAATCTGTTACAACACTCCAACATATTGACATCTAGATCCACTTTATCCGTGACTGTTTCGAACGTAAGCTTATTCATCTTGCGGATGTTTTCACTAAACTGTTTGCTTTATTTTGTTTTGTATCACCAATTTAGTGGGAGAAAATTTACAAAAGGAACAAAAATATTTTCAGTTTTGAGTCTGTTTATAAGTTTAGGAGGAGAAAAACACCGAAAAATACAAAAAGATTTTTGGTTAATATTGAGTTAGTGAAAACAAAAATCACAAAAAGATTTTGTTTTTCAAAAAGTTTTAGAAAAAAAATACAGAAACATTTTATTGGACAGCAAGGTAAAGTGGTTCAATGGGAAGTGAAATGATTTTTGATACTCAGAAATTCATTATGTAAGTATAACTTTATACGAATAACAACTTTAGATTAATACAAATCACTAAGGAATAAATGCATGCTTTCCAATAAGAAGATTAGATATGATCACTTAAAAAATATTAGAATAAATAAGAGAGAAGTTTTGGTAAAATCTGATAAACTAGACAAATGAAATAACTATTTGACTTTTTGTAGAAATCTTTAAGTCAAAATAAGATTATGTTTTGATAAACTTGAAATTGTTTTGAGAAAAATCGGTATTTTCTATGTTTTTTGGAATCAAAAAGTGGAAAATACTTACTGATGCATCTTTTGTTTTGCGTAAGCAAAGACCTAGATGTGTGACGTTAAGACCAATGTCTCTTCTCATCAGTAAAATAAAATATGCCAATGTGCACAAAGATGAAAGAACCCCTTCTTTTTCTTGATTTTAATATGATAAATCTATTCTTTCTTTTCTCACTTCAAATTCTGCCAAAACATTTTATGTTCATTAAAACATAATCAAGTTTTGAAACAAAACATTTCTCAAAATTGATAGGTTGCATATAGAACTGGATAACACATATGATTGTGCATAAACTTCCCAAAAGGATTTTTAGAAAAACCGTTATAAATTTTTAATCGTATATCTTATCTTTGGAAGACGGATAAACGAGCGGAAATCATTGGTGGGGTATAATTAGTTTAAGGTTGGGTTTCTATAAGAAAACATAATAAGATAATCAAATTTCTAAAAAAGATTTGATCCCACAAAATTGACCGGACTTAATCTTGAACTCGTCCAAAGTTTATGTTATTTTATTTTACTTTATTTTAACTTCGAAATTTAAAAAAAAAAACAAAGTTCACGAAATAAGTACTCGAAGAGGAAGTACATGAAGGAAAAGTACACAAAGCACTTCATGTACTTCCTGTTCTCTATAAATAGTTCGTGAACCCTCATGTATGAGTACTCCATTTCGTGAACTTCAGAGCATCTCCATAGGCGATTTTGAGTTTTCTTGAGTTTTGGACTTTTTCACTCAGACCATCTTGTAGATCCACTTAAAACTATCATAGTTATAGATTTTCACAAAATTTTGACCGGTATAATAAAAGATATCGAAGATTTTCGATTTTGTGTACTTTACTTCGTAAACTTGCACTGTTTGGTCAAAAGCCTAAGAAATAATAAAAATTGGAAACCCATTTTCAAATATGTTGTTTGATTTTGGATTCTGAGTATTTTGAGACCAAAATGAGCATCTATGGAGCAAAATTGAACAAGTTATGAAGGAAAAAGAGTTCACAAAATCATGTCTCCGTGAACTTCTAACTTTGTGAACTTGGGCTTCGTGAAGTCTTAGAATTTAGTGAAGTTTAAGAACTTCATGAACTAGCTTTATTTTGTGAACTTGTACCACTTTGTGAACTTCATTAATTTCGTGAACTTGTTTAAGTTCGAGAACTTACTGATTTTTGTGAACTTGTTTTATTTAAATTATTTAATTTTTCATTTTGTTTTCTTAAATTTCTACTTAGTCTGTTTATTTTTTGGATGGCTACTGAACTTCACTTCGTACCAAAGCACAACATGAATGCTTTCCTCGGTGATCCTTCCGAAAAGAACGAGATGTTTAATTCCATAGTGCATGGACTGATTCTATCACCAGTCAATTTTCTATCATGGAATGTTCTATTTTCATTTCCAGCTTCATTTATGACTTCTGGAACTACGTGTCAGAGGATGAGGATGCCAATGGGAACATATTCTTAATTGGGAAGATACAAGGACAACCCGTGGTCATTACTGAGCGGATTGTTCATGAGTGCCTGCAATCCAGAGATAAGGAATCAGATCCTGTTGAGCTTGATGACCAGCTCATTCACAACACATTACTCAAGATGGGATACGAGGGTCTTTACCCTCCGACAGAGAAGAAGTTCTCGCTTCTATACTGGAGATATCTAGCTCATGTTATCACCGAACGCTTCTCTGGGAGGAAAGAAGGATATGACGTGCCTAACCAGACGTTGAGTTCCTGCACAGTTGCCGTTGCCCATTGAGCCGATTTCAACTACTCACGGATGATCTTTCGTGATATGTATGACAATATCAAGCGCAAGAGGAAAGAGAGGGTTTTGGATTTTGAAACGCTTTATCCTAATCATCATCAACAAGCATCACTAAAACCTCGTCCCGGCTGTTGGCATGCTGGTCCAGAACAAGATGAACCATGACATCTTCCCGTACATGGTCATGAACAAGAGAGGCAAGAAGATATTCACAGGAATAAGGCCTTTGGAGAAGTTTGGAAGGTTGTTCAGTGGATTAGAGGATGAGATAGCAGACCATGCTATTTCCATATCCTTTGTAGCTGAGGAACACGATCAGGCACCACATGCCACATCTTCTCAGGCATCTGCTATAGAGAAAGCCACATCATCTGACTCCTCCGACACTGAGATCGAGGTTACCTTCGAACGGAGAGATCTTGTGTTTGTCTCTCCAACATGTGCACGAGCTACGTTTGATGAAAGGGACGCCGATTACATCTCTTCACCCGAGTCAACCCCTAAAAAGAAGAGGCTGAAGACGGTTTCCAGGAGGCCAAGGGATCCATGCCTAATGAAGAGAAAGACTTCTAGAGGCACATCTTCTCAAGCCACACAACCTCCACAACAAACCCCCCAACCAAAGACCACCCAACCACCTCAACCTACACAAACCACCCAACCACCTCAAACTACCCAACTACAACATACCACACAAACCACCAAACCACCAAACCACTATCACCACAACCATCAAAACCACCATCACCACTACACAAACAAACCTTACCACCTCAATCTCCTACACCTCTTAACTTCTCTCAACCACCATCCCCACCAAAGGAAAGGGTTGATCAGGGAAAGGCTCCGATGGATACTCCATCTGCACACGAGCCCGGATATGTGCCACTTAACTTGGAGTTCCTATATGAAAGAGTATTTGTGCTAGAGCAAGACTCAAAAAACAAGACTCTGTTGATCGATAACCTTAGAGAGGGTATGATAAAGTTTGCAGAGCACATCAACAAGGAACGACAAGACATCGGTTTCCTAAAGAAAGAGAATGTTGAATTGAGAAAGGAGATTGATGCTCTTAAAGGAGCTAAGCCTGATGAGAGCAAGAAAGATGACGATAAAGATGAGAAGAATGATGAAAAAGAAAAGAAAGATGTTGAAGAAGAGAAGAAAGATGATGATGAGGCTAAAGATTACAAGAAGTATGATGATGACAATGATGATGATGATGATGATGATGATGATGATGATGATGATGATGATGATGATGATGATGATGATGATGATGATGATGATGATGATGATGATGATGATGATGATGATAAGGGAAATGATCAAGGCAAAGCTAATAAGAAAGATGACAACCCTGATGATGACCAGGGCTGTGATGATCTAGGAAATCCCTCCTCAACCAAGCCCATAAACGATTATGATAATTACGTGTTTGATGTCCTGCCTAAAGGACTTAATTTTGAGGGGCTGGAAGAGGAACTAACTAATGAAGGATTCGATGATATGTTCAAGGACACTTCTATGGATTAAGTATTCGAAGCCATCTGTGACTAAGAGCTTGGAGAGATTCCTGGATCTTCCTTAGAGGAATCTATGGAAGACGAACTAGATAACATCACACTTAGGAACATCTCTACTGATCCTTACATAGACTACTTGTATGCTCACATGCGACACTCTGGGAATGGAAGTGACCACTTTCGAAAGTGTTATAGAGAGTTGGTTCGACAAGAGGAGAGACTGGACTTCAGCTCCCACAATTGTCCAAAAGACATTGATTGGTCCAGGTGCTGAAGAAGACGTGGAGAATCAATGGTATGCATACACTACTAGCTCCAAAGACTTATTTGCAGTCCACAACGACATATCTAGAGTCATTTGCTGGATGTATGACAAGGAGAAGCAGATGTATCTGGTTAAAAGAATCAATGGAAAGATGCAATAATTCAAATGGCCTCAGGACTTCTTCTCCTTACCAAAGGCTGATCAAAGGAGCGTCAATAATGCAGTATTCAAGAACCCCTTCCAAAGACAATCAGGCTCATCTATTTATTATCATGAAACATCCTTGATTTGTCATTTTTGTTAATGCAGACACAAGCATACACACTGATCTTGATATAAGTGAGATAATAAAGATGAAATCTTTATCATCTAAATCACATGATATTTGAGTAAGACTCAAAAATGCGCGCGCTCACTGTTGTTGTACTGATCTTGTATTCTCATTCCTGTGTCTGATTAATTGTTATATGAGTTATGATCCCTTATTTGATTGTTCTGTTTCAAATCTGAGTTGTTAATTGAGTTCGTGTAGTGAAAATGACTCATTCTTGTGATTTTCATAAGAATAACTCATGCTAATGGCCATTCATACGAATGAGTGTTCACACGAATGAGCAGCCCACGCGAATGAATAGCTAACACGAATGAGTAGCCTAAACGAATGAATGGCTCACGCGAATGAGTAGCTCAGACGAATGAGTAGCTCACACGAATGACTCATGCTAATGAGTAGCTCGCACGAATGAGTAGCTCACACGAATGAGTAGTTCACACGAATGTGTAGCTCACACGAATGACTCATGCTAATGAGTAGCTTGCAGGAATGAGTAGCTCACACGAATGAGTGGCTCATTCGTACTCATTTGTTTGACTTGATACGAATGAGTGGTTCGTTCTTATGAGTCATTCGCCTGAAACGGGTTTCAGCCATCGCATGTGGCGATTTAGATTTTTAGTCGTATATATAGTCTTTTTGAGTGGGTTTTGGTGAGTAAACTCATTTAGAAGGTGTATAGGCCGAAAAAAAATGTTTACAACCGGTTAAACTTCGGTTTTTGTCGGGTTTGTAGAAAACCCTAAAAACCGAAGCTTAAAACTATAGATCTACCTCGTTTGATGTCGTTTATGCTCGTTTTCTTCGTGGGTATACAATCTACTCGAGTGGAGAAGTGTTTTGGAACAAGAATCAACAAAAATGGTGAAGATTTGAGTGAGAAATCATAGAGAGAAGGTGTAATGAGAGAAAGTTTCGGATTTGGAACTTTTAGAGAGAGAGTAAGCTTGTAAAAGTGAGGGGGAAGAAGGAGTTTACCCCTTTTACACTCCGGGTCGTTTCGGGTTCATTCGGTTGTCCGGTTTCTCATTCACGTCGTATTTCCGTAGCGTAACGCGTATTTTTTCGTAACTTTAAATAAAATAGTTTTATTCTATTCTTTTTAAGGTTAAAATTCCTAATAAATTTCTCAAATTTCTTTTTCTTATTTTATTGTTTCGAAAACGATTATTTTAACGTTTCGTCAGATCGTATTACCTTCACGCGTATTCATTTAAATCGTCACCAGAACGAACACGACGTTGGCTTTACTTTCTGATTTTGTTTTCTACTTTTCGGTTATCGTTCAGAACGTTAAACCCACATATATGTTTGTGTGAATCGTCACCCACGTAAACACATTGTCAATTTAGTATTCGTTTATGATACTGAAACATTGTTTTGAATTGCACCTTCTCACTAACGCACTCAACTAAACTTGCTTATTTGCACTTAGTTATACTGTTTTCTCCTAGTTTTTCTCACTAAATTATCGGCCATGTGATTTCTGCTATTTATCGAAATCAGATCGTAACCGATATGTTTTTTGTCATTTGTTCTCACACTTGTTATTTCTCATGATTTGTTGTAATTATGTATTTCAATTTTCATCAAAATACATACAACTGTCATATGTTTTACAGCCCTGTTGTCACACAACTGTTTTACCCATAGTTATTCACGCATAGTTATTCTCACATAGTTGTTCGCACATAGTTATTTACACATAGTCACTGTGAAAATACACGTACCATACGGATTGCTGGACGATTTGGTACTAGTTGTCACAGAAGAAATAGATCAAGAAGTTTTTTCCGATTTCCAATTCATTAAAGTTCGAATACCAAGTTTGAGCTCACATCTGTGGACAACTAAATACTAGAAGCGGTGACTCTGAGAGACACACTCAATGGCATACAGTACCAATACACAGAAGCAACTCTAGTGTGACTTTCATCATTGGTGTGTAGTTTGAGGGTACCCATCAGATGGCACTCAGTCAACAGAATGGGACCATAATGATCCTAGCCACTCATCACAAAACGTAAGAATTGACAGCGAAGAACACTGGATGACTGGATTGACTAAATGTTAACACTCGGCCGCCAATAAGTGTGTCATACGAAGTTCTTAAGAATCAAGTATCAAGTTTAAAGAATTCCCATACCATGTGCACATGTACCTGCTTACCAACCCGAATCCTATCCGCGTATGCCCCGTGCAGGGCACACCAACCACTTATATGAGTTTAATGAGTTGTAAGTATTTTAAGTATTATAAGAATATAAGTATTGTAAGTATTTTAAGAAAGTATTGTAAGTATTATATGAGTTTTATATGATAAAGTATATGTTTGATAAAGTATATGTTTGTGAAAGTATTTTTATGGGAAAGTATTCCTATGAAAAATTATATGTTTGAGAAAAAATATGTTTGAGAATGTATCTGTTTGAAAATGTATACGTTGAGAAATATTGGTTAATAATAGTTTATAGATGAAGTCATAGTGTTTCAAGCATAAAAATAACAACATTGTAAACAAATATTGTAAATAAGTAAACATTTCAATAATAAACAAGTTATAAAACATGAGAAACATTTTTATAAAACATTTTAACATGTATCTCAGTCCCGAAGTAAAACAAAATAGTTTGAAAAGGGGAAAATGAACTCACCAGTGTTGTAGAGCCCTTGTATGAACTAAGAATGCGCTCACTCGTTTGTTGTGTCGGATGTAGCTTCAACACCTGATTTCATTGGTTATGTTTTGTATCGTAAGTGTTTATAGTTGTTGATAATGTGTTTCAACCCGAGTGGGTGACTGTGTGTCCTAAATATTTCTAAAATGGGTTACTAGGGGTTTTATCTACATTACCTAATAAGACTTATCATTCTAACCCTTACCCGTAATAAGTAGAATCTGACTTAGTTAAAGGACTTCATGCTTAAAAGATATGGTTTAAGGTATAAAAAGAAAGTTGGTTACAAAATTGTACTTAATTAAAAGAAGTTATTTTATTTTATAAAACCTTATTCACTTAGTTGTAACACTTTTGCAAAAATAATTAATACTACCTTATAAACTTTATTTACATACAATTAAGTAGTACAATTTAAATAAAATCTATGTTTAGTCATGAAACATTAAGTTTGAAAACTTTGAACATAGACTAAACTTGTCAAGTTTAGTCTATGTACTTAAATAGTCTTTTGGAACATGTTATCTTGAGGAAACTCTTTTTTAAATGAACTCCTTGACATTAATCTCATTGTATTTGATGATCCAAGATTAATATCGATGGTAAGAATGATAGTATCGAAGGCATTAGCATCATACAACACATGATCAACTCTAATGACCTTTAACTGATCCTATCACACGAAATCCCATCATTTGGTTTTTGAATTTCATTTTTCTTCACCATAAGTAGTTTGTAAATCATTTGTTTATAATCTAATAGTTTGTATCATGTTAGTTTTTGTCTAACACCTAAGTATCGATGATGTCCTTATTCGGTTAACAATTGGTAAACCCTAATAGCCTTTGTCCGACATTACTGCACTTAACGCTACCTCATGTCCTTAAATTCGACCCATATGACTTGATTTATAGCACATTTTCCTTGGATTGAACAAGGAAAGTTAATATCAATTAGACCTCAGCAGCATCGATACTAACAGTATCGATGCTAGGTTAAAATATACAAACAGACCCATCGAAGTTACCAAGTTCCATGGGTTGACTAATATCAACATTCCATGTTCATCCACGACCAAAATCGATGGTTCTTGAGTTCATTCTCCTTGGATTACAAGAGGGTATCTAATATCGACGACCAAGGGTAGTATCGATGACCATCAGTTCCGTTAGTATTGATGAAACTTCAAAGTCCACCACCGATACTACAAGTTCCACGAATCCAAGTTACCCAGTAGCTAGTACATCAATACTATCAGTATCGATAGTTCCTGAACCTGACAATTGGAGATTATCGATATTAGTATCCTCGACAGATTGCCATTGAGATTGTGTTGATCGAACATGGTAGTATCGATGAAACAGGAGTTGTAGCAGAAAGAGTCCATCCATACTATTGTCTTGGATTTCTTGTATCGATATTGCTTTTCACAGAAAAACCAAGCCATGTTCGAACCCTCTATACTTTAAATAAACCTGTTCTTTGAGTTCCTAAACCATTTTCGTGCATAACCTAGTCATTTTCAAGTGCTTAAACCGATTACAAAGCTCAAGTGTTGAAAATGGGTGAAAACCTTATAAAAGTGAACATTCTCCCTAAAACTGCAACCGATCGAACTCGTTTTACCACAGATCCTTTGTAATTTTGTGTTCTCCATGTTCTAACGATCATTTTGACTATAAGAACGTTGATTTTGGTGAAGATTTGGGTAGGTTGAGTGTGTATTCAATGTAAAGAGGGAGTAGAGAGAATGTGGTGGACGAATTTAAGGAGAGAGAGAGGGTGAGGTGTATAATATGTGAAGTGGGGAAGAAGGTTTTTGTAACATTAGTGCCGAAAACGTTACCGGAACAGTGATCTGCACAGTAACATGAACAATAAATCAAGTACAAATTTCAGTTGTTATTCATATATCATTATCATTTCATGTTTATCGTAGCACAGTTTCAGATTCATTTCAAAAACGTAACTCATAACCATGGTTCAACATTCAGATATTTATCTGATGATACATAACCATCATTGATTGTTAGTTAGGATTCTATTACGTATAAACATACGTTAGGAATTACAGAACAAAACAACAACGGATGTCGTTACGTGAATGCTAAATCGACGGATTATTCGTATAGGTGACGATCTGTAGAAATACATCTGAAATTTTAACGTTCTGAATGATGTCCAATAATTAAGAAAACCATATTGAAAAGTGTAGTTATCGTCGTGTTCATATGGGTGACGATTCGAATGAATACGCGCGACGACTGTACGATTCGATTTAAACTGCAATTTAAATATTTTCAGAAAATTTAAATAAATGGAAGTTATTTAGTTAATTTACTAGGAATTACCACCTAAAATAAATTTATAAACTTCAGTTTTAAAACCGAGACGTTTGTCACGAAAACAAAAGAAACCAGCATTTCTACGCGAAACCGAGCGAAACCGAATGGACCGGAACATAAACGGGTATTTTTAAGCCATTTAATATGGCATTTATGGTCACAACTACCACCAGCAACCATCCCACACCACCATTTTGGTTCTCTCTCTACTCTGTAACACCCCGACCGATGGCGGAATCGTCGGGATGCCACGAGGGATGTGTAGATTGTTCATAAGCTCATGGGCATCTAAATAAATCATCACATATCAATTAAATCAACCAAATTAATTACATCAAAAATCATGTTCATCATGATTTAGTTACAGTAATTACACAAAAGATTTAGCTAAATTGATTAAACTCTAGTCTTCAGAAATCCAGTTAATTTAGCTAACTCCAAGACCCTAAGTAATGATGTCCAAAAGATGTAGAGCTATCCTGCTCTACCTACTTCTCTTCGTTCCCTGAAACATGTAGAAAATCAAGTGTTAACTACAAAGTAGTTGGTGAGTAATCTTAAGTTTTTATGTTTCAAAAATGTTTACAAAATGTTTATAAAAGTTTATAGTTTTCCAAGAAAATCCACATGCGCACCTGCGAGATAATCCAACACTGCCAACACACAAACACAACAATCACATAATTCAAATAATCACAAATAATCAACCACATATATTCAACCAATCTCAACCAATCATAAATCAATCAATAGTCAATAATCACCAAAATCATCTCCATATAAGTTACCACGTAGGACCTCAGTCAACTCAATGAACGGCGAAATCATCGCGGAGGACCTCTGTCAACTCAACCAACGATATTCATATAAGTGTCAATACATGCACTGCGGAGGACCGTAGTCAACTCAACCAACAGTTGAATCACAGCAGAGGACCTTAGTTAACTCAATCAACAGCAATTCAATCATTGCGGAGGACCGAAGTCAACTCAATCAACAATGACTCACGGAATATGCAATCATCCATATCAACCCATAATCAATAATAATTCAATACTATGAATATCATATTGATAAACCAGGTGTCACCCATGTGTTATCAAAATGATATTTTAAATCTGGTATACATGTTCCACCTCCGAGTTTAAAAGCAAAATGATTTAAAAAGGAGGTTATGAGAACTCACCTGAAAGCTTCAGATTCAGTGTTTCAGTAGAATGCGCGCTCACGTAAGAGAAATCAAAGACACTTCAACAACCTGTATTTATCGTGTATTTGTGTTCATAAGTATACACGTTTTATTGCTATTTAATATCCAATTGTTTTACTTTTAAGACATTAAGTGTTCCACTTAACTTAAGATATTTTATCCAAGTCAAAATGAGTTGACCATTATTTTATAAATGTACATCATAAAACTATAGTTTAGACTCGCATATTTCAACTATTTATTGATGATAAACTTGTTGTGATGTCTTACGTGCATCCTCATAGATGTGTGTGCTACAAGGTGATAACCTTAATTATACACACATTTATGCCTACATACAAGTTCGTTAAAATTGACCACCAAGCCATAAGTTATAAAAATTCATTTTAAGTTTAAGAAAATTCATACTTAGGTTATTCATATAAACTATCTCAATGTATATAACCTATAATCTAAAATTTATTGTTTTTCCTTTATTATAGAAAAGGTGGTGGTTCTTGAATATCAGTGCATGCATGGTTACACTTAGTTTCAAGTCCCTTAGTTTATCCTTCATTTTGTGTGTGTTGTCTTGTCCCCTCCCTTAGCTCAACCAACTTAGGTTCGCTCGGTTCTTAATTCAACCAGAAACCCAAGTCTGGTAGCCTAGAGTTCTAGGTTTGTGGCTTATAAGGTTTGGCCATGAGAGGGGTTGGCATAGATAATAGGTTCGCTGCCCTAGGTTCGAGGTTGGGCAGCCCATTGGTTCGGCCTCATAGGGTTTGCTGGCTATAGCCTCCAGGTTCGCATCACCCTAGGTTCGTCCTAATGGTTCGCTGCCATGCAAGGTTCGGCCCAAAGGAGATTCGGCCGTGCAATGCTCAACAGCTAGGGTTAAGCAATGGTCCTGGTTCGTCTCCCAGGGTTTGTGGCTGCTTGATGGTTTGGCCAAGGTAAGGTTCGGCAGCTAGGGTTCGGCCGGGTCCAGGTTCGTGACCCTTGTGGTTCGGCTGGCACAGTTTCGTGAACCAGAAGGTTCAGCTACCTTCTGCCCAGCTCCTCCAAGGTTCGGCCAATCCAGCTTTGTCGCGAACCACTGCACACCATCTTCATCTTTGTATCAATCATGTTACAGGTTTGTTTCTAGGGTTTCCAAGTGATTTAAAAGAGTTTATTCCAATGTTTCTAAGTGTTTATATCGGTTAGAACATCAATAGATTATAGGGCTCGTGGTTCACAACAAAACCGAAAATAAAACTCTAGATTTACCTCGAAATGTCAACCAAACGTTGGATTTCTTCATGGGTTCTTGTTCTCCTCGATCACACGAACGTTTGGAGCCAAGAATCACTCAAATCGGGTAAGAAATGAGAGAGATATCTTAGAGAGAAGTTAGAGAGACAAAGTGGTGGCGGGATTAAGGTTCTAGAGAGAGAGAGGTTTGTGAGAAATTGAAAGAAATGGGTGTGTCTTCCATATGTATACCTCATATCTTTCACGTGTGCCCGGTCTCGTTTATATTGCATAAAATATTATAAGATGCTCGGTTTTTGCTCGTAAACATGTTTAAAACATAAGATGTTTAAATGATCATATTTCGTTTAATAAAAGGATTTTTATTTAAAGTTGTTTCGTAAAATGATTTCGTTTAATTTCGTTAGATCATTTATTTAATAAAATGATTCATTCAAATACGTCTTAGGTTGTAATTCCTAATAAACATTTTTAAATTCCTTTTGTTATTTTAATATTGTTAGATATTATTTCGTTATCTCATCAAAATGCGTTACTCACGTACGTATTCGTAAAGATCGTCACCTTTTCGAATCCAACGCTCTTATCGTATTTCAATTCGATTTACGATTTATGGAGTATCGTTTCAGGATATTATTCCTAATAATTATATTCGTGTGAATCGTCACTCACGCAAACACATTATTAAGTTAATATCTCTGAAATAACATTCGCGTTTAATATTATCTTCGTAACCTCACCATCGCGTAAGCATTTCCAATAATGCTTTCATTCTTTTATTATCTTGAATATTATAATTTCCCAATCCAATCACACTAAGCCATATCACTGACACATACATGATAGACCGAAATAAGCTTATGTATAGGGCATATGTAGGACTAGGTCGCAATCTATCCAGCCACCGTCCCGCCACCATTTCGATAAACCATGACCATGTGTCCTTGACTATGTTTAGTAACCAAACCATAACTAACTCATAACTCTTCGTCATTCCAAACCAAAACCTCGGATTCTCCTCACCAAAGCCTCAACCCTGATATAATCATGATAAACCGAAGATGGTTTATGTATAGGGCATACGTAGAGGTCTGTCGCAACTGCCTCAGCCGCCATCCCACCACCTTTTCGATAGACCATGATTATATCCTTGTCTATCCTTGGTTATAGAATCCTATACTACTACCATTCCAAATCCAATCATATCACTTCATATATGTATATCTCTACAATAAACTCTCTGGTTCTGTCTAGTTATTTTCTAACTAGATTTCCCATGGTTTATGCTCATAATAATGTGTTCTCAATATGTATACCAATAATAATAACATCCAATTATCCATAGTCATTAAAAATTATCGTTAGTACTGGGTGATCACAACAAGGGAAAGCGGGACTCGTTATGGTTACGCCAAGGCTGCGGTTATCGTTTTGAATTTGTTTTAAAAACTAACCGCAGATTGGATGCTTTACGGTAATATGGATCTGCTACTAATTAACTTTACCAGAATAAGTCATATTGACCGGGTACGTCAACCCGGAGTTTGTCTTCTGAGTAAACTCATTAGTACAGCTCGTGTTGAATGCATTTGCTGACTACTTTTTTTGACTCCAAACGTAGTTTGGGACTTCATTATACGTTGGCTTTTCTAGTAGACTGTCATTAGACTGTTTGCTCACGTTAAAATTACTTGATGTTAGTTTGGGTTGCAACTATCCATGTTATTTTCATTCACTGTTTTATATACATCTGTTTTACAATGCAGATTCATATTTACAAATGTTAAACCTATTGTTCTCACAAACTACTTTTGTAGTTGACAGTTACTTTTCAGGTGTTTCAGGTAATCAGGTTTAGAGCTTTACAAGGACAACTAAGGAGACGATAGTTAAGATAGAACAAGATGAAGAAACAAGCTAGGATGGATTAGAAACTTACATAATCCTGATTGTTTAATTGTCTTGTCTGAGTCTTATTTTGTAAACAATATTTTTGGGTCTGTAGTTGTCATTCTTTTGGTAGATAGATAGAATGTCTGTAACTAAACAATTGTCTAAACTTTATAAAACTTAGTAATGCATTGTGGTTGTTCTTATTCAATACTTGTGCATGATTCAACCATCGATCGTCACCGCGCCGTGGATTCCGCACACAGCGCTGGGGGTGTGACAGGTTGGTATCAGAGCCAAGGTTATAGAGAACTAGGAAATACCCAATAACTATTGACCTAGACTATAACCTAAGCTACCCCATAGGATTAAGTGCTATAGGCTTGAGGATACTTAGGATTTAAATAAACTTTAGTAAGCATTAAATCTACACTAAGCCTGGAAGATCTTGGGGATACCTTTCTAAGATTAGATATTGAGTCAAGGAATGTGGATTGGAATTCTATAATTTTAGAAACCGAACTAAATTTCTCAACACATATTCATCAAAGGATGTCAGAGGCAAAGATTTGTATTCTTATCAGCTTTGATCTGAAATTCTCATCATGTTATCATTATCATGTATTCATCATCATTAGGACTTCATAACTTAGACTATGTGCAACACTATTCTTTAGTTGAAGTTCAAACCAGGAGATCATTATGCTCAATACTGTAAGTATTGGTAACCTAGGATAATTAACCTAGGACACATATGCTAAAACCTAAGTTCTTGATTTCAAGTAAATTAAGAACCACGGTTTACACAATCATAACCATATAAGATACAATCATTTGAGATACAATCATTGTGTGAATCAACCATGTGTGAATCAATCAAGTGTGTGAATCAATACAATTGAGTTGCCAAATGCTAGCAAGGGCACGATTGTGGTATATCGAAGCGGTGGTGGGATGTCGGCTAGGCTGGCAGTTTGCTTGATCCTACATATGCCCTATATATAAGCTATCTTCGGTATACCGGGAAAGTGTCAGTGTGTAGGTTTAGTGGGGTAATCTTATGAAACATTGTACATTATCATCTGAGATGTATACTAACCGGTTAACTGTTATATATGTTTACTACTTTTATGTGTATTTTCTCATATTACAATTGAATGATAATATTGGTAGGATGAATATATTACTAATTTATTTTATGAATTCAATTGTAAAATTTATCATTTCTGACCCGCTTTTGACTTTCTCTTCGTAGAATGCCTCCTCGACGTAATACTAACGGTGAGGGTTCAACAAGTGGCAACGATGTTGAGATCAACAAAATCGCCTGAATTATCGCCGTACATATGAAAGAGGTTATTCCAGGCATGGTCACTGATATTACCCAGAACCTTCGGGGGAGTACCAGTGATTCAACGAACAACTCACACACCAACGCCACTGGAACTGCTACCTTCACTTTCAAGCAGTTTAATGATGCTAAGCCTCCTAAATACGCTAGTACTGAGGGAGCCACCGGCCTACTGCAATGGCTGGAAAGCATTGAGGTTATCCTAGACTTCACCGGATGTCCAAAAAACCTAAAGGTCAAGATGGCTTCAAGCGCTTTTCACAAGGGCGCTCTCACTTGGTGGAATTCTGAGAAGAACACAAGAGGACGGGAGGTTGCTTTGGCCTTACCGTGGGAAAATTTCATGAAACTACTTGTGGAGCAGTTCTGTCCACGTCATGAGCTGAAGAACCTGGAGGCCGAAATGTGGACTTTGGCCCAGGATAGCGGTAAAAATTCAAGGTACACAACTTGTTTCCATGAGTTGTGCATTTTGGTCCCACATATGGTTACTCCTCTGTCCCGCAAAATAGAGAAGAACATTGAAGGACTGCCACTAGTCATCAGGGGAAATGTTATGGGAAGCAATCCCACTACTTTGGAAACGACAATTCATCTTAGTGCTACTCTAACTGAAGAATATGTCAAAGCTGGCGTCCTCACTCGTAAAGGTTACAAGAGGGCACAAATTGATGAAGTCAAGAAACCCGAGCAACACCAACACAAGAAAAAGAAGCAGAACACAATCAAGAACTTTGCAGCCATGACTATAGCTGCACATATTCAAGCCACTCCCATTACTGTTGTTCCACAACCTGCTACGGTCAGAAAGTCGTACACTGGACCGTACCCACTCTGCACAAAGTGCCAATACCATCACTTACCCACTATTCCATGCAGAAATGTCTCAAGTGTGGAAGATTTGGACACTTGGCAGCAACGTGCCGAGCCACTCATCTTGTTACTGCTACCACTACCATTGTTCCTACTACTACAGGTGGAAAAGCCTGTTATAATTGCGGAGCAGAGGGACACTTCACAAACCAGTGTCCATATCTCAACAACACAAATGCTACATTCACCACACGTGCTTTTGTTATTGGAGCTACCGAAGCACGTGAGGAGCCGGCAGTCGTCACGGGTACATTTCTCATCAATGGTCATTATGTTTCTATCATATTTGATACCGGCGTAGATAAAAGTTTTTTCTCTGCCACTACTGCATCATTGTTGAATATACAACCATCTATACTTGCTGCTCCATACATGGTAGAAGTAGCTGATGGTAAGACCATAATGGTGAACTCAATAATTCTTGGTTGTGAATTAAGATTAAACGGCCATGTTTTCATCATCGATCTTATTCCTATGACAATCGGAAGCTTTGAAGTCGTAGTGGGAATGGATTGCCTGTCCAAAAACAATGTCGAAATTGTATGCTCGGAGAAACTTATTCGAATTCCCCTACCATCCGGCAAAACGTTAAGAGTCTTTGGGGAAAAACCATGTCGTGATCTGAAGATTGTATCATGCATTAAGGTCAAGAAGTATTTGAGGAAGAAATACTACGACTTTTTGGCACACGTGGTAGAGAAGAAACCTTAAAAGCAAACAGTTGAAGACGTTCGGATCATCAGAGATTATCCGGAAGTGTTTCCAGAAGACTTGCCTGGACTACCACCAGTACGATAAGTGGAGTTTAGAATCGATCTCGTCCCTAGAGCGAACCTAGTGGCGAAGTCACCATATCGATTAGCACCATCTGAGATGCAAGAACTGTCTAGTCAACTTCAGGAACTTCTTGACAAAGGGTTCATTAGACCGAGTTTCTCTCCATTCGGAGCTCCGGTTCTCTTTGTCAAGAAGAAAGATGGTTCGTTTTGTACGTGCATCGACTACCGTGAGCTAAAAAAGTTGACAATCAAGAACAAATATCCTCTACCTAGGATCGATGATCTATTTCACCAATTACAGGGGGCAACTTGCTTCTCTAAGATCTACTTACGGTCCGGGTATCATCAGTTGCGGGTAAATGATGAGGATATACCAAAGACTGCATTTAGGACTCGATATGGACACTACGAGTTCGTGGTTATGCCATTTGGACTGACCAATGCACTGGTAGTTTTCATGGACTTGATGAATAGAGTTTGCAGGCCATACTTCGATCAGTTAGTTATCGTTTTCATCGATGACATACTGATTTATTCCAAGACAGACACTACAAAAAACTAGGCTTTTTAGGACTGAAAAATCAGTCCTTGATAATTTGCAATCAGTAGCTAATAGATATCGGAGACTGATTAGGGACTGAAAAATTCAGTGACGGATACCTAGTACTAGATAACGGTCATAGTAACTGAAAATCAGTCCCTATCTGTATTGCACAACTAGGAATAATATCTAGTACCAGATATGTAAATACTTAGTCCTTAATATGGACAATAAAACCACACCAAATTAGTCTCCTATGCATGTTTTAGCGACTATAATTCAGTCTCGGTTTGTATGATATATCATTCCCAAATGGATGATTATAGGGACTGAAAATCTGTCGTAAAACAATATATTTGTTGTCCCAGATACATTTATTTAGTTTTGCGACTAAAATTAATCAGTTTCCAATAAGAAGTTTTTAAGACTGAAATTTAGTTTTTGATATAAGTCAATTTTAGTCGTTAATATGATTGTTTTATGGACTGAAAATTAGTCAATGTTAGTGTTGTATTTTAGTCTCTAATACGTATTATCAGACACTGATAATCAGTTCAGGATAATACTTAAGTTCAGTCTATAATATGTTTAGTTACTACATAAAATCAGTCTCAAAAGAATAATTTATTTTAATTTTAATACTGGAAAATAGTTTCTAATACAATCTGATTTAGTATTCAATATGCATTAACATTCTATAATGCATATCATAAATATCATTCATAATTTTATTTCTTATGTTTCAAGAATCTCAATATATTCAACCATTAACATTATAGCAATAATCAATCAAACCACCAATTTATCCGTTCAAAAACAAGAAAAAGTAATTTACAATGTAATAAAATTAAAAAAAAACATCTTCACTAATATTCTAGGTAGTGTGATAACTATCATCGGACAGTCCTTCTGAATCATGAGCGCTATCGGTCACTGGCGTAGGAATATGTTCTCAAATTATGGAAACTTTGTGCTTATAAAATCTGACATCCTTTGATATTTTTCATTACTATGCTCGAGTTCCTTCTTGAGTGCAATCACCTAGTTTTTCAGATTCTCATTGGTATGACTTGAATCTTGATGAGTTGATTGGACACTCGTGTTCATCCAGCTATCTTTTTTCCTCAGCACCGGCCCTACACCTACCTCCCATGAAGATTGCAATGTTTTCTGTTTGCCACAAACACTTTGGATGGCTTCCTTTTCAAGGTCGTGTTCTATAGTGGTAGTAATCGCGGTTCCTTTCAAAGTTAATTCATTAACGGCCGCCTTTTTATGCTCGATAATGTTTTCCTGAGAAGGTAAAAAGAAATAGAACATTATTAATAAATAATATCAACCAAAAATTAAAGTTAGACAAGACTTCAATTTTATATGTAAAGATATTCTAAAGAGATGCTTACGTATTCAATTCTTGCATGATCGTTTAACCATCCACGTTTCTTTGCATTAAAATGCATGTTGTAGTAAACTTGTAATGGGCTAGGGGGCATTTGAGTCTTAGGATTTATCTGCCATCATAAAATTTAAAAAACTGAAGAATAAAGATACTATAAAAAGAATGAAATCATTAATTTTTTCATATATAAAAATTATACTTTCGAAGAGTTGTGCAGCGATGTTAATTAAATGTTAAAGTGTGTGCAGCCATGTTGATTTAGTGTTCAAGTGTGTGCAGCCATGTTGATTTAGTGTTCAAGTGTGTGCAGCCTTGTTGATTTAGTGTTCAAGTGTGTGCAGCCATTTTAATTTTGTGTTAAAGTAGGTGCAGCCATGTTGATTTAGTGTTAAAGTAGGTGCAGCCATGTGGATTTAGTGTTAAAGTAGGTGCAGCCATGTCGATTTAGTGTAAAAGTAAGTGCAGCCATGTTACTTAAGTGTTCAAGTATGCAGCCATGTTGCTTTAGTATTCAACTATGTGCAGCTACAACTAGTCAATTATATGTAGTTGGTTAAGCTTATAATTTTTATTTAGTATTTTCAATTACACGTATGCATCTGATAGCATTAGCAAAGTATTATACTAGTGTTAAAGTAGGTGCAACCATGTTGATTTAGTGTTAAAGTAGGTGCAGCCATGTGAATTTAGTGTTAAAGTAGGTGCAGCCATGTCGATTTAGTGTAAAAGTAGGTGCCGCAGCCATGTTACTTGAGTGTTCAAGTATGCAGCCATGTTGCTTTAGCATTTAAGTATGTAGCCATGCTGCTTTAGGATTCAACTATGTGCAGCTACAACTAGTCAATTATATGAGCTGGTTAAGTTTATAATTTTTATTTAGTATTTTCAAGTACACACATGCATCTGATAGCATTAGCAAAGTATTATACTAATTATATGTAGCTGGTCAATCATATTATTTATGGATTAAAGTAAACTAAACAACCAGAAGGTATTACTTCATATGCATTGTAAAAAGAGATAAGCCATCTAGTTAAATAATTTTAAATGAAGTATTGCATATTTTGAATCAGTACCATTAACAACAAACAAGTATAGGTTTTATCAACTAATATACATGAGAATACTAACATATATGGCCATTTAGAAAAATGCAACTTGCTATAACACTTAATAACATAATATACCATATAACCGATTAAGACATGAATGGTTTAGTTTAAATTGTCCATTATGGGTTATTTGTGGTCAATTGCCTTAATTACGGATTTTAAAAATAATTATGATTATTAGAACTTAACTGTCAATATATAAAAATGAATACAAATTACAAGCTGGTTGAAAAAAAAGACCAACAATAATCTTCTCAAAACATATTTAGATAATAAGATGAACAATTATTAATTTAAAACACACAATAACACATTATTTGATTTTATAAGGTGTAAATCTTACCATTTGGTATACATGATTAGATATTGAACGAGAGCCCCCTCTGCTTGTGTTCACTTGTTTTGCTCTGTTTTCTTCCATCTTATCACTATATTTCTACGAAATTAAAATTTTTAATGCGTGTTAAAACACAAAAAATAAGAAAATTATTCATGAATATTTATTATGTTTTATAAAAGTAAATACATTAAACTAACCCGGGTTTTCTCTAACTCCCAATAGTTGCACAAATGATTCCAATCTTCTTCGCTCCGACAATCAGGCTTCATATTTGATCTTGCCACGAGCGGATTTGTTTTTCCTCCGTTTTTCTTCCAATGCTGACTCAAAACACCTCGTGTGCGTTTCCAGTGGGCGCGGAGTCGAGCATCTACATATTCCATAAAAACATTATCAGCTCGCAACAATTCAAAGCTTCCCTGCATTGAATATTTATGTTACTAAAATAAATTTAAATTTAACATCATAATATATTGAAATTTTTAGAAGTAAAATATAAAAAACTTGCTTCCAGTTTCTCATACGTAAGTGTTTTAATTTCTTTTGGCACTGAATCCCAAGTGTGAAAATTCATCGGACACACATTCCGAATGACGATTCCACACTCGGTAGCAAATTTTGTTGCTGAGGTCCCAACAAACGTTTTTGTTTGCTTATCCATAGTCAATGGGATTTTAGTACCCTCAGGCAAATTATGTAAAGTCCGAGCAACACTATGATTTATATTAGGACCACGCCTTTTTAGTGGATCAGCACGTTGTTCTCCAGCAGGTCTTTCAGCAACAGGTTGTTCAGTAGCATGTTGTACTTCAGGATCAGTTTCTTCTTCAACTGCAACAGGTTGTTCTGCAACTAAACCATGTTTTAATCGATTATATGGTAAATCATGTTATTAACAGTTATAGAAAAGTTGTATTTGTCTAAATGGTAATTTAAGTCGTTGCTGGTTTAACGTGTGTAAGTTAAATGATAAAACGTAGACTTGTGTTACAACGACCGATGCGTGTGTTAGAGAGCGACATTTAAGTCATTATGACAAAAACGAGTATTTAAAATCCGTGATTGAAGCAGTTTACAAAAAATAACCCATAATCGACAGTTTCAGTAACTAAACCATGTTTTAATCCGTTATATGCTATATCATGTTATTAACAGTTATAGAAAGTTGTATTTAAGTCAATATGAAAAAAACGAGTATTTAAAATATGTAATTGAAGCAGTTGATACTGTACGGATGCATTCATATACAAAACAAGGCGTATATAAAGTAAATACTGTACAGATGCATTGATATTCAAAAGTATAATCCTTTATTTGTATATCAGTTGATAAAGATACTTGAACAGATGATGCATATACAAGAGTTTTATATTTGACTACAAATGTGGAATTTAAAATATCAAATAATAATTTCAAAGTTGGCAGCTACAAATAATTGACGAAATCCAGCTGCACATACTTGAATACCAAATCAAGATATCTGCACAAATTTAAATACTAAATCAACATATTGCATCTGCAGTTAAATATAAATATTCGATTACTGAAAAAAAATTGTTTGAAACTTGAAGAATTGCAGCTGCATATACCTGACTTGATGTAGCTGCACATACATCACCAGACCTGCAAAAAAATTTAAGAATTGCAGCTGCATATACCTGACCAAACAGTGGCAGCAAGTAGCAAGGCCCAGACAACAGTAGGCATTAGGCCGCAGCAAGCCTAAGGAAAGCACCCAATGTAACATCTGTGCCGGAATCGTTACCGGAACAGTAAACTGTACAGTAACTTGTACAGTAACTCAAGTACACATTACGGGAAACTATGTTATGCAATTGATACATTTCTGATTAGCATGAAACTATTAAACGGTTTTCTGAATCTGACTTAAACCTTAGGGTTTAACAGTCAGAAACATGTCAGACAACACAGTGTTGAAACATAGATACTTGATATGATACCATTGTGTATAAACACGTATGTGAGGTTAAACAAGACAAAACTTTAACGGTTATTGTTATGGAACGCTAAACAGACGAATTATTCGTATGGGTGACGATCTATACGAATGATACTGATAGTTTAACGTTCTGAAATAATGACTTAACAGTAGAAAACAAGAATCAGAAAGCCAAACCATCGACGTGTTCGTTCGAATGACGATTCGAATGAATACGCGCGATGGCGACGCGATCTGATGAAACGTAAAACGATTTGAACGATTATAATTTTAAGGAAACATAATATTTCCTATTTTACAATTTTGAAACTCATCATAAAATGATTTTAACTAAACTATTTTATTAAATCGCGAAGGAAATTAACGAAACGCGAAAATTATGAAACGCGTAAAAATAATTAAATTCGACAAATAAATTAATGCAACGATAATTAAAATAATGTTTTTATTAGAAATAAATAAATGTTTAACTTGTTAAAATAAACTATTTTTATTTTACCATTTATACGCGTAAAGAACCGGATACGCGACGAAAACGCGAACCGAGCAACCGAAACGAACCCGAATACCACATAGGGTATAAAAACCCTAAATGAAAGAGTTTCTTTCATTTTTCATTCAAAAACTCTCTCTCTCTTCGAATTTTCCGGCCAAGAAACTCACCACCACCAAACCACCTTCAAAACCTTGTATCTTGATCATTTCTTCACCGATTTGGGTGATTCTTGCGCCCACGCGAAGCCCTTGATCTCCTCTACGTGAAAGTACAATGGATCGGAGAGTTTAACCAGCCAAACTCGAGGTAATGAGCGTGAAAAGTCACGGGTTTTAGGGTTTTCACTATTTTTGTTCGACCTAGAATACGTGACCTGCATATACATATCATACACACACACCACGTTTTGATGACCGAGACCACACCCCAACATCTTAGCGAAAAACAGATCCTGAAACAAGGATGAACGAGGATGAAGAAGAAGGAGTCGAACCAGGGTTCGTCATCTGGTGGCCGAACCATATACATGGCAGGCGAACCCTGTGTAAACCACGTCCGACGAACCAGTTGAGGCTGCCGAACCTCCGGTGAGTTAACCGAACCATTACAACCGCCAAACCTTTCCCATGCTCGCGAAGCTACCATGTTGCCGAACCATTGGAGAATCACGAGTCCTTGGATAAGAACGAATCAGTTGGGGCGAACCCTGCATGCTGTTCACGAACCATAGGAACCTACGAACCCTACAGGGACCCGAACCCTTGGCCTAATAAACTGCCGAACCCCGGGATGCGCCACGAACCCTCGGTCACCGAACCTTGATGTCTGAGTCTGAGTCACGAACCAACATGATGACTAGCCGAACCCTAGCTGCTTCTTTTCTCACGAACCCTTGTTCTTTTCCAGTCGAACCCTACTGCACAAGTCACGAACCATTCAAACTCAGGCGATCCCATACCTGCATTTTTGGTCACGAACCTTATAGATAGAACGTAGGGTTCGCTGTTAAGGGTGCCTCGTTTTTGAATTATTGAGCGGACAAGAAGCTGGTCCAGTCTTCGGTGTAATCAGCCCACAGCCTAAGTGCACCGACCCCATTTCCTTTAGTGGCCCAACAGTAGACCACGTCCATTTATTTCAGCAACATTTTTGGCCCAAGAAAATTTGATTATGCCACTTTTCAACTGGCCCAAACAGCCACCATCTTTAGCCCAATTTTAATACCAAGGCCCAACCCAAGGCGTGTACCCATGGAATGGTCTTAGCCCAAACAGCCCCATTAGACCCATGATTATTTATTGGCCCAACACTATATTTGAACAACCCACCTTGCTATTCGGCCCATATCACCTAGGGACGGCCCAACATAAACCTTTGGCCAAATTGGAGCATTTCGACCCAACACACATAACCGGCCCACCCACATACCCATGATGGGCAAAAGTCACAATTACTAGTACAATGGGTTGTCCGGCCCAATAGAATTGAATACACGTTAAATGTTTGAATAACTAGTAGAAACAATAAAACAAAGGATAAATACAATTATGGAATATTAAAGCTATGGTTAAGATGATGACTAGTTCAAAGCAAATTGCATTATGGAATAAAAGTCTTGTACATTAAATGAAAGCTTGAGCATAAATGAACAAGTAGGAAACCTCTAACGATGATGAATTGGGGCCGGATAACAAACAAGAAATTCAAGTGTTAGTCAATTTTAGGACTAACACTTACACGCACATCAAATTCTTATGAACTTACACTTATAAAATACAACGTTATGAAATCAATACAGGAGCGTGAACATTACATCAAGAACAAATCAAGAGAGCGTGCATTCTTATTTTACTTAATCAAGCACTTCGGACATAAGGTGAGTTCATTTGTCCCTTTTCAAATTTATTTGTTTTTACTTCGGGACTGAGAAGCATGTTAAACATTTTCATAAAACACTTGAAATGTTATTTAATGCTTTAGACATAAACACGTTATTTATGTTGAAACTTATACTTGAGACTTAGAATACTTTGAAAAACAATAGACTTGAAACTTATACTTTAAACTTGAGGCTTGAAAACATATGTTGGATGCCTATGAGACTTGATCTTTATGCTATAACAATATGCTTAAACATGGTGATTGATGCTTATGTTGCAAACTAGAAGCTTAGATTATACACTCGATGCTTAAACTAAGTGCTTAATGCTTATGTAATAAACTATATTCATAAACTATATTCTTAAACTATATTCTAAAACTATATTCTTAAGCTATACTTGTGATGCTTATGCTATAAACTATATTCATAAACTAGATGCTTATGTTATAAACTATATTCTTAAACTATACTCGTAATGCTTATGCTATAATCTATATTCATAACCTAGATGCTTAATGCCATATACTAATGCCCAGTGCCGATGCTATAATGCAAATACCATATGCTTACTATGCTTAAATGCTCGAAATGCGTGGAGTGCTCTTAGTGCTATAAACTTTGAAAGCTATAAACTTATTATGCAAAAGCAACGGTTTGGCCTCTCAGTGCTTGCCTCTCAGGTTGCTAAACTTAAAAGCTATAAACTTGTTATGCAAAAGCAACGGTTTGGCCTCTCAGTGCTTGCCTCTCCGGTTGCTAAACTTAAAAGCTATAAACTTGTTATGCAAAAGCAACGGTTTGGCCTCTCAGTGCTTGCCTCTCCGGTTGCTAAACTTAAAAGCTATAAACTTGTTATGCAAAAGCAACGGTTTGGCCTCTCAGTGCTTGCCTCTCCGGTTGCTAAACTTAAAAGCTATAAACTTGATAAGCTAAAACAACGGTTTGGCCTCTCAGTGCTTGCCTCTCCGGTTGTTAAACATTGGATGCTATAAACTATTGACTATGGAAGAACAATAGTTGGTCTCTCAGTGCTTGCCTTCATGTGTTCTTCCTAGTCGGGACTTGAAGAACAATAGTTGGTCTCTCAGTGCTTGCCTTCATGTGTTCTTCACAGTCAGGACTAGAAGGCACCTATTATGGTCTCTCAGTGCTTGCCATAGGGTGACCTTTATAGTCGAGACTTGAGGGGTAGACTTATGGCCTCTCAGTGCTTGCCATACAGTGATCCTTCAATGTCCACTCATGCTATAAACTTAAACATAATGCTAAAGCTATAAACGAAATGGAGGGTAGGTAAGACGCTTAATTATCATTAATACCAATGTCCTATGCGACTTAGTATGTGGTGGGATGTTGGCTAGGGCTTGTTCCCTTACATATGCCCTATATATAAGCATACCGAGTTGGATGATACAGGTGGTGTTAATGAGATTAAGGTTGTTACCTAGGGGATGCACGAATGCTTTTGGGACAACATCATAAACTTTTAAACACGATGCTTGTTAAACATATGGAAGCTATTACATACAAATGCTATAGACTTGTAAACTTTGAAAACAGTAAACTAAAGCTAAGATGAAGGATGAATCGAATGGAAGGTAAAATGCTTAATTATCATTAACAGCAATGTCCTATGCGACTTAGTATGTGGTGGGATGTTGGCTAGGGCTTGTCCCTTACATATGCCCTATATATAAGCATACCGAGTTGGATGATACAGGTGTTGTTAATGAGATTAAGGTTTTACCGAAAGAGGTTTGCTAAAACTATTTTTCAACTTATAAACTTATTGAATTCACCAACCGTTGTGTTGACTTGATCTTTTTACATGCTTTCTCAGGTAACGCACAGGAATAGGCTTAAGCTTTTGGATTGCATACTAGGATGCCAGTTAGCAGACCTAGTAGACTTTGGAGAAGCACATGTTTTGCTATGGAAGCTATACACTTTTGATATCTTGTACAGTTACAAGATATAAACATGATATTCTTTTGATAGGTTTACCTAGTTAAATTGCGGAACATTTATAATGTAATTTAACTTTGTAATCCTAATTATCATTTGATTTTGCTTTAGTTATTCTTAAACATTGATGCTATGTAAACAATCTGATCATCACGATTATCACCCGCGATATCACGCCTCGGGAACCTTCCGCCCGGCGGGGACTCCGATCCAACCCCGCCGGCTCGGGGTGTGACACCCAAGAACAGCAGCTCAAAGACACCACTCTACAATCCATGTTTAGGGGCCAAAGCAATCAGCCCCATTCCACTTCCAAAACCAGCCACCCCACAGCACCCAATAACAGCAAAATCAACAACAAAACCCAATAAATGATGATGACAGTGGGTCTTTGATAAAACTAAATCAAACCAAGAACCAAAGGCATCAAAACTACAACACCTAATACCCCATGGTAAAAAAAAATTGCCAGCTAGTAGAATGACTAACACAATACAGCCACATATATCCGAAAACAGAATGCAGCCTATCAGTCCACCAGCAGCCCACAATACCCCAGCACCAACCAACTCAGCATGAATCCCAAAAAATTGCGCCAGTTACTGGCCCACCCTGAAAGCCACAAGCAACAACACAAACATTTCCCTTCCACATAAGGTAGCGCAAAACCCTTATACATCTTAAAAAACATCCAGACGGCCATAACCCCCTAGGGCCAGAAGAGAACCCAGCCAAGTAGCCACCAAAAAACAGAAAGAAAGGGGACTCCCCCATCACACCAGCCCCAAAACCACCCTCAACAGGCAAAAAACAACAACCGATCCCATCAACAAAAAAACCAAAGGCCCTCACAAACCTCACAAAGAGTAGGCCTCAGACCTATTGAGCCTGGACCCTACATTGTAGCCAGTACTTATGATCACAATGGAGCCACTCAAGCCCAGCAACAGCAGGCCGCATGACCCAATCAACTACTAGGGCCTTGCTGCAGCTCTCGTCTGTCTCAGGCATGCCCTGCTGATCATAGTAGGCAATGGCCTGCTGCTCATAGTCTGATTCGCACTGGATCAGAGTCTATGGATGATGGTACTGGTCAAAACCTGGGCTGGCATGTTGCAAAAACCTGACCAGGTGCAAACCAAATTAGTATATCTGATGCAAATCAAACACAACCTAGTATATGTTGGTAAACCTAGTACTCACATTAGTATATCTGATGCAAACCAAACACATTACCAAATCTGAAGTAAACGAACATAAAAAATTGGAGTCTCAAGTGCAACACTTTGTCAAACCAAAATCCATAACCAAACAAACCCAACATAATAGTTTGATGTTGGTACACACAATAGTAAAATCTGATGCAAACAACCAAAAAAAAGTTGAGGTCTAATGTGCAGCATCTGGTCAAACCAAGATCCAAACAAAACCATCCCAACTTAATAGTTTGATATTGGTAAACCTAGTGCTCACATTAGTAAATCTGATGCAAACTACCAAAAAAAAATTGAACTCTAAGATGCAGTTTGTATATATATTCACATATCAAAAAAAATAACATAATAAGTTTATAATCATCAAAATCAACAATTGACGCGAATAAATTGGGTCATTGATCTAAATATCAGCTGCAAATTGAAGAACAAAAGTTGTAGTTGCAGCAACTTGAATGCCTGAAACTTCACCAGCTGTAGCAAATTGAAGATGAATTCCAGTGCCATATGCGGTTAATAAAAAGACTGCATCATCCATAAATTGAAGATCAATAGCATCTGTTGTAAAAAAACATGCCGGATAAATGATGAAAATTACTCTTCCGGACCTACATCAGATCAAAGACCATTTACTCATTTATATTCAACACAAAGCATGAACTTCACCCGATGCCAGCCATAACAAAAATACTATAAAGCATGACCTTCACCAGCTACTACCAAGGCCAAAGAACCCAACCAGCAACCATCAACCCAAAAAATAACCGTGGGCCATAAGAACCACCATTATGACACTCCATGAGCCAGAAGGCCACGCCCTAGGGTCGCACCATCAACTAATGTTAACCAGGTATATCAACTGGCCGAGTGGTTAAATAATGATGGGGGATAAGGGCATTGATGCGACAGTAGCCGGGCACAGAGACATCTTAATAATATTTATGTACTAAAAAAATTCAATGCTACACACCTATATATAGCAAACAACAAATACATGACATGAATACCCAATCAACCAGTTGCTCATGCAACTAATGTTAAACTGCAAAGAAGAAGTAATCTATGGATTGCTCATTTAAATTGAACAACTGCAGGTTACATATTATTCACATTACTGATTGTTACCTGGATATGAATTCAATCATCACTAGTAGTTGGAATATCAGAGCAAAACACATGATTGTTACCTGGATATGAGTTCAATCAGAAATAGAATAATTACCAAATACCTATATTATCTTCTCTAATAATTACCTAGTAGACAACTTCTATGCTATATTATAAGGGTTGAACCAATAAATCATAAAACAACAAATTCACACATGCATTAACTTGAATAAGAATATTTACCTATATATGAAAATTTAAAAAATACACGAGACTTCAAAATACGGTAAATCTTCTTGAAGTTATCTCAACAGAATTGACTTCTAATTTTACCTGCAATCATAAGATTAATAGTGGTAACAATAATATGAGTATTAGAAATATAAATAGTCAAAAGATGACACAAGTATAGACTTAACATTACCAATCATCATCATCATCTTCTGAATCAACAATTTCATATGACTATAACATCCAGTACTAGAATAAAGAAGAACTAATACAGAGCTCACCATCAACATACATTGCAACCAAGAACTACAAAACTTATCCAATACCTAACCAACCAATTGACTTTAACTCAATTCTCATTCAATTCAATTTTCTGAATCTCGTAGGAAATTTATTTATTATTTTATTAGTCTATTTGATAATGATTACAATTCTTTCAAGTAAATTTCGATAAACTTTTTAGATTAACCAAACAAGATTAGGTTAACATTAGGCCTTTTAGCATAATCACATATAAGATTAGCCAAAAAAAATAAAAAAACCATCAAATAGGTAATGTTTACAAGCAATAAACTTAAACAAAATACTATATATAAGAACAACAACATGTCAACTACAGATGTGAGGAATACAATTTGCAATAGTTTCATGATCATTGTAGAAGATCAAAAAGATGATCCGGCTGATTTTTTTGTTCATCTGGTCCATTGCAGGATTTATTGTACTCTCATAGTTTCACTTTGCCTAAAGTTATATTATTATGTCTCAACATATATTCTGGTGCACAACTATTGTTGAAGATTTAGGCATCTGGGCATTTTGTATTTTGTGATATTATCATCAACTTGGGAGTTCTTGAAGTGATAGACAGTGGAGGATTGATACATGCTTGTATCATATAACCTCAAATTGAGGTGAACACCATATTAAATGGGTTCACTCTACGGTACCCATGAAATTGTAGAATTGAAAGATAAACCTAATTGAGTGATTACTCTAATGACAAAGGGAAATTCTAGAGCTTGGAATAAAATTCGAATGACAACTTCAAATTACCTCCAATTACCTCTCTCGGTGGTGGCTTGATGGAGCAGGGATGGTCGATCGGTAGTGGCAGCAAGAGCCTGGAATAAAATTCGAATGACAACTTCAAATTACCTCCAATTACCTCTCTCGGTAGTGGCCTGATGGAGCAGGGATGGTCGATCGGTGGTGCGTTGATGAGGTCGATCGATGGTGGTTTGGTGATGAGGTCGATCGATGGTGGTCCATGTAGCAGTGATGACGTCGATTGGTGGTGACCTGATGGAGAAGAAATGAGCAATCAGTCATTGCTGGTGGATCAGGGATGTTTCGATCTAATAAGTGGGTTATGGCGGGTGTTCAATAACAGACTGAGCCTTGCTGTGGTCTTCAGATGTGCTGGTGTTCCTGGGCTTAATTTCATACAACCTAAATTTTTGGGTTTGTTTATTTTGAACCATCCACAAATATCAATAAATTCTTATGTGTAAAGTATAAAAACATTTTCTATATTTTTAAATATATTTTCTTTTTTTATATAATGGTTGATCTAAATGAATAAGATGAAAAAATCGATTCGATTTGATCTAAAACAACCTAGGCTTAATTTCAATCTCGATAAATTTTACTTATAAATCTCATACTTAAATGGCCGATACGTATGTTTGTAAACTTGGGCTTGCTCATTTCCGATTTATTAACTATTTTATTTATATTTATAATTATTTTCATACTATGCTGCAAATTTTAATTATTTTAAGAACTGCATATAAATAAGTCATTTTATCATAATATTATACAATCATTAAAATATTACTCACACAATATATATTTATATATATGTATTAAATAAAAATTATATAGATAATAGATTCATTTAACAATGAGAGTCGGTTATAACTCGGTAAGTGAGTCATGGTTTATATATATATTTTTTAATCTGCATAGTAGTACCTAATATCATTGTTATAAGTTATAATAGCTATGAGGAATGATTTTTATTCTTTTAAAATAATATAGGTTACGTTTATTAAAGAATAAATATCATACCATAGTTTCTCCGTCATCAAAAACCCATTAAAGGATAAATATCCACCTCAACTAACCTTCCTAAGACTGGTTTTAAGTGCTCATCATATGTATACTTTTGTAACAAAATAAGAATCTAAAAAATAATAATTGGTCATTTCTTCTAACAATAAAAGTCATAATTAAATATCAGTTCTTTGTTCTCTTGTAAATATTAAAACCGAATGTTAGTCCCTAATATTCTCTAACAAGTTTGGTTCATTTTTTTATATAAATGACACATATTTAAGACTGAAATTCATTACCTAATAATTTTCCCTTTTTAGCTATATTTGTCCCAAATATATTGGCGACTGAAACACAATCTTACATAAGTATTTAATATATTAGAGACTGATTATTAGTCACTAATTTTCCCTTTGTAAATATTAAAACTGAATGTCAGTCCCTAATATTATCTAATAAATTTGGTTCATTTTTTTGATATAAATAACACCTATTTAAGGCTGAAATTCATTACCTAATACTTTTCCCTTTTTAACTATATTTGGCTTAAACATATTAGCGACTGAAAAACTGTCTTAGATAAGTAGTTACTATATTAGAGACTGATTATCAGTCACTAATTTTTAAGAAAAAAATTCAGTCTCTAATATTTTTTGCAACTGAATATTTAGTCCTAAATAGTAAGTATCAAAGACTGATATATCATTCTCTAAGAATTTAGTCTCTAAAGATCACTTTTTTGGTAGTGAGAGCAAGAACATCAGGATCATTTGAGGAAGGTCTTGGAACTGCTAAGAACTGAACAGTTGTACGCCAAATTTTCTAAATGCGAATTTTGGCTAAAGGAAGTTCATTTCTTAGGTCACATTATCAACAAGGATGGGATACATGTAGACCCAGCGAAGATTGAGGCAATTAACAGCTGGATCACTCCATCTACTCCAACGTAGATTCGTTCATTTCTGGGTTTGGCATGTTATTACAGAAGGTTCATCGCGAATTTTTAAAAGATCGCCTTGCCACTTACCACTTTGACTCAGAAAAGTCAAGCGTTTATATGGGGGAAGAAACAAGAAGATGCATTTCAACTTCTTAAACAAAAGTTATGCAACTCCCCTATCCTCAGTCTTCCAGAGGGCAGTGATGATTTAATTGTCTACTGCGATGCTTCAAACCTTGGTCTCGGATGTGTACTTATGCAACGAGACAAGGTGATTGCGTATGCTTCAAGATAGCTTAAGGTTCACGAGAAGAATTATACTACTCATGACCTTGAGTTAGGGGCTGTGGTCTTTGCACTGAAGATTTAGAGACACTACCTTTATGGTACAAAATGTGTCATCTATACAGACCACAAGAACCTACAACACATCCTCAATCAGAAAGAACCCAACATGAGACAACGGCGTTGGGTTTAGCTTCTAACTGATTACGAATGCGAGATTCGTAACCATCCGGGTAAATCCAATACGGTGGCGGATGCTCTTAGTCGTAAGGAACCGGTCAAGCCAATGCGTGTAAGAGCCATGGAGATCAACACACAACCAAACTTGAAAGACTTGATTCATATTGCACAGCAACTAGTGGTAATCGACCATCAACTGAAGGCAAAGTTAGACTGCGGAGTTGAGGATAAACTAGAATCCCGATCTGATGGGGTTTTATACTTTAATGGCCGCATGTGGATTCCAAAGTCAGAAGAACTGCGCACACTCATCTGTGATGAGGCTCATAAGTCACGATACTCAGTTCATCCTGGAGCTGATAAGATGTATCAGGACTTAAAGACATCTTACTGGTGGCCTGGAATGAAGAAAGACATAGCATTATATGTGCGGAAATGTCTAACGTGTTCAAAAGTCACGGCAGAACATCATAAGCCTTAGGGACTTCTGTAGCAACCTGAAATTCCTTAATGGAAATGGGAGCAAATTTCCATGGATTTCATAACCAAGTTGCCGAGAACTCTGTGAGGTTACGATTCGATTTGGGTGATCGTTGATCGACTCACCAAATCTGCTCATTTTCTCGCAATCCGAGAGGATTACAAAATGGAGAAGTTATCCACTTTGTACATCAACGAGATCATCGCGCGTCACGGTACTCCAACGTCAATCATATCCGATTGTGATAGCTGTTTCACTTCTCGGTTTTGGCAATCATTGCAAAAGGCCTTGGGAACCCGTGTTAATCTTAGCACAACATATCATCCCAACCGACGGTCAAAGCGAAAGGACCATCCAAACACTCGAGGACATGCTTCATTCTTGTGTGATCGATTTCGGTGGGAGTTGGGATACTCACCTTCCACTTATCGAGTTTTTGTACAACAATAGCTATCATACCAGCATGTCACACCCCGGGCCGGCGGGGTTGGATCGAAGTCCCCGTCGGGCGGAAGGTTCCCGGGGCGTGATATCGCGGGTGATAATCATGATGATCAGATTGTTTACATAGCATCAACGTTTAAGAATAATTAAAGCACAATCAAATAATATATAGGATTACAAAGTTAAAATACAATAGCAATGTTCTGCAATTTAACTAAGTATACCTAACCAAAAGAATCAAATGTTTATATCTTGTGTATGTACAAGATATCAAAATAATGTTTTTCATCAACAAAAATTGTGCTTCCCAAAAGTCTACTAGGTCCTCTATCTGGGCAGCCTAGTATGCAAATCCAAGAGCTTAAACTTAAACCTGTTCTTCACCTGAGAAAGCATGTAAAAAGATCAAGTCAACACAACGGTTGGTGAGTTCATAAAGTTTATAAGTTTAAAAAAAATAGTTTCACCAACCTCCTTCGGTAAAACCTTAACCTCATTAACTCCACATGTAATATCCAAGTCGGTATGCTTATATATAGGTCATATGTAAGGGAACAAGCCCTAGCCAACATGCCACCACATACTAACCCGGATATGACATTGTTGTTAATAATAATTAAGCATTTTACCTACGAATCAATTCAATCCTCATCAAAGATTTTGTTATCTGTTTCAAAGTATTCATGTCTATTGTATTCATAAGTGTTAGTCTCTCATCATGTTTATCAAGCATCATAGATTCATGCACACATAGTTTAGCAATTACTTATCTCCTATAAGCAGACAATAGCTCTGGAATACCAGAAGTTTAGCATTTACATGTCTCTTATATAGATAATAGCTTAGCATTCATTAGGTTCATGTTTAGCCTTTACATACCTCATATAAGCCGACAAAAGCTCTGGAATACCAGAAGTTTAGCAATTACATGTCCCTTATAACCAGGTAATAGCCCCGTAACGTTACGTTTATGTTTAGCATTTACATACCACATATAAGCCGACACAAGCTCTGGAATACCATAAGTTTAGCAATTACGTGTCCCTTATAACCAGGTAATAGCCTAGAATTGATACTTTCATGTTTAGCCTTTACATACCTCATATATGCCGACAAAAGCTCTGGAATACCAGAAGTTTAGCAATTACATGTCCCTTATAACCAGGTAATAGCTGAGTATCATTATGTTTATGATATTACATGTATCTCACCCCATAGGTACAAGCTCTGGAATACCAGAAGTTTAGCAATTACGTAGACTATGGTTAGATACATGTAAGATGTTTCATGCGCAAGTAATAGTTTCCAAACATAAGGTTTCAAGTATTCAATCATTGATTTATAATGTATATCAGATGTTTATTTCAAGTCTCATATAATAGCATCAAGTCTCATGTAATTGTATCAAGTCTCATGTAATAGCATCAAGTCTCATGTAATTGTATCAAGTCTCATGTAATAGCATCAAGTCTCATGTAATTGTTTCAAGTCTCATGTAATAGCATCAAGTCTCATGTAATTGTATCAAGTCTCATGTAATTGTATCAAGTCTCATGTAATTGTATCAATTCTCATGTAATTGTATCAAAACAATTGATTTTAAGCATTAAGCTTAAAGCATAAGTCACAACATAATTATTATATTTATGTTTAAGCATTAAGTAACATTTCAACAATTTATGAAAATGTTTAACATGCTTCTCAGTCCCGAAGTAAAACAAATAAGTTTGAAAGGGGACAATGAACTCACCTTAGGTCCAAAGTGATTGACTATGTAGTGTAAGAATGTACGCTCTCTTTGTTTGCACTTGATATTATGTTCACGTTCCTGTATTGATTTCACAGTGTTTGTAGTTCATGAGTATTTGTTTGTAATGATTAGTGCGCGTGTAATTGTTAGTGTTAGCCCTAAAGTTGGCTAACACTCGCGAGTCTGGTTTGTCATCCAGCCCATTAGTTTCAAGTTATCATTTATTGAAAAACTTTAAACATTCGTGTAACTTGTCTAAAACTTGTTATCGTTTTACAACTATAAATGTTTATTTCACCAACGTGTTGGTTCTTTGTTCTCATCACTTTCAACGTTTTTTTATAAGCTTATAGGTTACTTGACATCTTTTGGCTGGATAAATTATTGGGCCCTAATATGATAAATTTTGACTTATAAATTATGTGTGTGGCCCGATTAAAAGTATTTGAGCCGTGGGGTTTACATTGGGCCGGTTAAAGGTTATGTGGGCCGAAACACTTATAGACTCAATCAAGGAAACCATGGATCTAATTGTTTCATTGGGTCGACTATGTTTAAGTGGCTTGGGTTGTTTGCATGGCCCGTAGGTGTGGGCCTAGCACAGATGTGGGCCGGTTGATTTAAATGGGCCTTGGGCCGATTGGTAGATTATTGGGCCACCCTATTGGGCTAATGGTAAACAATTTGGCCAAGGACTTATGTTGTTGGGCCGATCAGCAGGTGGGCCGCAACAATTGAAATGGGCCAGGGAATTCACATGGATCTCTCTTGTTTATATTGGGCTTAGATAACGAAAGCAATATGGGCCATGTACCTGGGCCGCATGGGCTGCCATGGGCCAAGGAAAGAAATTATTGGGCCTACCCACACTGGTTCGTTAACATAAAATGCAGTGCCACGTGACTTGACATGAATCGAAGAAACTTGGGCTGGAATTAATTTGTTAGACCATATAACATGTAACCCAGCGAACCTTTATGTCAACTGGCTAGGGTTCGTTTGATGCAGTGGTTCGGCATTGTATCCCCATGCAAGGCTCGTCCATGCTTGAGTGGGTTCGTGGACAGCATTGGTTCACCCAAGGTTCATGGGTCTGGTGGTGTTATAGGGTTCGGCAGAAGAGGCTCCAAAAGAGTTCGCAGCTTCCTTGGAGGTTCGTTGACCACTAGAGCTTGACAGTGGTGGCTAGGTTCGTCACTATGGTTCGCTACTCCCCCATGGTTCGTCACAAGAAGGTTCGTAGCTAGGCTCGTGGGTCAGAAGATTCGCTGGTGATGTGGGTTCGGGCACCATGGTTCGCGAGCAGCACAGGGTTCGCCACCCTGCACATCCACGATCGGCCATCTCCACATCCCGCGAACCATGTGACAACAATCCATCCATCGAGCCTGCTAAGGTTGTAGACCTGCTTTCCCGTCGATTGTGTACTAAAACAAGGTTTCGAGGTGGTGGTTATAGCAAAAAGGGATGACAAATCCGGTTATGTAGGTGGGTTTAACCACAACTCATAGAAAACCCTAATTTCACAGATCTTCATCGCATCATACCTCGTGATTCAGTGGCTGGATCTTCAGATGAGTTGTACTTTCGTGTAGAGGACGTCGAGGGCTACGCGTGGGTTCAAGAATCACCCAAATCCATGGAGAAATGAGGAAGTTATGGTGTTTGGAAGCTTGAGAATGGTGGGTAGTGGTGGTGGCCGGAATTTAAGTTAGAGAGAGAGTGGGTTTTTGATAAAATGAAGAAAAATGGCCTTATTCAAGGCTTATATACCCCGAGGGTATTCGGGTTCATTTCGGTTGTTCGGTTTGTATTTTCGTCGCGTATCCGGGTCGTCACGCGTATTTTTCGTAAATTGAAATAAAAAGAATTATTTTTAGGATTTCTAGAACACAAATATTATTAGAAAACATTTTAAATATCATTGCATTTATTTATTTATCAAATTAGAATATTTTACACGTTTTTACGAAATTTTCGCGTTTCGATTTAATTTTCGCGATTTAAGAAAATAATTAATTTAAATTGTTTTATGATGAGTTTCAAAATTGTAAAATAAGAAATATTATATTTCTTTAAATTTATAATCGTTCGTATCGTTATTCGTTTTCGTTTTCGTTTCATCAGATCGCGTCGCCATCGCGCGTATTCGTTCGAATCGTCATTCGAACGAACACGTCGATGGTTTGGCTTTCTGATTCTTGTTTTCTACCATTAAGTCATCATCTCAGAACGTTAAACTATCTGTCACACCCCGAGCCGGCGGGGTTGGATCGGAGTCCCCGTCGGGCGGAAGGTTCCCGGGGCGTGATATCGCGGGTGATAATCATGATGATCAGATTGTTTACATAGCATCAACGTTTAAGAATAATTAAAGCACAATCAAATAATATATAGGATTACAAAGTTAAATTACAATAGCAATGTTCTGCAATTTAACTAAGTAAACCTAACCAAAAGAATCAAATGTTTATATCTTGTGTATGTACAAGATATCAAAATAATGTTTTTCATCAACAAAAATTGTGCTTCCCAAAAGTCTACTAGGTCCTCTATCTGGGCAGCCTAGTATGCAAATCCAAGAGCTTAAACTTAAACCTGTTCTTCACCTGAGAAAGCATGTAAAAAGATCAAGTCAACACAACGGTTGGTGAGTTCATAAAGTTTATAAGTTTAAAAAAAATAGTTTCACAAACCTCCTTCGGTATAACCTTAACCTCATTAACTCCACATGTAATATCCAAGTCGGTATGCTTATATATAGGGCATATGTAAGGGAACAAGCCCTAGCCAACATGCCACCACATACTAACCCGGATATGACATTGTTGTTAATAATAATTAAGCATTTTACCTACCAATCAATTCAATCCTCATCAATGCTTTTGTTATCTGTTTCAAAGTATTCATGTCTATTGTATTCATAAGTGTTAGTCTCTCATCATGTTTATCAAGCATCATAGATTCACGCACACATAGTTTAGCAATTACTTATCTCCTATAAGCAGACAATAGCTCTGGAATACCAGAAGTTTAGCATTTACATGTCTCTTATATAGATAATAGCTTAGCATTCATTAGGTTCATGTTTAGCCTTTACATACCTCATATAAGCCGACAAAAGCTCTGGAATACCAGAAGTTTAGCAATTACATGTCCCTTATAACCAGGTAATAGCCTCGTAACGTTACGTTTATGTTTAGCATTTACATACCTCATATAAGCCGACACAAGCTCTGGAATACCAGAAGTTTAGCAATTACGTGTCCCTTATAACCAGGTAATAGCCTAGAATTGATACTTTCATGTTTAGCCTTTACATACCTCATATATGCCGACAAAAGCTCTGGAATACCAGAAGTTTAGCAATTACATGTCCCTTATAACCAGGTAATAGCTGAGTATCATTATGTTTATGATATTACATGTATCTCACCCCATAGGTACAAGCTCTGGAATACCAGAAGTTTAGCAATTACGTAGACTATGGTTAGATACATGTAAGATGTTTCATGCGCAAGTAATAGTTTCCAAACATAAGGTTTCAAGTATTCAATCATTGATTTATAATGTATATCATATGTTTATTTCAAGTCTCATATAATAGCATCAAGTCTCATGTAATTGTATCAAGTCTCATGTAATAGCATCAAGTCTCATGTAATTGTATCAAGTCTCATGTAATAGCATCAAGTCTCATGTAATTGTTTCAAGTCTCATGTAATAGCATCAAGTCTCATGTAATTGTATCAAGTCTCATGTAATTGTATCAAGTCTCATGTAATTGTATCAAGTCTCATGTAATCGTCATTCGAATGAACACGTCGATGGTTTGGCTTTCTGATTCTTGTTTTCTACCGTTAAGTCATCATCTCAGAACGTTAAACTATCAGAATCATTCGTACAGATCGTCACCTATACAAATAACTCGTCGGTTTAGCATTCCGTAACAATAACCGTTATAGTTTCGTTTTGTTTAACCTCACATACGTTTATGCAAACTAATATCACATCAAGTATATATGTTTCAACACTGTGTTGTCTGACATGTTTCAGACTGTTAAACCCTAAGGTTTCGGTCAGATTCAGACAATCGTTTAATAGTTTCATGTTAATCAAATGCATTAATAGTCTAAACATAGTTTCTAGAATTGTGTACCTGAATTACTGTACATGTTTACTGTTGCGATCACTATTCCGGCACGCGTCCGGCACTGATGTTACACAGCATTCAATGTGCACCATTTGAAGCTTTATATTGTAGGAAGTGCCGATCACCGGTCTGCTGGACCGAGGTTGGTGACTCACGGGTCGTTGGGCCTGAACACATTTTAGAAACAACCTACAAGATCATCATCATTCAATCAAGGCTTAAGGCCGCACGAGATCGGCAGAAGATTTATGCTGATCGACTTCAGAAACCGCTTGAGTTTCAAGTCGGTGACCGAGTTCTACTCAAGGTTTCTCGGAAACCGCTTGAGTTTCAAGTCGGTGACCTAGTTCTACTCAAGGTTTCTCCCTGGAAATGTGTTGTTCGATTCGGGAAGAAAGGGAAACTTGCACCAAGGTACATTGGACCTTTTGAGATTCTGGAAAGGATTGGTCCCATAGCCTACAAACTCAAACTTCTAATGAAGCTAAGCAATGTTCATGATACGTTTCATGTATCGAATATTAAGAAATGCTTGGCGGATCATGATGTTTTGATTCCACTTGAAGAATTCAGATTCAAAACAACATGCAATTCATAGAACGCCCGGTTGAAATCATGGATCATGGAGTCAAGAAACTCAAACGTAGCGGGATTCCGATCGTAAGGGTACGATGGGAGGGCAAACGTGGTGCTGAGTTCACCTGGGAACGTGAAGATCAGATGAAGCTTAAGTACCCTCATCTTTTTACAGCATCTTCGGCTAGTTAATTTCGGGACGAAACTCCCTTAACTAGGGGAGACTGTAACATCTATACCTTTAGTCATGGTAGTCGTAAACAGTGATAGAACAACGTGTATTCATATCCAATATGTCAATGTGATTTATGTGTTCATGTTTGTGTTTATGTGTTATGGGATTTTGTGTAGTTAAGAACAAGTATGTATTATTTATTTACAGTCGAATACGCTAGGCAAGAACGGTATTGTATTATATCGAAACAGTGGTGGGCTGGCAACTGATAAGGCAGGTAGCTAGACTCTACGTATGCCCTATACATGTACTGGGTTCGGTGTAATAGGATAGTGTTACTGCGTAGTGTTATGACGAATATTATGACAAACAAATCAAATAAACAAATCGAAATGCGTAAGCAATACTGAGTATTATTATGGGTGATGATTCGTAATAATATTTATGTCGAACTTATAATTACGAGTAAACATCAATAAACACGCAAAAACGACCAAAAACGTACGTAATTTCGGGTATACACGTAATTATTTTAGTTTAACGGTCTGATTACTAACAAACAATAAAAATAAGTAAAATATTTTATTTTACGTTTTACAATTTTGAAACTCATCAAAAATAATCAATGAAATCTAATTTACAATTCGAAATATTTAAATTCGTAATCGTAACGATATGCGCGTAAAAATACGAGATACCGAATCTGACCGAACCCGAACAAGCGGGGAACTAACCGGGACATAAAAACCTTAAAATTCCTTGTTTTTCTTCAAAAACTTGCAGCTCAAGAACACACTCTCTCTCTCTCTCTACATACCCGTCTCAACTCACTCTCTCTAACATTTCATCCAGAAATCACCCATATCTCCTTTATTTCTTATCCAAATCGCGCATATAATATATCAAAACGATCGTCTCGACGAGAGGAAGCTAGAAGTACAAGGGATCGGAGCTGATTTGAAGTATTCTAGCTGGAATCTTAGAGAGAAGGTACGTTCCTATTGGTTTTTACACTATTCACCGTCTTCTTCGAATATACATCTGTTTCCAGCTCTTTACACTCAAGACCAGGGATCTTTACATATGTTTTGAGAAATTGAAGGCTGGAAAATGAGCAATAGGTCGAGGGGTATGGTAGCGGCATAAGAAAACCCGGTTCATGCTAATATCGATGCTGGCAGCTACAAGGCAAACAAAATCGATGGTGAGCCATGAAAGGGAGGCCAAAGCACAATCGATACTATGGGGATGGAAGATCCCTAAAGATATGGAAGCTCAAAAGGTGGATATTAGCTGGACTATAATGAAACCATCGGTACTAGCTTTCCTCGATATTACAATATTGACGGGATAATTTTTTCGGTGCATGGGTTTGTCTTCGATTACAGTCACTGCCAACCTCCAAACTCATGGCCTAAAATCTATGGATACCACTTGGACAAGGATCGACCATGGGGTGGGCGGATAGAGCCTGCCGATGCTAGAAAATATTAAGGCAATGGAAGTTGAACAACATAAGAATCGATGACCTGGGCAAATTTCAGTTGAATTAATCGATGTTATCTGTACATTTCTTCAAACATACCACCGACCCATGTTCTCTATTTTTGTTAGCTAGCCAATAAAATTCTATCCAACACATGAGATAATTTGGTGGAACAAGATAAGATTAAAAGGAGACCATTGAACATATAAATACCATTGATATTGTAATATCGATGGGGACCCTTTTCTATGTTAACCGGCTTCTTTCAAATATTTACAGCCATGTAACCACAAAAAAAGACCTGTTTTTTAATTTATAAACATGACATTAATCAAGTGGATACAAGAAGTTAGTACAAGGGAACATGGATGTGGGACGTGTAAACAATACAATATCGATGGGACAAGGAACCATCAATATTGTGAATATCGATGGGTAGCCTTTGAAACTTGAATGATCGATATTGTTAGGTTTGGCCCTCACCGAAATACATTGGTTCTAAGCCTAAGGGCTGGAAAAAAAATAAATAAATAAAATACTAATGAAAGTACAACTAGTCATTTAAGCCTAATGGGTCGTTAAGGGTGATCTAACTCTAATACAACTTAGAGTAATTATGGATTGATTACATTAGGTTTAAGTTTAACTTAACCGTACCTAATTATAAGATCATGACATAAACGCAAAGGCTTAAAACACTATAACTTTTTCAATAAACTATATGTTAAACAAGGGTTTATCATACTCAAGAACACATGTTATCTTTATGCATAACAAGTTGTGTATAAAGTAACATGACACGTATTTTTCATATATCAAGTGTTAATTCAAACGATTCAATCATATCCTTCTAGTTCATACGACACTTTTAAACATAAGAACGAGTTATTCAAGAAGTAATCACTAACAAGAACAAAAGTCAACCAGTTAACATAAGTCGATCAATCAGTCAAAGTATAAAACATTATTAATGAAATCTTATATTATACGTATGATTACTATGATATAGGAATCAGTTAGAAGTCTTGTTGCTTGCTACTTGATACTTGTTCCGGTTCAGAGTCTACTGCTGTCAGATGAGAACATTAGCCCCTCTTTTATTGTTTTTCAACTGTTTTGGGGTGGAACACGTGACCAAACAATCTTTATACAATCATATCTCATATACATGATTCATACTACTTTTCAACAATTACATGTTCCCTTTACAAATTTAAGGGATTTCTCAACTATTTTTAAATGAGTTATCAACTGTTAAACATTTTCTACTAAAAAGTTTTATAGAAGAGTTTTATAAATTATCTTACAACCGGTTTTATATAAAATGTTTTATAAATGTTAAACACTTAGAAAGATTAAGTTTTACAAACACTTACAAGCTTTTAAACTATAACCCGTGTTTTAAAATAAATGTTTTATTAAATGTTTTTGTTCAAACCTTGTATTTATACAAGGGTCTTCTATCACCGAATTAAATCAAGATTTTCAAATAAGGTATTCATTCAAGGGTTTTCATAGTGGTATTCAATCAAAGGATTTCAAAGTCATGGAAATCAATCATGAATATTCAACCAAAGGTTTTCAATCACAGGATTAAATCTTGAAAACTTAAAATCATGGTGTTCATCGTTGTGAACAAACTTATACACACATCAAGACACTTACTCAATCTTATTCTTATTCTTATAACGTTAGTACTGGGTGATCACAACAAGGGAAAGCGGGACACGTTATGGTTACGCCAAGGCTGCGGTTATCGTTTTAAATTTGTTTTAAAAACTAACCGCAGATTGGATGCTTTACGGTAATATGGATTTGCTGCTAATTAACTTTACCAGAATAGGTCATATGACCGGGTACGTCAACACGGAGTTCGTCTTTTGAGTATACTCATTAGTACAGCTTGTGTTGAATGCGTTTGATGGCTACTTTTTCTGACTCCAAACGTAGTTTGGGACTTGATTATTGTGACACCCGGAAATTTAAGGTAAATTGCAACTCTTACAACTTTACATTTCACATTCATACTTGTTGCATTTTATTTAATTATGTTTAATTAAAGGAGTTAAACACACACAACTGCGAAATGATAGTTCGAGGAACTATCGAATTGTACATTGCACCTTGGTTTTGGAAACCAAGTGTGGCAAACACAACATGTCACACCCCCACCCCTCGTCACCTCATCTATGATGTCACTGAAACTGTCGCGGAAGCATAGTGGTGATGTCTCTGAGGTGAGGGGTGACTTGCTTGATCCGATATCACAAGCACACAGATTAACTTAAAATAAATACATTACAGGGTTCCGTTATTACAATTTACATTACAATATTAACCTATTTAATTACAAGTTTGTGAAGTGCATTCTCCCCGGAGTCACGATCTACCTGCAAAACGGTTTGATTTGAAAACGTCAGCACAAAGCTGGTGAGTTTATACAGTTCAAGTTTCACAATATGATATGATATGATATGTAATATAAGTTCTCAAAATGTTCAGTTCAAGATAACCATGGGACCCGTATCTAGTTCCTTTCTGACGATATTATTCTACAAGATACTACCCGTCGGTAACATCTTAATGCCTCATTATCTTAATGTCTATCACAACATTAAGAAGTTTTGGAAACATGAAACAAACATTCACACAAGGGGAGATGCAATCCTCCCAGCAAATGGGAGGTCAGCCGATAGTACTATCATTGTTTCCCCGTTCGGCCACACATGGGTTCACTAGATACAGTTCAAAAAATGAGGACTTTTGATACTGTGATAGTGTTCTGTTCTCCGGGCAAAATCCCATGAAATCCACAAATTCTCAACACTCACATGAAATCACACAGATAACAGTGATGCATATCATATGTTCAATAAAAGTTCAACAGTGTTCCCCGATGTTTATAAAAGATTAAAAATAAAAGGGGTTGTACGAAACTCACCTGATGATATAGATGTAGCAGAGTATCAAACAAACTGGTAATAATATGATGATTCTGCATTTAGTTTTATTTAATGAGTTGTTTATGTTCTAGTTTACTGATTAGATCTTTCTGAACGTTCAATGTCAAAGACATTGCTTTAAAAGTCATCAAATTGATATTAGTTATGTAATTAGTTAATTTAATGTTATATCATACAATGTATGATAATGTAGGAACCTACATTGCATTAGATTCGTAATACAAAGTTGATGACACTCTTGATTAATCAGAATAATCTTGGATTAACCAGATAGTTAATGTTGTTGATTATGATACTGTAACAGTTTCTAGATAATTTAATGGCTTAGGAATGATCAATCCTTGTTATTGATTACCCAATTATCATGAAATATCACAATGTAGCATCACAATAGGTGTAATAACCAAGTTTAACATACTAATCTGACTGTTATCATTAACATCAGATAATCGTTCCAATGAGTATGTTAATGGTTGTGATTAGTTTGAAACACTTGGATTTAACCTTGCATTTCAAGGATTAACCCAACTAATCACCTACATTGTTATAATCAAATGGATTAAACCATTATAATCATGGGTATGGTTTCATGCAAACTGGGCATTACAACGGATCAAAACAAGGATTTAACCGTTAAAACTTCGTGTTCTTTGTTTATAATCAATCCTAGCCATCATCTAGGCAATAATCAACAATCCTAACTATTCCGTTACGTTCAAAATCAAGATCTAATCAATCAAAACCAAACCAGAAGGTTTAAACGGATCATTACCTAATCAGACGGAGTTTTGCGGGTAAAATGACGATCAGAACTTGTAGAGACGATCCCTGGCACGATCGGTGACTTCTGGTGGCTTCAGATGTGAGTTTTGGTGATGTTCTGTGGTTGTTCGTCGCCTGAAAACGAAGCAGAAGTGAGAAGATGTATAAAATTTCAACTTGCATGAAATCTGATGAAATAGATCAGATCATTGCACCGCCCCACCCGTCGCGTACCGCGACGGAGAGCAAAATTGGGCTTCGCGTACCGCGAAGCTTTTCGGGATTTTTCAGATATTTGCATTCATCGCGTACCGCGGAGGACTCTCAAGCCCACCTCCGCGTACCGCGACGAGCCCTTTCGACCAATACTTAGAAAGTTTTCTTCGTTTTTCAATTTCGGGCAATCCAGGACTCCGTTTTGCACACGGTTTTTGCCCACATTCATCATTTCTCACCTATTATCAACCTGTAATAATTACGATTGTTAAATCAACGTGGATTTCTAGAACGATCAAATGTGCTCACGTCATTGATGACGTAATTCTCGTATGCAACTGTCACAGTCTCCTCCTGTTAAAGAAATTTCGTCCCGAAATTTAGTGAAGACTTACATTAGGACAGTCGTTTATGAGAATAGATGTGGGTACTTTGATTTCATTTGATCTTCACGTTCCCAAGTATATTCGGGTCCACGTTGCGAGTTCCATCGCACTTTAACGATTGGTATGCGACTACGTTTCAGTACTTTCATTTCTCGATCCATTACATCTACTGGTTCTTCACTGAACTGAAGCTTTTCATCAATATGAATCTCTTCGAGAGGTACGATCAATGATTCGTCAATTAAGCACTTTTTCAGATTGGATACATGAAAAACATCGTGAATATTACTATGTTCAAGAGGTAGCTCAAGTCTGTAGGCCACGGATCCAATCCTTTCAAGGATCTTGAATGGCCCTACAAATCTTGGTGAAAGTTTACCTCTTTTCCCAAATCTGAAAATGCCTTTCCAAGGTGATACTTTCAACATTACCAGATCACCTACTTGGAATTCGAGTGGTCTACGGCGATTATCAGCATAACTCTTTTGACGATCACGAGCAGCTTTAATTCTTTCCTGAATGAGTGCGATTTTATCAGTTGTTTCCTGAATGAATTCCGGGCCTATGATTTGATTCTCACCTACCTCTGACCAACAGATAGGTGATCTACACTTGCGTCCATAGAGATCTGATCCCATTTCCACATGGGAATCTCAGGTTGTTGTAATAACCCAGAAGGTCGTTGATGTTCAGCCTTGACCCTGAGACATGTTAAACATCGATCCACTTATTCAGCTATTTGTTTCTTTATTCCAGGCCACGAGTAAAAATCCTTAAGATCTTTATACATTTTATCAGCACCTGGATGAATAGAATACCTGGATTTGTGCGCCTCATCCAAGATGATTGTTCTAGAGTTACCGAATAAAGGAATCCACATTCGGTCTTTGAAATACAACAGTCCATCATTTTTGGTGTCAAGTTTCTTTTCTAATCCCCTCAGTCCCTCAGCAGAATAGTTCGTTGCTTGTAAAGCTTGTTGCTGAGCTTCTTTGATCTGAGGAATCAGACTGGTTTGAATAGTCATACCTAATGCTTTCACACGTAAAGGTTTGACTCGTTCCTTGCGACTCAAGGCATCGGCTACGACATTCGCTTTACCTGGGTGATAACGAATTTCACAGTCGTAGTCGTTTAGAAGTTCAACCCATCGTCTCTGTCGCATGTTCAACATTTTCTGATCTAGAATGTGCTGGAGACTTTTATGATCAATGTATATAATACACTTGGTTCCGTATAGATAATGTCTCCAAATCTTGAGTGCAAATACCACTGCACCAAGTTCTAGATCATGTGTGGTATAGTTCTTCTCGTGTATTTTCAGTTGTCGAGAAGCGTACGCAATTACCTTATCATTCTGCATTAGAACACACCCAAGACCTTGACGAGAAGCATCACAGTACACTGTGAAATTATCAGTACCTTCCGGTAATGCCAAGATAGGTGCGTTGCAGAGTTTGTGTTTCAACAGTTGGAATGCATCCTCCTGTTGGGAATCCCATATAAAAGGTTGATTCTTTTGGGTCAATGTGGTGAGTGGCAAGGCTATCTTTGAAAAGTTCTTGATAAATCGGCGATAATAACCTGCCAACCCCAAGAATTGACGTATTTCAGTCGGGGTTCGTGGTGTCTCCCACTGTTTCACCGCTTGAATCTTACTGGGATCCACTTGAATACCGTTTTGATTCACTACATGATCAAGAAATTGAACTTCTCGTAACCAGAACTCACACTTGGAGAACTTTGCATATAATTTTTCACGTGCCAAAAGTTCTAGGATTAATTTCAAGTGTTGAGCATGTTCTTGTTGGTTTCGAGAATAAATGAGAATATCATCAATAAATACAATCACAAATTTATCCAAATAAGGTCTACATACTCGATTCATCAGATCCATGAAAACTGCTGGTGCATTGGTTAAACCAAACGGCATTACTAGAAATTCGTAATGTCCGTATCGAGTTCTGAAAGCAGTTTTAGGAACATCATCATCATGGATTCACAACTGATGGTATCCGGATCTCAAATCAATTTTTGAGAAGTAAGTAGCACCTTGTAACTGATCAAACAGATCATCGATACGAGGTAGTGGATAACGGTTCTTGATTGTCAGTTTATTGAGTTCCCGGTAGTCAATACACATCCTGAATGACCGATCTTTCTTTTTCACAAAAAGAATTGGTGCTCCCCATGGTGAGAAACTAGGTCTAATAAAACCTTTGTCTAAAAGTTCTTGCAATTGACCTGAAAGTTCTTGCATTTATGATGGTGCAAGTCGATACGGGACTTTGGCAACTGGTGCAGCGCCTGGGATCAAGTCAATACGAAATTCAACCTGTCTCACTGGGGGTAATCCTGATATGTCCTCAGGAAATACTTCAGGAAAATCCTTGACTACTGGAATGTCTGTGATATGTTTGGGTGGATAACTGTGCTCAGTCACATGTGCCAAGAAAGCATAACAGCCTTTCCTTAAGAATTTCTGAGCTCGCATACAAGATATGATACCAAGTTTCCTACCGGCTCGTTCTCCTTGAACTATCAGTGTATTACCGTTAGGTAATGGAATACGGATCATCTTGTTTTGACACACAACTTCCGCTGGTTATCAGAAAGCCAGTCCATACCGACAACGACATCAAAGCTCCCAAGCTCAATAGGAAGTAAATTGATATTGAAAAGATGATCATTCAGATTCAAGGAACATTCTTGAATGACACTGTTAGTTTTGATTAACTTGCCATTAGCAAGTTCAATGACATAAGGAGTTTCTAGATCTACCGTAGGCAATGAAATTAATGATGCAAATTCAGGAGAGATAAAGCTCTTATCTGCTCCTGTGTCAAACAGAACTGATGCGTATAGATTATTAAGAAGAAACGTGCCAGTGACAATGTTCGCATCATGTCTTGCTTCGGTAGCACCAATCTGAAAAGCTCTCCCCCTGGCTTCATTCCCTTGATTGGTGTTGTTGTTGTTTGGACAATTTTTCATGAAATGATTAGGGTTCCCACATTTGTAGCATGATCGATTGTTTTGAGTGGTTTTTTGTGGTGCTTGGTTTGGTGTTTGAGGAGGAAAGTTGCAATATTTAGCATAATGTCCAACTCGGTTACAGTTGGCACAAACAGGACACGGTCCTGTGTGATGGAATGGACGTTTGTTGCATTTGGGCTCCTGCCCAGTATAAGCTTTCCTTTCAGGAATAGCAACACCATAGTTTTTCACAGTTGGCTTGCTCTGGGTGATTTCAGCCGGAGCTCTCGCCTTTGTTTTGCCAAACCACTTCGTTTGGTACCTTTGGAAACATTAGAGGTACCGACATCACTACGGCCCACGGCCGTCTAAGTTTTTGTTACCAACGTACCACTCCTTACCGCCTCATCGGTAAGCTTAGTGGTTAACAGAATTGCACGTTTAAGGGTTGTGGTTTCAGCTGCAGTCACCATTCCCCGAATCTGGGGAATCAAACCCTTAATGTACTTCTCGATCAATGCTGCCTCTGTAGGAAACATATCGGGAAGTAAGCAAGTAAGTTCATGGAAACGATGAGTATACGCTAAACAATCAGCCCCAATCATCGAGTGATTCCAGAATTCCTCCTGGAGCTTTTGAATCTCAGTGAGTGGGCAGTACTCTGATCTAATCAGAGTTTTAAATTCGTTCCAGCCCATTGAGTCGATTGTAGCTGAGCCCAATGTTTTTGCCTGGGTATTCCACCAGGTCAAAGCTGATTCTTTAAGAGAACAGGCAGCATAAGACACATTATGCTCCTCTAAACACTGGCTGATTTTAAGTTTCGTTTCCATTTCCTCGATCCACCTTAGCAATCCAGCCGCTCCTTCAGTACCAGCGAAAGTAGGAGGATTACAGGAAGCAAAATACTTATAAGTACATCCCTGTCGTGGTGGATCAGGAGTAGTTGTAGTTGTGCCAGTGGTTCTATGAGTTTCCGTGTTGCCATTAGTAGCATTATGTTCGACGTGATTATGGTCCCCACCTGAACCCGAAGTAATATGAGGTTGATGTGGTATCAAAACACCATAAGCAGATAGCTGTTCTCACACAATCCGTGCTATCATTGCTTCGTTTGATTCGGATCCACCTGTATCAGCAGGTAGAACAGAGTTTACTCCCGGGTTCACGGGTGGAACAGTATTTGTTTCCAAATTCACCTGTGGATTTGGATTTGATTCAGTATCTACTGGTGGAACTTGATTCGATTCAGGGTTTGTAATGTTCCGGGTAGCTCTCTTAGCTGGTCGACCTCGTTTGGGAGCCATTATTCTGCTCACAAGCAGACAAACTCCGGTCAGTTTAAGAACATTAAAGATATAACCCGTTTTATCACATAAATTCAATCATATTCAGTTACACTGAAAATTTATATTGAAATGTGAAGATAAAAAATACAGTATAACTACATGAATTTAGTTCAGACACGTTTTCAGTACACAAAGATCACACAGATCTTCGTAGTTCATACAGTATTGCTCTCGTACTGTATTTCAGCGAAAGATAGGTTTTCAGTTTGATATATTCGCATACAGTATTGCTCCCGTACTGTATTTCAGCGAAAGATATGTTTTCAGTTTGATATATTCGCATACAGTATTGCTCCCGTACTGTATTTCAGCGAAAGATATGTTTTCAGTTTGATATATTCGCATACAGTATTGCTCCCGTACTGTATTTCAGCGAAAGATATGTTTTTAGTTTGATATATTCGCATACAGTATTGCTCCCGTACTGTATTTCAGCGAAAGATATGTTTTCAGTTTGATATATTCGCATACAGTATTGCTCCCGTACTGTATTTCAGCGAAAGATATGTTTTCAGTTTGATATGTTCTGATATTGATATGTTCTCATATGGATACGTTCTGATATTGATATGTTCTCATATTGATATGTTCTGATATTGATATGTTCTTATATTTATATGTTCTGATATTGATATGTTCTTATTTTGATACGTTCTGATATTGATATGTTCTCACACAAACTTAATTATACTTCACACAACACCCAAATAGTACATGGCACAGATCGATACACAAAAACACCCATTTTATTACATTGCTACCAACATTTGTTTTATACAAACTACCAACATAACACAATACACTACAACCAAAGAAAGAAAAGAACAGAAAAAAAAGAACTCCCCTATCTACACACTGATGATCTGAAGATCCCAGAATGATCTTCTGTACATACTCATCGCATAAATTATGATAAGAAAGAAAGTATCATGGCCACCACTGCCATGACTACTGCCAGGACCATCATCCTGGTCTCAGTACTCACCACTCCAAACCATGCCAAAAACTCTGTCACTCTCTCTCTCACCCACATCCATCGCTCGGTCATCAATGCCACTTGCTGCCAAAATGCAGCAAGCATAATCTGTACCAAGGTCATCCTCAATCTATCATCAATCGCGGTCCTCCACGCTCGAGTGTCGGTGTCCAAAGCCTTCACTTGATCCATCAAGGTCAAGTGAGAAGTGAGGATCTCCAATATGGTCATACTCGTATCCTCAACGGTAGCCTGGCATTGCTGTAGGCTCTGCTGTGTCCCCTGCAAGTTCTGAGTAACTTGCTGCAACTGTGCTCTCAGCTCTGCCTGATGGGAGGATTCTCCCACCTCATGTATAGCATGATACTCGTCCCTGGGAGCCAGCTGCTTCCGGGGAGGTAATCCCGTGGTTTTGCGGGCTTGACCCCGCATTCTCCTGAGTCCATCCCAAGCAGGGACTCGCCGTGGTGAAGGACTATGTTGTCCCTCCGCTGCTACATTCTCAGCATGAGGCTGAGAATGACCGGGTGATGCTACCGGTGCTGCTGGTGGTGGTGTAACTGGTCTAGGGTCTGCCAGTGGGTGTGGTGATGCTGGTGGTGCCTGTGGCACTATAGATGGCGCCCGTGAGGCTGCAGTCGATGCCTCCGAAGGATCCGAATCCGAACCTGAGCTAGAGCTCGGAGTACCATCCACAACCACGTGAGGAAATCTCTGGTAGATATACTGTTCGCCTCGATCGGCCATCACTGTACAATAAAAATCTCTAATGAGTATCATGACATAAATATTAAATAACAGTATTTAATATGTACATGATATGATGTTTCTTCCTATCTTAGAATGACTATTCATCCATATAATTATTAATGTTCTGCTTGAATTAAATTAAACTAGAATGCACATGTGTTGCAAATTTCAGTTATGCTGGCCACTCATAACGGGAATTTGTACCACCTGATTATCCTGGCTTAATTCAAAACAAGTTTTGTTCAGTTGTTATGTTCGGTGCTCTCTGTGTTACTATTCGAGCCTATGGTTATAGTCTAGGTCTCTATGTCAACCTAATTCTCTATAACATGTGGCTCTGATACCACCCTGTCACACCCCCAACCCTCGTCACCTCATCTATGATGTCACTGAAACTGTCGCGAAAGCATAGTGGTGATGTCTCTGAGGTGAGGGGTGACTTGCTTGATCCGATATCACAAGCACACAGATTAACTTAAAATAAATACATTACAGGGTTCCGTTATTACAATTTACATTACAATATTAACCTATTTAATTACAAGTTTGTGAAGTGCATTCTCCCCGGAGTCACGATCTACCTGCAAAACGGTTTGATTTGAAAACGTCAGCACAAAGCTGGTGAGTTTATACAGTTCAAGTTTCACAATATGATATGATATGATATGTAATATAAGTTCTCAAAATGTTCAGTTCAAGATAACCATGGGACCCGTATCTAGTTCCTTTATGACGATATTGTTCTACAAGATACTACCCGTCGGTAACATCTTAATGCCTCATTATCTTAATGTCTATCACAACATTAAGAAGTTTTGGAAACAGGAAACAAACATTCACACAAGGGGAGATGCAATCCTCCCAGCAAATGGGAGGTCAGCCGATAGTACTATCATTGTTTCCCCGTTCGGCCACACATGGGTTCACTAGATACAGTTCAGAAATGAGGACTTTTGATACTGTGATAGTGTTCTGTTCTCCAAGCAAAATCCCATGAAATCCACAAATTCTCAACACTCACATGAAATCACACAGATAACAGTGATGCATATCATATGTTCAATAAAAGTTCAATAGTGTTCCCCGATGTTTATAAAAGATTAAAAATAAAAGGGGTTGTACGAAACTCACCTGATGATATAGATGTAGCAGAGTATCACACAAACTGGTAATAATATGATGATTCTGCATTTAGTTTTATTTAATGAGTTGTTTATGTTCTAGTTTACTGATTAGATCTTTCTGAACGTTCAATGTCAAAGACATTGCTTTAAAAGTCATCAAACTGATATTAGTTATGTAATTAGTTAATTTAATGTTATATCATACAATGTATGATAATGTAGGAACCTACATTGCATTAGATTCGTAATACAAAGTTGATGACACTCTTGATTAATCAGAATAATCTTGGATTAACCAGATAGTTAATGTTGTTGATTATGATACTGTAACAGTTTCTAGATAATTTAATGGCTTAGGAATGATCAATCCTTGTTATTGATTACCCAATTATCATGAAATATCACAATGTAGCATCACAATAGGTGTAATAACCAAGTTTAACATACTAATCTGACTGTTATCATTAACATCAGATAATCGTTCCAATGAGTATGTTAATGGTTGTGATTAGTTTGAAACACTTGGATTTAACCTTGCATTTCAAGGATTAACCCAACTAATCACCTACATTGTTATAATCAAATGGATTAAACCATTATAATCATGGGTATGGTTTCATGCAAACTGGGCATTACAACGGATCAAAACAAGGATTTAACCGTTAAAACTTCGTGTTCTTTGTTTATAATCAATCCTAGCCATCATCTAGGCAATAATCAACAATCCTAACTATTCCATTACGTTCAAAATCAAGATCTAATCAATCAAAACCAAACCAGAAGATTTAAACGGATCATTACCTAATCAGACGGAGTTTTGCGGGTAAAATGACGATCAGAACTTGTAGAGACGATCCCTGGCACGATCGATGACTTCTGGTGGCTTCATATGTGAGTTTTGGTGATGTTCTGTGGTTGTTCGTCGCCTGAAAATGAAGCAGAAGCGAGAAGATGTATAAAATTTCAACTTGCATGAAATCTGATGAAATAGATCAGATCATTGCACCGCCCCATGCGTCGCGTACCGCGACGGAGAGCCAAATTGGGCTTCGCGTACCGCGAAGCTTTTCGGGATTTTTCAGATATTTACATTCATCGCGTACCGCGGAGGACTCTCAAGCCCACCTCCGCGTACCGCGACGAGCCCTTTCGACCAATACTTAGAAATTTTTCTTCGTTTTTCAATTTCGGGCAATCCAGGACTCCGTTACGGTTTTTGCCCACGTTCATCATTTCTCACCTACTATCAACCTGTAATAATTACGATTGTTAAATCAACGTGGATTTCTAGAACGATCAAATGTGCTCACCTCATTGATGACATAATTCTCGTATGCAACTGTCACACAACACTAACGCAAAACAATAATTCGGGGAATTATTAAATTATGCATTACACGTTGATTAGGATTAATCAAGCGTGCCAACACTTCGTAAAACACGAACACAAACTATCGAAGATAATTCGAGCAATTATCAAAACACACACACGAGTCTCACGAACGTTGGTGATCAAACTTATGTGTTTTTATTGTATTATGTGCTAAACATGCATTAGATGTTTAGGATAAACGTTAGGAATCGAGTACGGGAAAAATCGAATCGTCGAAATCGAAAAACATGAAAATGGACTGATCGCGGTACGCGAAGACCCCATGGCGAAAGGCTTCGTGGTACGCGAAGCAAACCGGGAGTCGGGACTCCCGAATTCCGTCACGGTACGCGATAAGATTTTTGATCGGCCTTCGCGGTACGTGAAGGCCATGCAGATCAAAATTTTTACAAAAACCATCCCGAATTCATTTGTTTGGTCTTTACCCCAAACCACCAAGCATTCCCATTCAAGATCGACTGAAACCCATCTGAATCAACCCTCTAACCCTCTTGAATCACCATGGAAGCTATCCTTTTGGATTTTGGAAGCCATTGAAGCACAAGGAAGGTGTTGAGGATCATCCACAAGCTTGGAGCAACCATTAAACCAGTAGATCATCATCATCAGAAGCTGTTCAAACATAAATCCTTGCATCTAAGGTAGTTTTACATGCTTATTAGTTGTTAGATCGTACATGCAATGGCTAAAAACCCACATGCAAGTGTATTTGAGCACATGCAACTCCATGTGGCCATCATGCACGAATTTGTTGGTGATTTGATGTACTAGATGAGTTAGATTTACTGATTTTAAAGTCTAAGAATGTTAGATTTGAGTTTGGTTGAGTTATGATTGAATTGGTGATGATTTTGGTACACTTGCCATAAAAGGAAACTTTTATGTTACACATGTCTAGATGTTGTCAAATGCATATTGAGGTGTTTAGAAACACATTTGGATATTTGATTTTGTCAAAAACATGATTTTGTATAAACTTTCTATAAATGGAAACTTATGTAAATCAAAAGAGGGCTTTTGATGTTTTTGTATGTTTTGGTGAACTTTGATTATTGAAACATGCTTAGAAATGGTTTATAACATGTTTGGAAACTTCAATTTGTGAAAACGAGCTTTTAAACGAGTACTTTTCAAATAAGGAAACTTTATTTGGGCAAAATGCCATAACGTGGGATTTATGTGCAAACGATATGTTTTTAATGTTTAAGCGTGTTTCTATAAACATTCCAAAAATGGTAACTTGTGAGATTAGAGTCATAGGATGCATGTAAGTGTCCTACTTGTACTTATGACACATTGGACGGTCATAACACAAAAAACATGTCACCAACGATTTGTAGAGTCAACACAAGTCAACACACACATACTCGGTTGAGCACACCGACACTTGGAGTTGTATGGGATACAACACACCACAAAACACATACTCACACCTATATGGTTATAGGTGCTTACTAGCAGGACTGCTAGCTTTCGCAAGACGCGAACACATGAAAACCGGAAACTGCACTATCAGGTGAGTTCACGGCCCCTTTTTACTTTTCTAACCTTTGGGGGAGAAAACACTGCATCACAACTGTTTTTGAACAACAACTTGTTTTTCTTTACGTATGGACATGCTTTATCACTATATGTATATGTGTGGACCACATCACAACTAAAAGTCCTCGCGATACTCCGCGGACCGTTAGTAGCGCGTAGCGCCTAGCGTGGTAATCTTGAATAGTACTATTTGGGCCTGACAAGCCCCACCCATCGCGCCTTGGAGGCCAACCCGACTGGAGGTCGGAATGGGTGCAATATTGACCAACACTTTGCCATTGTCTTGTGATGGACATGGTGGGAGGCACAACTGTCAGCTTCAGTACAACCCCGCATATAATATAACTATATTGACTAGCTATCAATCGATACTGCATTGTAACGATATGTAAATGCAACAACTCTTACTTTAAACATTGGATTTTAGTGCTTATGAAAAACATGTGCTCTCACCAACCTTTGTGTTGACCCCTTTTATCGCATGTTTTCTCAGGTAACTAAGGCACGCACACGAAGATAGGATGCTAGGATGGAGTCCCATGCATCAGTATTACTGTCTTAGGATATTTTGAAAACATTTATCAATTTGTTATGTTATGTATTATTAAACATCTTTAATCGCTTCCGCAAACTGTTACTCTGTTTCGTTTTGAAAACTGTTTAACAACGCTTCCGCAGTTTATTAATCGAATCTGTTTGTTATTATTAAACTTCCGCAACTCTGATTTTACTAAACTGTTTTATCCAAGTTCTTGGATGTACGTATGAAATCAGACATGTAGGTCTCGCAACACATTGTAACTGGAGATTGCGATCCTGCCAGATCAGTCGAGTCGCGCCCCTCGCACAGGCCAGGAAGGCCGGAGTGCGACAATTATATGTTGGCTTTTCTAGTAGACAGTCATTAGACTGTTTGCACACATTAAAATTACTTGATGTTAGTTTGGGTTGCAACTATCCATGTTATTTTCATTCAGTGTTTTATATACATATCTTTTACAATGCAGATTCATATTTACAAATGTTAAACCTATTGTTCTCACCAACTACTTTTGTAGTTGACAGTTACTTTTCACGTGTTTCAGGTAATCAGGTTTAGAGCTTCACAAGGACAACTAAGGAGACCATAGTTAAGATAGAACAAGATGAAGAAACAAGCTTGGATGGATTAGAAACTCACATAATCCTGATTGTTTAATTGTCTTGTCTGAGTCTTATTTTGTAAACAATATTTTTGGGTCTGTAGTTGTCATTCTTTTGGTAAATAGAGAGAATGTTTGTAACTAAACAAGTGTCTAAACTTTATGAAACTTAATAATGCATTGTGGTTGTTCTTATTCAATACTTGTGCATGATTCAACCATCGATTGTCGCCGCGCCGGGGATTCCGCACGCGGCACAGGGGGTGTGACAACATTCCATGTTTATCCGCACAAAATCGATGGTTCTTGAGTTCATTCTCCTTGGATTACAAGAGGGTATCTAATATCAACGACCAAGGGTAGTATCGATGACCATTAGTTTCGTTAGTATTGATGAAACTTCAAAGTCCATCGCCGATACTACAAGTTCGAAAAATCCAAGTTACCGAGTCCCTAGTCCATCGATAGTCCCTTGGGCTTGAATTTTGGAGGTCATCGATATTAGTATCCTCGATAGATTGCCATCAACAATGTGTTGATCGAACATGGTAGTATCGATTAAACTTGAGCTACAGCAGAGAGAGTTCATCGATACTATCGTCTTGGATTTCATGTGTCGATATTGCTTTTCCCAGAAAAATCCAGCCATGTTCAAACGCTTTAAACTTGAAATCAACTTGTTCCTTGAGTTCCTAAACCATTTTTGTGCATAACCTAGTCGTTTTCAAGTAAACCGGTTACAAAGCTCAAGAGCTGAAACTGGGTGAAAACCCTATAAAACCGAACATTCTCTCTAAGACTGCAACTGATCGAGCTCGTTTCACCACAGATCCTTTGTACTTTCATGTTCTCCTTGTTCCAACGATCCTTTTGACTATAAGAACGTAGATTTTGGTGAAGATTTTGGTAGGTGAAGTGCGTATTCAATGTCGAGAGGGAGTAGAGAGAGTGGTTGAGGAATTTGAGGAAAGAGGGTGAGGTCTGCAATTAGTGAAGTGGGGAAGAAGGGTTTTTGGGCTTTCATAGCCTGGGTGTGTTCGGTTTCGTTCAGTTTAGTTTAACGCGTCGTTTTCGAAATTTCACGTAACGTTTCATAACTTTATAAAACTAAACAATTTCTCAATCATTTTAGGTTGTAATATCTAATAAATATTCTAAATATCTTTTTATTATTTTTAACATTTCGAAAATGTTTATTTTTATCATTTCATCAGGTCGTATCGTATCTTTTTTGCCCGTATTCGTACAAATCGTCACCCGTACGAACACGACGACAACTTTACTTTCTGATTTGGTTTTCTAATTATAAGATATCATTCAGAACATTAAACATACAAATATATTCGTGCGAAGCGTCACCCACAGAAATACACTGTTAGTTTAATATTACAGTAATGACATCCGTTACAGTTTTGATTCGGTTATCCTCACATACGTTTACACATAATAATATCCTATCTAACATTCACATATGTTTTAAGATCATAGTTTAGCATTTGTAATCATGTCAGTATTGTGTGTGTGTGTGTTAGGTGTCAGTATTAAGCTCCTACACTATTTGCAAAACTGTTTCACATAATGTTAACACAAAATAGTATAGTTTCCGTACAAGTATCTACAGTAAATACTGTTCAAATCTACTCCTAATGTTATACACTACTGAAGAATAATAAGTGAACCTAAAGATTGTAGAGTAACCATTGAAGACTTTTGATATCGGATTTTTTAGGCATAGATCAGTTAATTTGTATAGTTTAATCTGTTATTTGTATTTTATCTATGAGTGCTTGTTTGTTATTTTTGTTTGATGTCACTTTCATGACAATATCATCAATGATGTAATTTAGGGTAAGTATTCTCCAATTTTATTTGAATACTATGAGGCTTTCGTGAAAAAATAATAAGAACATTATCTGAAACTATACTCACACACATTAGTGAGATCATGATAAGAGAGAGAGATAGAGAGTTTATCAAACAATTAATTGAATCTATACAATAATTGAATGTTAGAATGTCATCATGAACTTGTTTGTTTATCGTGTCATTTATTCCTAATAAACATCTTAGAATCTATCCCGTTAAAAACACCATCTTGAGTGCATATTTTTGCTTTATAGATATTACGATAGAGGCCTAGATTAGATATGGATCACTACTTTGTAATTGAGCCATAAATTTCAGTAGTATTTACATGAAGATGCACCCAAGTAGGACCAAGCAAACACTTTTGCAGAACCCTAATCTAACCAAACGTTCAAAAAATGTGAGTTTTTGTGTCCTTATTTTATTGACTAATTTCTTTTATAGGAAAAGCATGTTAATTATTTTAAACACTTGATCAATAATCTTTATGTGTGTTATGTGTTACAAAACCCTCCAACATTTATGTCCTCAGAATTACATAACCATTTAGTTAGAAACTAAGCCATATTATATATATTTAATGTATTTTTTAAGTTGATCTCTTTAACAGTTGGTCATGCTATCTTTGACGTTTATGTTTAATGAACGCAAATTTCATTAGTATTGATGTTTTGTGATGATACATCGATTTAAGGAATTTAAGCTAGTCGAGGTTGGCGTATGTGATTAGTGAGTCTACATTGTGTGGTTGAGTAAAAAAAGTAAAATGGTTACTTGTGTATCATTAAAGCATGCAAACCCATTAACTATTTAAGTTATTTTTTTGAAAATTGTAACTAAGAAAACGTAATGAACATAGGAGGATGAATAATTTTTGTTATTTGTCAGTGTTTGGAAAACATTATATGAAAGTCATAAGTATAATTATAAACACTGCAAATGATGTTAGACTAGAATGAAATTGAATATTTATATTCCTACATAAGGAATCTTGTTTTGAGGTCATAAGTTGTTATGACCCGTGTTTCCGCTTTGGCATGGTGCGACAGGAGTGCCCCTCACGTCTTGTCACTATGGTAGTACACCTCTCCTTAAGCAGTGCTTAAATCAAGCTTTTAAATCCTAAACACTAAAATCACACCTATTGACTAACCAGAAGACATATTCGATTATAATAACTTAAATTTCACCTGTTATGCATGTTAATCCTAGCGATTAATCAAAATTAACTTACAATCAATTTTTATTCAGTTTTAACTCGACTTTGCATATATGTTTTCTCCGTTCTTTCGCAATCATCATTTTGAGCGAGATACTATAGAAATCAACTATAAATTTACATGATAATTAGGCTACATATTGTCCTTGGTAATAAAAGTGAAAGTTAGGATCATAATTAGCTAAACAGGTAATATAAATTATCATTAGCGAATTGTTATAGTTTATAGTTTATATTATTAAAATATAATTTGATTTTAAGTGATAGATTGTGTTGCTTCAACGACCTCCGGTGCCTGGCTAGTGACCTGGTCCTGCTAAGATCACCACAAAACACACCGTTAGTCTCACCATAGGAGGGGTCTCCTGTGGTCGGGACTCCGGCATGAGAATAAGAACCGGTTGTAGGAGGAATAGAAGACGATCGAGTATAAGAAAATAGTGAGTGTAAAAGAGTTCAGAGTGTTCTAGCATTTGAATCTTCTAAGTCCTTTTATAACTGTTGAGCTTTGGCTTGGCCAGAACAACATCTTCCTTTTCTGGACGTTATCTTCTAAGAATCCTATCTTCAGCCCTTGATCATGGTAATGTTTCCAATTTGGTGTTAATGTTTGACTTATCACCAAATTGTCCAACTCACATCATGAAGTAGTCACTTTATTCTAGTCTTGTAGTGTTGCTTTTGCAGGAACTTACAACAAAGAGACTGATTGTTACTTTCCATGCAAAAACACTTTACAGACATTTCTCATTTGTATGACCACTTCCTTTATCCAGTGGTTATATCACTCGTTTCTTTGTGTAGCCCAAGCTTACCCGTATTGTAGGTGGCCTGGGTAAACTTGTCTGAGTCATTTGTCATCCGTGCTGAACGCTGGTTGGGATATCCCTTAGCTCGGCTAAGGGAATGTACTGACACCCGTCATCAGCCCCCAGTCAGGTTTCCCTTTTGATCCGGTTAATGGGGATGCCTGACTATGATTTTCTCTTATTGCGTTTATGATATTTCCTTTTATATCGTATCGTTTTATTTATTTATTTGTTTACTATATATATATATATATATATATATGTATATTTGTATTATATTTTAAAAAAGCTTTTCGGTTGTCTTGGGGAGGCGCATTTAGAGAATCAAGGGGATGGGAAATGCCACGTCCCATCAGACAGTTTCCGTCCTTTCCTCATTAATGAAGCCACTTTAACCTGCCGTTTCCTTTCACTCCCAATCGTCATTGCTTCGGGTGATTTCTCTTTATCCTTGCTTCTTCGTGGCTTGATTCCCTGTTGGATGTTAGTGATCGGCTTTTGCGTCTTTTGTTTCGTTATCATCAGTATGCTTAGTCGATGTGATATGACCAATTGTTACTTGGAGCTGTCGAAAAAGACTTCCGAGAGTTCTGTGCGCTATATGATGTTGGGCCGGAATGGCGACCTGTTCTTCCGGCCAAGAACCATAGTATCCTTGATTTCCCGTCGGGGTCTATTGGTATGTATACTCGATTTTTTGAGTTTTCAAATCTACCTCTCCCCCTTTCTATTTTTCGCATAAATATTCTGGAACACTACCGCCTGAATCCCTGCCAGCTTGCCCCATATGGGTTTAGTAAAATTACTCATTTCGAAATGGCCTACAAGGCAGTCGAGAAAACCCCTACAGTTGCATTATTTCGTTGTTTTTATCACTTGGCTAAAAATGGGGATTGGCTAACTATTAAACACCGCAAGGATCCCTCTTGTCAGTTTGTCTTTCCCTCTAACCAACCGTTAAAAATTGGAAAAACCGCTTTTTCTGGGTTTCTTCTGCCATCTTGCTTTTTCCTCCTTTGTTTCGCAATCCGCGGGATCCCCTGTTCGAATTGGAATTGCTTGATCCAGTTGTGAATGTTACCCATTATAAGTTTTCGGTGGCTAACAAGACGCATATACGTACGTTCCTAGAGGAGGTGCTCGTTTTGGCTGGGTTGAGTGGAAAATGGGTTTTGTCGGGCTCGTTGCCGGTTTTCCGCCGTAATGGTCTCGGTAGGTTGCTCCTTTCTGGGTTTGCTCTGCTTATTGTAGGTTTGTTATTGCATCCATTTATGCCGTAAGTGATAACTCATCATGATATGTGCTGTTTATTTTTACAGAAATGGGATTGCTGGATGTTATGAAATTGGATACTAACTCAGATGTAGAGAGTTCTTCTCGGACACTTCTTGAAGGTAAGGAAGATGTGGTGACCAGCCATCTGCGTACTTGTTATACTGGGTAGGAGTATACCAGTGTGCTCCCCGATGCTGGGGTAATCAGGAGCGAATTGCCTTCACTATCTGTTGATGCCACAGATGTTGAGGCTGCACAAAAGAGTAAAAAAGCTACTCTGGATAAGGGCGTGTTGGATGTTGCTGCTCCTTCCAAAAGGATGAAGACTCGTTCTTCCAAGGGTAAAACTCCTATTGTACCCAGTGATGGTGGTGTGCAGAGTTTATCGTCGAGTGGCACTACTGATGAGAATGTAAACAGTGAGAAGGTCCTTGTGAACTCCCCTACTAAGACTAGTGCATCTTAAGAGCATGAGACCACTCAACTTGAGAAAGGTTTTTCTGGTCAGCCGTTCATACCACTATGGGATGTTTGTAATGGTGACTTGTTTAACAATCCAAAGGTGTGTCGCGACATGGCAACTGCTTTGCCCACTCCTGGGGAAAAAGCAGCTGTTGCTTTACTGAGTAACACCTCACTAACTGATGAATTGCTAACCAGCTGGGTTCAACTTGGGTCGTTTGTCACAGAGAGTCTCAATCGGTGGTCAGGGTGCCACGACAAAGCAAAGGAGAAGACCAGTATTCTGTTGAACAAATTGAACAAGGAAGGTGAGCGTGTTAGTGCTTTGGAGAAACAGGTGGTCCTTCTGCATAAAGAAAGGAACAGTTTTTGTCCCGTGTTGATGAAATGGAGAAGGAAGTGCGTGTCAGGGAGGCTTAATTGAATGACACAAAAGAGGAGGTGAACAAAGGACTGGCCGCTCTGCTTGAGGGCTGTGCTACGCTCAATGATGAGTGAAAAGCTTTTAAAGTTGAGGAAAGTAAGATGAAAGCATCGCTGGATCAGCTGTTACAGCATAATCAATCTTTGAGTGTTTGGGTTGATGAACTATCCAAAGATCGTGAGTGGTTGATTGTGGATGGTTTCAAGCACGTGGTTGATCTTCTGCATCGCAAACCTGAGTATCTGGAGCCCCTTGCTGCTGTTCAGAAAGCATCTCATGTCTATGGTATGTATTCTGGTATTCGTGCAGGGTATAAGTATGCAGATGCTGGTCGTGTGATGGAGACCATGTCCCACTATGTTCTTGATTCCAAGGTCAAACTTCACCGGGCAGTGAACACTTTTGAGGGGACCCATTTTCCATTCCTGGACCTAATTTCTCAAGATCTAGCCGTGCCATTGGCAATTTTGCAAGGGCTGATGCCTCATAATGCAGAGAACGTAGTTTCCATCGGAGGTCACCTTAGTACTAGCCAGATGAGTGTGATGACTCCGTCATCATCAATGCTACCTCCTCTTTTCCCAGCTAGTGTTGGCCATTCAGTGGACATGTATCATGCCGCTACTCAAGAATCACCAATGTCAATTATGAAGGAGGCTCGAGTACAAGGTAGGAAGGATGCGGCTGAATAATGAGCGCTTGTTATTTTCCTTGCTGTGATAAACCTTGTAACTTACTTTTGATCGGGATGTTAGGATAACCTTTTGGATACTGCTACTATGCTATGTGTTTATTTTGTGTTTTGAATGTTTGAATGAAAACCATGTTTGGTCTTTGTTTGGTCTTTTTCATATTTGGAATGCATGTGTTGCTTACAGCCAGAACTATGTGTGTTCATACTTGTCTTTAGCCGTGCCAAGATGATCATTCTTGTGTGGCGAAGTAGAGTTTGATGTAGATGTCCTATGTTTGGTACATCTATAATTAGCGGTATACCTTGCATGGGTAGGTCAATGCCGTACCCCACGGAGCTAATATTAGGATAGGAGCTCACCTTTGCTGCACAGGTAGGACAAGACCGGACCCCGTGGAATGCACACTATGTTATTGTTTGTGTAACTTGTGTTTTTGTCTTTTGCTCATGTTGTCTTAGAAATGCGAAAAGGTATTTATTAAGTCAATCACATAATTAGAATGTTAACCTTTTGCAAATGACATAGAAACAAAATGCTAGCATGTTCTCATACATAATAATGGCATGTAGCCGTACAAAATGATAGATGTTACAAAAGAGGTGAACTTAGTTGAATAAGAGGAAACATGCTAGGATTGCTAGAGTTGTTACACATAGAAACACCTTAAGTTGCCTGTGTTCCAGTGTCTAGGAACTGGCTTTCCCTCCATGGTTTTGCGCTTGTAAGAACCATGGTTCTGAGCCTCTGCCACTTGATAAGGGCCCTCCCATTTGGGGGCCATCTTACCCCCGTCTTCTTTACGACTTGCTTCATTTTTTCGAAGGACCAAATCGTTTGGCTTGAATACTTCTGGCCAGACTCTTGCATTATGAAATTTTTCCATGTGTTGCTTGTTGTGTGTTTCTTTGATGCTGGCCTGCTCTCTTTCTTCCATGATAAGATCTAGGCCAAGGGATAATTCTGCATCATTCTTTTCTTCGGTGAACATGTGTTGCCTGGGAGAGGTGACTCCAATCTCAGCTGGAATGACGACCTCTGAGCCGTAAACAAGGCTGAACGGAGTTTTCCCGTGGCTTTTTTCTCCATTGTTCGGATGGCCCATAGTACATTGGGTAGCTCGTCGACCCAATTTTTGCCATACCTGCCCAGCTGTGGCTTTTTTTTTTCGAAAAAGGCAAGCCCTGGCAAATTTATTAAAAAAGAATAAATGTTACAAACAAAGCGCATCCCCCCCTCCAGGAATTTTAACCTAAGAGGGGGAAACCGCCAAACAAAAGAAACAAACAAAAACTAGGCACGCAGGCCCAACAAACAAAGAATCGTTTTAACTCACAAATCTAGCAGTAGCATCTTCTTCAGAGTAAACATCACGATCCTCTTTTAGCGATGTTGGATCCAATCCCACTTCTTTTCAAATTGAAACAAAATAATCATTATGTTGAGGAGACCACTTAGCATAGATAACCCGAGCAGGAAGAGCCTTTAACTTGACAAATTTATGTGCCTCTTCCTTTTCAGAATCCCGAAGTTTTGTTTCCCCATCCCAATAATCATCAATCTCATTGTCTGAGCCTTAAACATTAAGCGCCTCAAAAGAATTTAAACTTGAATTTTTTCTTTACCTTTCAAGCTTGCCTCCTTTGTATTAGATGGACCCACTTCATGGTGTTTAATTGATTTAGGCTGCCAAATTGGTTTCTTCTTCTTCTCCTTTTTCCTTTGGACTTTAGTAAACCCATCTTGATTTTCCATAGTATTTATACCAGTCCCATTATCATTCATAACTTGGGGCAAACAATCATTTTTATTCTTCAACTGTAGAATCTCATCACCTAAAGCAATAATTTCATTCTTTTCAATCAAAGGACTAGATTTTGGAGATTAACCTTACACATGTCATTTGAATGTCCTAACACATTACAGTGAGTACATAATGGAGGTTTCCATCCATATGACAAAGTAAAGTAACATACCTTGCCCGGAGCATCCATCTTTGGTGGGAATTGAACTTTAATCTTATCCGGTAACCCATTTTGAGCTAAAGCATTAACCACAACTCTAGCATAAGAAACAACTCCCTCCTTTCTGTTACATCTACTATGGATCGTTTCATCCGCTCTACTTGGCCGTTGGATTGGGTGTGGGCTGCCGAGGTAAAGATTTGGCGAATGTGTAATTCAGTGCACCATGATCTGAATGGGTCAGCTTCGAACTGCTGACCATTATCTGTGATGACGACCCCGGGTAGACCAAATCGATAGATAGTGCATTCCCAAAAGAATTTAACTATCTGCTTTCCCGTGATAGAAGCAAGTGGTCTGACTTCTGGCCACTTGGTAAAGTAATCCACGGCTACCACCAAGAATTTTACCCCATCCTTACTGATGGGGAAGGGCCCCATAATGTCCATCCCCCATTTATGGAATGGCCATGCAACCGAGATAGTTACCAAGTCATACTTTGGCGTATTTTTGACCGGGGCATGTAACTGACCAAGACTTTCTTCGTTAAAAGTGCAAATGCCAGAGAGGCCAGTTTGCTCAAGGCGTCTGCTTTCTTATTTTCCCTGCGGGATACCTGTACCAGGGAATATTCTGAAAACATTTCTTTCAATTGTTTTGCCTGTCGCACATATGCCTTCATCGTTTCCTCCTTGGCCTCCTAGTTGCCATTAACCTGGTAAGCAACCAGTAAGGAATCCACATGGAACTGTATATGGGTGACTTGAATGCACAGTGCTAGGAGAAATCCAGTAAGTAAAGCCTCACATTTGGCCTTGTTATTGGTGCAAGGGAAACTCAACCGAATGGCATAGGTGAGCTCTAGTCCCTCAGGACTGATGAGTAAGAGGCCTGCTCCAGAGCCTTCGACACTGGATGCTCCGTCTGTGAGCAAACGCCAATGTGTGGTGTTTTCTTTCTCCTGGACTTCGTACACTTATGTGGATTCCGGGAAGGTTCCCTCCATTAAAAAATCTGCTAAAACTTGTCCTTTGATAGCTACACACGGGTGATAAGATAAACCGTGCTCTGCTAGCTCTATTTCCCTCTTGGCGAGTCGACCAAAATTTTCAGGCTTAGCTAGAACTTCCCTCAAGGGTTGGTTAGTCATGACACGGATAGGATAGAACTTCTCCAAAGGTGGGTATTTTAGCTCTGCTTCTTTGAGCACCTTGCTAATGAAATACACTAGTTCTTGCTGATCTTGGCGTTCTGTTATCAGCACCAAACCAATGGCTTCAACTCCAACAGGCAGATACAAAAGGAGCTCTTCTCCCGCTTGGGGAGCCATGAGAGATGGGAGCTTCGTGATGTGGTCTTTCATTTCTTGGAAAGCTCGTTCTGCTTCATCAGGCCGTTCAAATTGTTTAGCATAACCTTTTAAGGTTTTAAAAAATGGCAAAGATTTTTCGGCTAGTTTTGAGAGAAAACGATGTAATGCTCCAAGCTTATCGTTAAGGCTTTGTACATCTTGACGACTTCGCGGGGATACCATCTGTTAAATTGCTCTGATTTTGCTGGATTGGCTTTGATCTCTTGCTTGCTGACAATATGGCCTAGAAATTTTCCTTCAAGGAATACGAAAGAGCACTTTCCGTGGTTAAGCTTCATGTTGATATTTCGTAAGTTGTCAAATGTTTCTTGGATATCATGCATCATGGACTCTTCGTTTTTTCTTTTGATGACCAAGTCATCTACATAAGCCTCCATGTTTCGGCCCACTTGCTGGCCAAACACTATGTCAATCAAGCGATGGTATGTTGCCCCTGCATTTTTCAATCCAAAAGGCATTTTAGTGTAACAAAAAATGTCTTTTGGCATGTGAAAAGAGGTTTTTTCTTCGTCTTCTTTACGCATTTGGACCTGATGATAACCTTTATAAGCATCTAAAAAACATTTAAAATTGTAACCTGCCAAGGAGTCCACTTTAAGGTTGATATCTGGAAAGGGGTAACAGTTTTTGGGACAATCTTTGTTGAGATCCTTAAAGTCAACACATATGCGCCAGCTACCATCTGACTTCTTGACCGTCACTTGGTTGGCTACCCACGTGTGGTAGTGTACTTCTCGCAATATGCCAGCACTGACTAGTTTATCCACCTCGCTGCAAACAACCTTGCTACGATCTGCTGCCATGCCTCGTTTCTTCTGAATGATCGGGTGTGCCTGCGAGTTTATGTTCATTGAATGTTCAGAAATATACCGGGGTACTCCTTTCATGTCAGCCGGTGTCCATGCAAAGACGTCCTGGCTTTGATGAAGGAGTTTCGCAAGGTCTTGTCGTCCCTGCTAAGTTAGAGCCAATGCGAATTAATTGGTCCGGATGTTTGCTGATGATGCTGAGCCCTTGGCTTACCTTGGCTTCCTAGTAAATCTTAGCTACGAACATCTGTTCTGACTGGGACATGAGTATGCAAACTCTGCTTTTGTAGGGAATTTAATCATGGAATGTGCTGTGGATACGATGGCCCCAAAGGAACTGATGCCCAGGCGTCCCATGATTATGTTGTACCTAGATGGAGACCGGATGACCAAGATTGTGATGTGCTCTGTTCTTTTGAATTTACCTCTTCCTAGAGTCACTGGTAATGTGATTTCCCCTGAGGGAGTGACTGTCTCTCCTGAGAATCCAACCAAGGATGTCTCATGCGGCAATAGCCATTGCCTTGCTTCCTTGTCTAACTGTATAAAACAGTGTTCGTACATAAGCTCGACCGCACTCCCTCCGTTCTAGTAGATACGGTGAACGTTTTGTCCACCTGCCTTTGCACTGACGAGGATTGGTGCAGGTTGTTTTGCTACTACTGGTGCTGGCGGGAAATCGATTTTTACTTGCATCCAAGGCTTTCAAACTTGCTTGTTTCTTGCTGTGGTTGTGTCTGACTGTGCTACCATCAAGATTTCAGCTTTCTTTCCTTTATCTTTGTTGGTTTCGCTTTTGTCTCCGGACCCCTTCTTTCCTTTGATATCTTTGACTAGGGGAGCCAACTCCCTGACTTAACCGCCACTTCGATGCGTTTCTTTAACGGGAAGCAGTCATTTTGTGTGATGACCTGTCTCGCTATGAAAGTCACAAAACTTATTATGATTCTTTTCGGTTGCGGCCCTTGACAATGGTTTGGGTGGTCTGAAGCTGAACCGCGCTTCCTCCGTGGCCAAGATTTCCTTAGGGGACTTTGTCAGTGTTGTAAACTGCACCTTGTCTTTGTCGTCTTCTTGGGCCTTGGGTGAGAAGTTGGCACGATTGTATGGTCTATGTGTGTCATAGGACCGTGAGGTTGATCGTCGTTCAAAAGGTGTGAACCTCGAGGCACGTGATCGTGGAGGTGAGCTTTTCCTTGGCTGTGGTCTTGGCTTTCTAGCTGTGTCCATTATTTGGGCTGCCTCCTTACCTTGGACAAAAGCTTATGTCCGTTCCATGGCTTCTTCAATGGTCTTTGGGATCTTTCGGTTAAGGTCTTCAACCAATTGTCTCGGATGGACTCCATGTATGAAACTTGAGATTCTCATTTGTTCGGTAGCACCACCAATGTTAAGGCTTTCAAGCTTGTACCGCTCTATGAAGACTCGGAGCTCTTCATCCTCTTTTTGCTTTATGTTGTGCAGCTCAACTGGGTAATAGATGTACCGCTTTTGCTGTACAAAATTTGCTAAAAATTTTCTGCTAAGATCTTCAAACGTGTTAATACTGCCATCTGGTAGACTGTTAAACCATAGCCGAGGTGGGCTGACTAGCATTTGTGAGAACATGTAACACCACATGGGTAGACACCACCTTTCTACAGTAGCAGCTCCAGAAAATAGTTCAAGATGGTCATCTGGGTCACCCAGTCCATCATATGTCTTAATGTACGTAGGCATCTTGGTTTTGGGTGGGAAGGTAAAGTTCGCTATTCGGGCTGAGAATTTGGTATAGGTAGTTGGAACGTAGGGTTGTGAAAGATCTTCCATGTTGAAAATCGGCTGGGTTAAAGGTTGTGTCACGACTGGTGTAACAAATGGGGGCATACTAAAGCCCTGTGACATGGCATAGGGCATCCTGGCTAAGTTGTATCACGGATATCCTTGGTAGGGATAGTTTTGCCAGTGCGGATGCGGCCAAAACTGCTAGGTCATGCCTTGGCTTCTCGGCTGTGTGTTTATTGTGTTAAAATATTGTTCTCCCGTGTAACAAACGCTTGCTGGTATGTGGGGTAAAGGCATGGAGTATGCGGCAAAGGGCTTAGAATATGGGTTGGCTATCGGTTGTGACAGTGGTGGTAAGCTTGTGTTGAATGGCAAGGCTTCCAGTATGGATGGTTTGGGAGTTACTCCTCCCGTGAGCCCTAGGAAGGTTTGAGTACGTGTTTCGGCTATTTGTGCTGGCTCAAGGGTTATTGCATTAATGGTGGTGTCTGCTTGGATCTGGAAAGATGCTTGAGGATCGGGGTTGTTCGGGTGGGGTGGCGTCAAAGGCAAAGAAGATTCTCCTTTGTATGCCAATCGGACTCTCACCCCCGGAGACGCTCTTTGTGTATGTAATTACTTACCAGTTCCTGCAACCGGAGGAAGTTATCTCGCACCCCTTCGGGAGTAAGTTCGATCATGTCAGCGATTGTAGGTGACTCTCGCTGATGGTTCTCGGTATTGCCAGTTTATACCATGCTTTAGGAAGGAGAAAACTTGAAATTGTTAAAAGGAAAATGAGCACAGAATCGAGGTATGTAGTGTCACACCCCGGGCCAGCGGGAACGGATCGGGTTTTCCCGTCGGGCGGAAGGTTCTCGGGGCGCGATATCTTGAGTGATAATCAAATGATCGGATTGTTTACATAGCACATGATAATATAAATGAGAAATGCTAATACATCCATGATATAGAATTACAAGATTTAATTACAATGTATCGTTCATAACTAAATCAAGTAAATCTATCAAAAGAATCAATATAACTATATCTTGTATATGTACAAGATATACAAAAGATGATTCATTGTTCTTGTCACCAAAAGCATGCAACACAAAATAAAGCTACGTCTTCAAAAAGTCCACTAGCTTAATCCTAGCATGTATGTATCAACACCTGTTCATCACCTGAGAAAACATGTATTTAAACAAAGTCAACACTAGGTTGGTGAGTTCATAAGTATGTTAATTGAAAACCTTGATTCATTCACATGCACAATCACAATGTATGTTATGTTACTTGTATGATGTTTGTTTCACCTGTTCACCCAATGGCTCCTCAATAGTTATATTTAAAAGTATTATATCATCCTAGTTGTGATGCTTATATATAGGGCATATGTAAGGGAACTAAGCCCTAGCCAACATGCCACCATATCACCACTAGAACTCCACACTACTTGCAATACAACTATTGATTTCCATTCTCATTTCTCATGTTAATCTCCTCTTTAATCACCTGTGTTCTCATGTATAGAATAATATGATGATAGCGTTGTAGTTATCAAACCGAAGTATTGATAACCAATATATGTGTTAAGGATATTAGATTCTCAATCTGTTCCTTGTATTATTCTATAATTGTGGGGTTAACTGTTGTTTCACTTTTAAATATTAAAAGTGTTAGTTAACTGTTTGTAATGTATTCTCAAATGCAACGTATAGAGCCCAAAAGGAGTCCATTGTGATCTTCACGTAATCAGATTACAGTGCACCCGATTCACCTCTATCCCGCCGTGTGATCCCATAGCCTTCATCAAAACTGTTACTAATAATATGACACGAGAGAAAATAAATTCCTCAGTCTACTAGTCCACATGTAACGATGGATGATGTACATCTATGTTGTTGTTGTTCTCAATGTGGGATGTCCTCATGTGATTAACAAAGTTGAATAAGAACATGTCTTATTACGTTATGTTAATCATTGTGTGACTGATGTTGTTATCATGATTATCATTCATGAATTCCATATGTTCACCATGTAATCCTTAAGCCGTAGTAAGAACTAGTCTTAGTACCCTTAAGTGACGCAGGTGGTGGATGATCAATGCGTTCATAGTATCGCATAATATGTTTTTAAGTTGTAAACTAAGTGTTATAAGTACTTGACTTATCACACTTAATCAATTATAATGTGGAATGATATTTAGAAGATATTTTATCTTCTAATCATTCATGTGTTGTGTAGTGTCATCATGTTCCACTGTAGTAGTTCTCATTGTTTGTTCGTGTACAAATTGTCTCAATGTTTGCTCATGTAAGAATAACTAAGTGCTATAAGATAAAATCTTACAACTATGATATTCAAATGTGTTGATAATTATGAAATTATATTATCATAATCATCTTAGTTTCCCTGTTATCTCATGATCATACAAACATGCATACAATGATAAGCGATAATAAACAATTTAATATTATCTAAATCAATGTATAAATAAAAGGTTAAGCAAGACTTTTAAATAAATAAAAGTAAACATGTTTCTCAGCCCCAAGTGTTTAAAATCAGTTAAGATTAAAGTAAAAGTAGCATATGAACTCACCTTGTTGTTGTAGGGTTGACTTAGCTTAAAAGAAGAATGCACGCGCTATTGTTGCGCTTGAGTTTGTTTTACGATCCTGTGTTGAATTCCCATCGTATTTGACTCATAAGTATAAATCATTTTGATTTGTGCGCGTGTAGGTGTTATCCCTCACTTTGTTTGTCACCTCTTGGTCTCAATCTCCATTCGGCCTCATTTAGTTAGTGTAAACCTTCTAACACTTATCCCATTAGGTCTAAGTCATCTTCTTTGGTCATTCATTTTAAGTTGTCAATAAATTCATTATAATGACAAGAAAGTTCTAAGTAAACTTAGATTTGTATCTTAAGTATTATGAACTTTGTCTCATCATTACCCCATTTGTTTCATAATTGTGTTAACCTTCTTGTAATATGCTAGTACCCACAACATGTATATCATCCTATACCACTTGTTTCTTTGTGTGTTTAACAATTAAACCTTGTGGGTTAAGTGTTGGGCCGCATCTTAGTAAATGGGCCCTATATTTGTAATGGGCCAAATGGAGTTGAATATGGTCCATAGGTGGGTGCTATTTGGGCCGGTTGTAGGGAGTGGGCTGCCTTAACCCCTATTGGGCCGATTTTAGGTGTAAATGAGACTAAACCGATTATATTGGATCCAACTAGTTGATGTGGGTTGAATAATGGTTGGGCCTTGGGCCGGTGGACATAGGCTGCGAATTTAATGTGCTGGGCCAAACAACATATGGGCCGCCTCAGAATGATGGGCCTGTTGCAAAGGTTTGATAAAATAAGTGTTGGGTCCGAAGGTAAGTGGGTCTTGGGCCAATCGGATCAACTAGAGGCTAGTCATTGGTTTTGGGCCGAGATAATGGTGGGTCTCGTGGAGTTCACGTGGGCTGATTACATGAACTAAATAAGTGGAGTTGGGCCGCATGAACCATAATGGCCTAAAGCTCAATTGTTCGAAGGAGGTGGTGCTGACTACCAGCCAGCGAGCCTTTTGAGATGGTTCGGTGATACCCGCATCTGAGCAACTAAGGTTCGTTTGTGGGAGGGTTCGGGTGGCTTATCAACAGAAGGTTCGGGTCTCAATCCCTGCGTAAGGTTCGTCTCAAACGACTAGGCATAGGTTCGTGAGTCCATGCGAGCTACACTTAGGTTCGGTGATCACCAAATGGTTCGTGAGCCGCAACAGGTTCGTCATGCATAGAAGGGTTCGTGGGAGTCGAAGGTTCGGGAGGAGAAAGGTTCGGCTGAGGAGATGTTGTTCCGGGGTTCGTCACCACAGGTTCGAGGATGGCTCAGGAAGGTTCGGCCATCTTAGGTTCGGCCAGACTCCCCCCCATGGGTTCGGCCGTAGCACTTCTTGTGAACCTGTTCCAGAACCCACATCCTCCGCGAGCTTGTTGGAGTTGTAGGGCTGCTCACACATCTTGAGTGAACCAGCATAAGTTTTCGAAGATGTATGGTTCAAGGGAAACGGTGGAAAACCGGCTAAATACGTGTGTGGTTTGAACAACAAGACAATAAACCCTATTTTTCTACCCATTCAAAATTCCATACCTCGAGATTCAGTGGGTAAACCTTCAGATCTGTTGTACAATCATGTAGAGGAGATCGAGAGCAACGCGTGGGTTCAAGAATCACCCAAATCCATTGAGAAATGGAGAAGTTATGGGATTTTGAAGGTGAAAAATGGTGGTAAATGGTGGTGGCCGGAATTTGAGCTAGAGAGAGAGTGAAAAGGGTGTGAAATGAGAAAACTCTCTCATTTATGGTTTTTATATCACGCGTGGTGTTCGGGTTTGCTTCGGTTACTCGGTCGCGTTTTTGTCGCGTATCCGGAACTTTACGCGAAATTTAAATGTCTTATATAAAAGAAGTTAATTAAATATTTTAATGAGTTTCAAAATTGTAAAAATGTTAAATATTTTATTTTATTAAATTAATTTCGTTCTTGTCGTGTTTCGTGTTTGTTTCGTCGAATCACGTCACCATCGCGCGTATTCGTTCGAATCGTCATTCGAACGAACACGACGATGGTTTTGCTTTCCGATTTTTGTTTTCTACTTCTCAGTCATCATTTCAGAACGTTAAACTCACAGATATGTTTGTGTGAATCGTCACCCACGCAAACACGCCGTCAGTTCGTTATTCTGAAACGACACTGCAATTTATGTTGGAATTATATTTCCTCACTGTCGGACTCAACTAAACATCCTGTTATCACATTGTTTTCACATTGAAATGTCGGCCATCTGATTCCCGTCATCTATGGATATCAGATCGCAACCGATTTGTTTCTATTAATTGTTTGTACATTGTTGTTTCTCATGTTTAGTTGTGTTAACTGTACATAGGTTTTCACTTAAATACACACAACTAATGTTCCAAATGTATGTTGTACTTACAGTATTTAAGTTTACACGAAAATACGTACAACTGTTTCTTGTATTTATAATTCTGTTAATACAAGTACTGTTTACACACATGTATTTACACATAGTTACTGTAGATAGTACACACACCGTACGGACTTGCCGGCCGGTCTGGTACTATTTGTCACAGTCTCCCCTTGTTAAAGAAATTTCGTCCCGAAATTTAAGCATAGAAGTCAGGCTTTATTTCTCGAGCAAGTGAGGATACTTTGTTTTCATGTTGTCCTCGCGCTCCCAAGTAAACTCTGGTCCACGCTTGGAGTTCCATCGAACCATTACAATAGGGATACGACTTCGTTTCAGTTTCTTAACTTCACGTTCCATAATCTCTACAGGTTCTTCAATGAAATGTAGTTGCTCATCAACTTGTATCTCTTCCAATGGTATGATTAATGTTTCGTCTGCCAAGCACCTATTGAGATTTGATACATGAAACACATTGTGTACTCCGCTGAGCTCATCAGGGAGTCTGAGTCTGTATGCCACAGGACCTATGCGTTGAGTAATCTCAAACGGTCCGACATACCTAGGTGCTAGCTTGCCCTTAGCCCCAAAATGAACTACGCTTTTCCATGGGAACACTTTCAACATGACTCGGTCACCCACATCAAATTCCAAAGGCTTGCGTCGTTTGTCTGCATCACTCTTTTGGCGGCTACGTGTTGCTTGTATTCGTTGTTGTATCTGGGCAATCTTATCAGTAGTTTCCTGAATAAGTTCAGGCCCAGTTATTCTGTTGTCTCCCACCTCGGTCCAGCAAATTGGAGACCGACATTTTCTACCATAGAGTGCTTCAAACGGAGCACATCCAATGCTGCTGTGGTAGCTATTGTTGTAGGAGAACTCAGCGAGAGGAAAGTGTGTGTCCCAACTTCCACCGAAGTCTAGAATGCATGTTCTCAACATATCCTCTACGGTTTGTATGGTGCGCTCGCTTTGTCCATCCGTTTGTGGATGATACACGGAGCTCAAGTTAACACTTGTCCCTAAGGATTGTTGCAATGAATGCCAGAACCGCGAAGTAAATCGACTGTCCCGGTCTGAAATAATAGACAATGGCACACCGTGCCTCACTACTATTTCATCAATGTATAGTCTCGCTAGTTTCTCCATCTTGTATGTCTCTCTGATTGGCAAGAAATGTGCGGACTTGGTCAATCTATCAATGATGACCCAAATCGAATCATGTCCGCTGGAAGTGCGGGGTAGCTTGGTAATGAAATCCATAGCTATTTGTTCCCACTTCCATTGTTGTATCTCCGGTTGTTCCAGCAAACCCAAAGGTTTCTGGTGTTCTGCTTTGACTTTGGCACATGTGATACATTTGCCAACATAAGTGGCAATGTCTTTCTTCATACTCGGCCACCAATAAAATGACCTAAGATCTGGGTACATCTTATCGGCACCAGGATGAACTGAATAACGTGTCTTGTGTCCCTCGTCAAGTATGAGTGTTCGAAGTTCATCTACTGCTGGAATCCGAACACGATCCAGATAGTAAATAACTCCATCTTGTTTTGTCTTGAATTGCTTCTCGGCTCCACAATCGAGCTTGCGTTTCAGGTTGTTTCTTGCCACTACTTCTTGTTGTGCTTGTAGAATGTGATCTCTCAGACTTGTTTGCACAGTCATTCCCATTGCGCGAACGCGTAAGGGTTTGACTCTTTCCTTCCGGCTCAAAGCATCTGCAACAACATTTGCTTTGCCCGGATGGTATTTGATCACGCAATCGTAATCGTTCAGGAGCTCAACCCAACGTCTCTGTCTCATGTTAAGCTCCTTCTGATCAAATATGTGCTGTAAACTCTTGTGATCTATGAAGATAGTGCATTTGGTACCATACAGGTAATGTCTCCAAATCTTTAAAGCAAATACAACAGCTCCCAGTTCTAAATCATGTGTCGTGTAATTCTTCTCATGTATCTTCAACTGTCTTGAGGCATAAGCAATGACTTTGTCTCGTTGCATCAAAACACATCCGAGTCCCTTATGGGAAGCATCACAATAAACTACAAAGTCATCAGTGCCTTCTGGGAGTGTTAAGATTGGGGCATTGCACAATCTTTGTTTCAGTGTCTAGAATGCCTCTTCTTATTTCTGAGTCCACACAAAAGGTTCAGACTTCTGTGTGAGTTTGGTGAGAGGCAAAGCTATCTTAGAGAAATTTGAGATGAATCTCCTGTAATAACCCGCCAATCCCAAGAATGATCGGATCTCTGTTGGTGTTGTAGGCACATCCCAGTTCTTGATCGCTTCAATCTTGGCAGGATCCACGTGAATACCATCACTGTTAATCACGTGACCCAAGAACTGAACTTCTCTTAACCAGAATTCGCACTTGGAGAATTTGGCATAGAGTCGTTCTTTCTTTAGGAGTTCCAAGACTGTCTTGAGGTGTTGCTCATGTTGCTTCTCGTTCTTTGAATAAATCAGTATCTCATCAATAAAGACGATAACAAACTGATCTAAATACGGCTTGCACACCCACTTCATCAAATCCATGAACACAGCCGGTGCGTTCATCAGTCCGAATGGCATCACCATGAATTCGTAGTGACCATATCGGGTACGAAAGGCCGTCTTTGGTATGTCTTCCTCTTGAATCCGGAGCTGATGATAGCCTGATCTCAGGTCTATCTTTGAAAAGTACTGTGCTCCCTGTAACTGATCAAACAAATCATCAATCCTCGGTAACGGGTACCGATTCTTGATGGTGAGTTTGTTGAGCTCTCTGTAATCAATGCACATCCTGAAGGTTCCATCCTTCTTTTTCACAAAAAGAACCGGAGCTCCCCACGGAGAAAAGCTCGGTCGGATGAATCCTTTATCGAGTAGCTCTTGTAGTTGGTTGGACAACTCCTGCATTTCTGATGGTGCAAGTCTATAAGGAGACTTAGCTACAGGATTCGCTCCCGGAATCAAATCGATTCGGAACTGCACCGATCGCTCGGGTGGCAGTCCCGGTAAGTCATCCGGAAACACGTCCGCAAAGTCTCTCACAATTGGTGCATCCCTTGTCTTTCTCGATCACGTGAGCTAGGAATGCAACGCATTGTTTTCGTAGATACTTGCGAGCCTTCATGCACGATATTATCTTGACACTACGTTTCGCTTGGTCTCCACGAATCTCCAAAATCTCATTGTTCTCCACTGGAATGCATAGTAGTTTATCGTAACAGATGAACTCAACTCGGTTAAGAGATAGCCAATCCATTCCGATGATGATGTCGAAACTGCCCAGCTCCATCGGTATCAAGTCGATGGAAAATGTGTGATCGTCAAGTGTTAGTGGGCAATTCCTAAATATTGTGTCTACTGTAATCTGTTTGTCGTTTGCTATCTCAATAGTGTAAGGGGAGTCTAACAATTCCTTATCATAATTAAGATGGCAAGCAAAGTCGGATGAGATGAAACTCTGATCCGCACCAGTGTCAAATAATATGGATGCATAGAAGTTAGATTAGAGAAATGTACCCGTGACTACGTTCGGGTCCTGTCGTGCATCAGCAGCTCCTATCTGGAAGGCTCGTCCCCTTGCTGCTTGAGCCTTTGGTTGAGCTTTCTTGGGACAATCCCTAGAAAATTGTCCCGGTTCACCACAAGTGAAGCAGGACCTGTTATCAGTAGCGGCAGCAGTAGCTGCATTGTTGTTTCTGTTCTGAACCCTTGGGCTCCTGCATTGGGCTACCAAGTGACCAAATCTCCCACAGTTGGTGCAGTGTCTGCACGGGATGTTTGGCAAGTGATGAAACTGGCATGAATTGCACAAAGGTGCAGTACCAGTGTATGGCTTCCTGATCTGCAGTGGTGGAGGCTGATTGAGCATTGGGGCTTGAGTAGTGGCAGCAAAGTTTCTAGCCACCTTTTGTTTCTTAGCCGGACGTTTATCCGACTTCTTGGAAGTTCCAGCCTTGGCTGTTTCAGTTTCCTTCTTGAAGTGCCCCGCAGTAACCATCATATCTGTCAGGGATGCTGACAGTGTAACAGCCAATTCCAGGGTGGTAGGGTGAGCAGAAATCACATACCCTCGAATATTGGGCGGTAATTCACCAACATATCGCTCTATCCTCTTCTCAAGTGTTGGCACCACGTCAGGTGCCAAAGTGGCCAGATGCCCAGCACCAATCATCTCCAGGTTGAGCAGTTCAGTCTCAACCTTCTTCAGTTCATTTCTTGGGCAAAACTCTGCCCTCAGCATAACTTTGAAATCATCCCAAGGCATGGCTTGGGCCTCATCCCGAACTCTGATTGAAACATGAGCGTTCCACCAAGTTAACGCTCGCTTATGAAATGATCTCGCAGCATACTTGACTCTGTTCTGTTCAGGACAGCCACTGATGTCAAGGGTGGTTTCCATCTTCTCAATCCATTGGATTAATCCAACGGCACCCTCACTGCCACTAAAGCTAGGTGGCTTGCAACCTACAAAGTTCTTGTAGGCGTAGTCCTGTTGCTGGCGGGTATTACCGCTGCCTTCTCCATATGAGTTAGCAACGTTGTTGCTGTTGTTGTTGTTGATGCGGTTCATCATCTCGGGAATCACATACCTCAGTTGGCTAGTCAGGAGAGTAGTAAATGCCACAGTAGCAGGGTCCAACTGATGAACCTGTGGTGGCGGAGGTGGAGGTGGAGGCGGTGGTAGATGTGGAGGAGAGTCAGGCGGTGTCGGTGTAGATGAGTGCGGAGCTGAATCTTGAGTCAGTGGTAATAGAGGTGGTTGTCTTCTTGGCGGTATTCTAATCATAACCGAAAAGAAATCGGTTAGTGCAGTGATCAGACGCAGAAGACATATGCAAATAGAATCTTATATCACATGATTTCTATATGAGGGTCCCTAGGTTATAGTCTAGGCCAAACCATTTAAGTAATATGACCTATATTTCTCTATAACCATGGCTCTGATACCAATGTGTCACACCCCGGGCCGGCGGGAACGGATCAGGTTTTCCCGTCGGGCGGAAGGTTCACGGGGCGCGATATCTTGAGTGATAATCAAATGATCGGAGTGTTTACATAGCACATGATAATATAAATGAGAAATGCTAATACATCCATGATATAGAATTACAAGATTTAATTACAATATATCGTTCATAATTAAATCAAGTAAATCTATCAAAAGAATCAATATAACTATATCTTGTAAATGTACAAGATATACAAAAGATGATTCATTGTTCTTGTCTCCAAAAGCATGCAACACAAAATAAAGCTAGGTCTTCTAAAAGTCCACTAGCTTAATCCTTGCATGTATGTATCTACACCTGTTCATCACCTGAGAAAACATTTATTTAAACAAAGTCAACACTAGGTTGGTGAGTTCATAAGTATGTTAATTGAAAACCTTGATTCATTCACATGCACAATCACAATGTATGTTATGTTACTTGTACGATGTTTGTTTCACCTGTTCACCCAATGGCTCCTCAAAAGTTATATTTACAAGTATTATATCATCCTAGTTGTGATGCTTATATATAGGGCATATGTAAGGGAACTAAGCCCTAGCAAACATCCCACCACATCACCACTAGAACTCCACACTACTTGCAATACAACTATTGATTTCCATTCTCATTTCTCATGTTACTCTCCTCTTTAATCACCTGTGTTCTCATGTATAGAATAATATGATGATAGCGTTGTAGTTATCAAACCGAAGTATTGATAACCAATATATGTGTTAAGGATATAAGATTCTCAATCTGTTCCTTGTATTATTCTATAATTGTGGGGTTAACTGTTGTTTCACTTTTAAATATTAAAAGTGTTAGTTAACTATTTGTAATGTATTCTCAAATGCTACGTATAGAGCCCAAAAGGAGTCCATTGTGATCTTCACGTAATCAGATTACAATGCACCCGATTCACCTCTATCCAGCCGTGTGATCCTATAACCTTCATCGAAACTGTTACTAATAATATGACATGAGAGAAAATAAATTCCTCAGTCTACTAGTCCACAGGTAACGATGGATGATGTACATCTATGTTGTTGTTGTTCTCAATGTGGGATGTCCTTATGTGATTAACAAAGTTGAATAAGAACTTGTCTTATTACGTTATGTTAATCATTGTGTGAATGATGTTGTTATCATGAATTTATGTTATCATGATTATCATTCATGAATTCCATATGTTCACCATGTAATCCTTAAGCCGTAGTAAGAACTAGTCTTAGTACCCTTAAGTGACGCAGGTGGTGGATGATCAATGCGTTCATACTATCACATAATATGTTTTTAAGTTGTAAACTAAGTGTTATAAGTACTTGACTTATCACACTTAATCAATTATAATGTGGAATGATATTTAGAAGATATTTTATCTTCTAATCATTCATGTGTTGTGTAGTGTCATCATGTTCCACTGTAGTAGTTCTCATTGTTTGTTCGTGTATGAATTGTCTCAATGTTTGCTCATGTAAGAATAACTAAGTGTTATAAAATAAAATCTTACAACTATGTCATTCAAATGTGTTGATAATTATGAAATTATATTGTCATAATCATCTTAGTTTCCCTGTTATCTCATGATCATACAAACATGCATACAATGATAAGCGATAATAAACAATTTAATATTATCTAAATCAAAGTATAAATAACATGTTAAGCAAGACTTTTAAATAAATAAAAGTAAACATGTTTCTCAGCCCCGAGAGTTTAAAATCAGTTAAGATTAAAGTAAAAGGGGCATATGAACTCACCTTGTTGTTCTAGGGTTGACTTAGCTCAAAAGAAGAATGCACGCGCTCTTGTTGCACTTGAGTTTGTTTTACGATCTTGTGTTGAATTCCCATCGTATTTGACTCATAAGTATAAATCATTTTGATTTGTGCGCGTGTAGGTGTTATCCCTCACTTTGTTTGTCACCTCTTGGTCTCAATCTCCATTCGGCCTCATTTAGTTAGTGTAAACCTTCTAACACTTATCCCACTAGGTCTAAGTTATCTTATTTAGTCATTGATTTTAAGTTGTCAATAAATTCATTATAATGACAAGAAAGTTCTAAGCAAACTTAGATTTGTATCTTAAGTATTATGAACTTTGTCTCATCATTACCCAATTTGTTTCATAATTGTGTTAACCTTCTTGTAATATGCTAGTACCCACAACATGTATATCATCCTATACCACTTGTTTCTTTGTGTGTTTCACAATTAAACCTTGTGGGTTAAGTGTTGGGCCGCATCTAAGTAAATGGGCCCTATATTTTTAATGGGCCAAATGGAGTTGAATATGGTCCATAGGTGTGTGCTATTTGGGCCGGTTGTAGGGAATGGGCTGCCTAAACCCCTATTGGGCCGATTTTAGGTGTAAATGAGACTAAAACGATTGTATTGGATCCAACTGTGGGTTGAATAATAGTTGGGCCTTGGGCCAGTGGACATAGGCTGCGAATTTAATGTGCTGGGCCAAACAACATATGGGCCGCCTCAGAATGATGGGCCAGTTTCAAAGGTTTGATCAAATAAGTGTAGGGTTCGAAGGTAAGTGGGTCTTGGGCCCATCGGATCAACTAGAGGTTATTCATTGGTTTTGGGCCGAGACAATGGTGGGTCTCGTGGAGTTCACGTGGGCTGATTACATGAACTAAATAAGTGGAGTTGGGCCGCATGAACCATAATGGCCTAAAGCTTAATTGATCGAAGGAGGTGGTGCTGACTACCAGCCAGCGAGCCTTTTGAGATGGTTCGGTGATACCCGCGCCCGCATCTGAGCAACTAAGGTTCGTTTGTGGGAGGGTTCGGGAGGCTTGTCAACAGAAGGTTCGGGTCTCAATCCCTGCGTAAGGTTCGTCTCAAACGATTAGGCATAGGTTCGTGAGTCCATGCGAGCTGCACTTAGGTTCGGTGATCACTAGATGGTTCGTGAGCCGCAACAGGTTCGTCATGCATGGAAGGATTCGTGGGAGTCGAAGGTTCGGGAGGAGAAAGGTTCGGCTGAGAAGATGTTGTTCCGGGGTTCGTCACCACAGATTTGGGGATGGCTCAGGAAGGTTTGGCCTTCGTAGGTTCGGCCAGACTCCCCCCCATGGTTTCGGCCGTAGCACTTCTTGCGAACCTGTTCTAGAACCCACATCCTCCTCGAGCTTGTTGGAGTTGTAGGGCTGCTCACACATCTTGAGTGAACCAGCATAAGTTTTCGAAGATGTATGGTTCAAGGGAAACGGTGGAAAACCGGCTAAATACGTGTGTGGTTTGAACAACAAGACAATAAACCCTATTTTTCGACCCATTCAAACTTCCATACCTCGAGATTCAGTGGGTAAACCTTAAGATCTGTTGTACAATCATGTAGAGGAGATCGAGAGCTACGCGTGGGTTCAAGAATCACCTAAATCCATTGAGAAATGGAGAAGTTATGGGATTTTGAAGGTGAAAAATGGTGGTAAATGGTGGTGGCCGGAATTTGAGCTAGAGAGAGAGTGAAAAGGGTGTGAAATCATTTAGGGTTTTTATATCACGCGTGGTGTTCGGGTTTGTTTCGGTTACTCGGTCCGCGTTTTTGTCGCGTATCCGGAACTTTATGCGAAATTTAAATGTCTTATATAAAAGAAGTTAATTAAATATTTTAATGAGTTTCAAAATTGTAAAAATGTTAAATATTTTATTTTATTAAATTCATTTCGTTCTTGTCGTGTTTCGTGTTCGTTTCGTCGAATCGCGTCACCATCGCACGTATTCGTTCGAATCTTCATTCGAACGAACATGACGATGGTTTTGCTTTCCGAATTTTGTTTTCTACTTTCCAGTCATCATTTCAGAACGTTAAACTCACAGATATGTTTGTGTGAATCGTCACCCACACAAACACACCGTCAGTTCGTTATTCTGAAACGACACTGCAATTTATGTTGGAATTATATTTCCTCACTGTCGGACTCAACTAAACATCCTGTTATCACATTGTTTTCACATTGAAATGTCTGCCATCTGATTCCTGTCATCTATGGATATCAGATCGCAACCGATTTGTTTCTGTTAATTGTTTGAACACTGTTGTTTCTCATGTTTAGTTGTGTTAACTGTACTTAGGTTTTCACTTAAATACACACAACTAATGTTCCAAATATACATTGTACTTACAGTATTTAAGTTTACACGAAAATACGTACAACTGTTTCTTGTATTTAGAATTTTGTTAATACAAGTATTGTTTACACTTATGTATTTACACATAGTTACTGTAGATAGTACACACACCATACAAACTTGCCGGCCGGTCTGGTACTAGTTGTCACATGTAGGGAATATCTTACTTGTGAGTTAAATAAAATTCTGCCCCACGGTGGGCGCCAATGTTGCTTCAACGACCTCCGGTGCCCGGCTAGTGACCAGTCCTGCTAAGATCACCATAAAACACACCGTTGGTCTCACCACAGGAGGGGTCTCCTGTTGTCGGGACTCCGGCGTGAGAATAAGAACCGGTTGTAGGAGGAATAGAAGACGATCGAGTATAAGAAAATAGTGAGTGTAAAAGAGTTCAGAGTGTTTTAGCATTTGAATATTCTAAGTCCTTTTATAGTTGTTGAGCTTTGGCTTGGCCAGAACAACATCTTCCTTTTCTGGACGTTATCTTCTAAGAATCCTATCTTCAGGCCTTGATCATGGTAATGTTTTCAATTTGGTGTTAATGTTTGACTTATCACCAAATTGTCCAACTCACATCTGAAGTAGTCATTTTATTCTAGGCAAAGCATTTATGGGGCAATCTTCTAAGAATCCCATTTTCAGGCCTTGAATTTTTCGAAGTAGGCAAAGCATTTATTGGGCAATCTTGTATTTGCAAGATCCTTTATGATTAACTAGGCTATACCCCGTGTTACACGGATTTAATATAAAATAGTAAATAGTTAGTAATAAAAATTTATAAATTTTAAATAATATTTTTATTTTAAATGATTAAATTACGTATTAGTAAAGTACTCTAAGTAATAAATCAATTATCAAAAACTTTATTTTTTAGAAATTAATTTTTAAAAATTTATATTAAAAAATGTCATTTATCTATAAAAAACTATTGTTTAAAATCTATGCATTATATAATTTATTTTATTTTTCATAAATTTTGTTTTCTTAGAATATATTATTTTTAGAAAAAAAAATTCTAAAAGAATACCGATTTAAAATATTTATATCTCTAAAAAATATTTATTTTTAGAAAAAAATCATATCTTAGAATTTTTTTAAAGTGACTTTTTTAATAAAATGTTATTTTTATTTGATTATAAACTTTTTAGTATTAAAAAGGCTAATAATATCATTAATAATATAGTTATTTTATATGTAAGTTAATATACTTTTAATAAGAGGGAGAATTTAAGAAGTGATAAGAAGTTGCCAAGTGGCACTCTTAACCTAAAAGTGTGACAAGTGGTAAAAACATATTTTTGTTTATTATAATAGTAAGAAGTGCCAATATGGTTCCTCCAAATAGTCAGAAGTTTCCTAATTGACGGAGGCATAAATCTGAGTAAATGCATCCTTTTAAGCTGTCTTCCACAAACTCAATTTCTCCCATATTACCTGTTTACTTTTGTTTTACCTTTTTTAAGACACGTGTTTTTTTTTAATTATTAATTATTACTATTATTGTTATTGTTATTGTTGTTATTATTATTATTATTATTTTTTTTTTGTGAATCACCAAATTTCTTATTGAAATAATGTATAAATATAATAATTGCTGAAAAATTGTTTTACCCTATACTACTTTAGCTGTACAGTATTAAATAAAAATATAAAATGATAAAAAACACTCGATGAATCTTACAAAAAGCAATTATGTAAAATTGATATATAAACGGGATGTAAAAAGTTTCAAAAGCTTTTTCACATGGTCATGTGGTGATGAGACATGGCCTCATGCTTAAGTGCTTTTATTAAAATAAGTCATGGGAGGGAAAAAAAATACAACATTAATGCAGTAGACAAGAAGGGCATGCTTCCATGGTTCCTTTTTTTTTTTTTACTATAAATAATAATTTTCATCTTATATATTTTAATAAAATAATTGATCAGTTTGCTTTCTTTATGACTCTTTAAGGTTTCGTTTTGATTGCAACATATATTAGGTGTGCATTGTTTGCAAAACTTTTTTAAAATGGGTCATTTTAAAAACCTATTTTAAAATGTTAACATGTAATAACCAGTCGATATAAATGCAAATCATTTTTTTCGAATGTTATTTTTGTATATGTATAACCCTTTTGTATTTGCATTTTTAAACTCATATGCATTTATAATGTAGCATGCACACTAATGTGTGTGTACGTGTGTGCCTATATATATCATATCGGGTAATGTTATTAAGCTCAATCCAACGGCATTGATACCGACTCTTCAAGTCATAAAGCTAAACAAAATCCAAATATTAGATCTTATAAACAATAACGATTAAAAAAGACACAATGAACACACAATGGTTTGAAAAACATAAATTTTAAATCGTAAAATGTAAATCATAATAGTTAAACCCAAAAACGAAATCCAAAAACTATACCATAAATCATAAACTCTAATACTAAATTCTAAAGTTACACCCTAAAAAACAATAAAAAAGAAAAGATACATTGACGAAGGAAAATACAATTACTTGTAAAGCATAAATATAAAACTTAAAAGTTATTCTTATGATCTAAACCGTAAATCGTAAACTATAAAGCTAAACCGTAATACTAAACTTTACTGCAATATGTCAAGTAGAATAGAAACAATGACAAAGAGCATGAAAGATATGATGACGGCTAAGAAAAAAAGATACCATACACTGAAAACATGCATTTAACAACCCAATAGCTAAACTTCAAAATATAAGCCCAGAATTTTAACCTAAAATCCAAGAAAGTAGAGTTTGACTGGAACGCTGCTGGAATGAGTTTATTTGAAGGTCATTTGATTCGGTAATGAGTTATTAAAATCCTTCTCAAAACGTTTTGCAAATTACATTTCTACTAGAAGTTAATATAATATATAGGGGAAGGTTCCGTTGTTAACCCACTGTAATTGCGGTAACCCAAATAACCCTGCAAAAAATGACCGAATCTTTGATTTTTTTTCATGGTTTCTATTATACATATTTAGTGGTTTTTTTTTGTATTTTTGCTAATTCGCAAGGCAAATCGAATTTGCATCGCTGTAAATTCGATTTGCATTTCGCAACATTTAGAAAAGTGCAAAACTTTTACACCGATGCAAATTCGATTTGCATTGCGAATTAGCCAAAACACAAAAATGAAACCCCCTTAAATATGTATAATAAATACTATGAAAAAAAATCAAAGATTCGGACATTTTTTGCAGGGTTATTTGGGTTACAACAATTAAGCAGTGTTCTTATTTGAACCAAATCCTATATATATATTGGGTAAGGTTATGTAATTAACCTACTTCTATTGTGGTAACCAAACCACCAACCAGTGCCAGGATCCAAATAACATCATACACCCAACAAACAATTTTTCAACCAAGATATGTTTTATGAAACTAGGAATCATCTTGTTCGTAAAGATCTGATAAAAATGATGAGTACTTGCCATTTGTGAAGAAAGGCCAGATACATAACTAATAATCACCAAAGGGCTTATAGCCCAATGGTACCCCCTTGACTTTCTAAATGGGAGGTCTTGGGTTCGAGTCTTGGCTAGAGCAAAAATTGCTCAGGCTGAGCTAGGGGGTTTTCCCAGTGTGGGTTTCCTCCTAGATGGAGGTGTCATGATACACATTTAAACGAGGGGTACTAGACATTAGCTGTTCAAAAAAAAAACATAACTAATAATCATCCCGTTCATAAATGTTCTAGAATTCCTAAGAAAACAATTCTACACGTTCCTATCCCACATAGTGGAGTACCGGTTTCAAAGGCACCCTACCCAAGACCATACAAAGTATTGTAAATATCGAACCATTTGGAAAAGGACTTCATTAAACCAGCTTGTCAAGATGAATAACGTCATTAGTGTATGTGGAAAAGAAAGAAGAATTACTCAGGAAGTGCGTCTATTACCATGAACAAAAATTATGACAATAAAAAGCAAGTATCCTTTTCAAAGGATTGACGCTTTTTTGGCCAACTAAAAGGGTCACCGTATTTTTCATAGATTGATTTTTCTCATCTTATGTTCCCCTAAGAAACCAATATAGTGATGAACTAAAAACAATATATAGAAATCGATAAGGTCACTACTAGTTCTTAGTTTTGTTTTCAAATTAACAAATACGCTAGCGGTATTCATGAACCTCATGAATAGATTGCACGAATCAATTTAGAAAACTTCGATGGTGTTCATCGACACTATTTTCATTTACTCACAAAATACGGAAGACTATGTGGAACATCATATTTTTTCAGTTTTCAAGGTAGAAATTTGAATTTTTTTCCTTTAATGTTTTCTCAAATTCGGAGTTTTTCTTTATCAATTGTTGTTTAAGATCTAAGATCTATTCTTGCGGCAAAACATTTGCCTTCTTTATGTTGACAAATGCTTCAATGAAAAATTCAGAACATAGTTATTTTAATGAGACTAGGGGATACATGAGCAGTAGTTGATGAAGACTCAACAGTAGATGTTGTAGGAGAACAATTAGGTTCATCAATTGCCATGAGTGCAAGTTTTATTGAGGGCTCATTAACAAAATGATCGTGACCTACATCATTTGGTAGATTGCTCCATTCCACATATTTTATAGTAAAGAGAGCAGGCTAGCTAGGTTGGGCCGAATTGGGCTTGGATTAGTTATTTGAGGGGAAGATGGTGCAACAGTCTGATAGGAAGGTGAGGTACGCTCCAGCTGATACAAACTGCCATTAGTAGATTTTACATATTAAACAGTCGTTTTAGAACAGAGCTGGAAAATATGAACAGTAGCCTGGTTGGATTGGCTGCTTAGGCTAGTGAGAAGAGTCAGAAGAAGAAGATGGAGGGAAAGTCACATAGGAAGTGGTATGATTGTTGGATGCATTTCAGCATATTATGGCAAAATGTTCAAAGCTATGGAACTTGTACCTTTGGACTTTTGCCTTATTGAGACCAACCTTGGTTTTTCCATGGATGCCAAGATATTTTCTCCCTATTTTTTGTAGAAATTATTGCTCCTGATGCTTAGAAGGGCTTACTAATTCAAGATAACTAATTCCTCCAAATCATTACTATGGATGTTAAGGAGGTCATCCATGATAAAGCAAAGGTTTTCAAGGGAGAAAGAGGGATCATCACTAGAAGATTTATTGGCGAAGTTACTAGTGGGGATATCAATGTTTTCATCATAACTCTGATATGAGGTCTTATAGTTACAAGTCTGGATAAGTAGGGCAGTTTTGCTTTGAACATATTCGTATGTTGATTTTCCAGACTTTATAAACTTTTTCTTCTGGTCAATCTCCCTCTCAAAGGTGAGCAACTTACGAAGAAGTTGGGTAAGTGAAAGATTGCCAAAGCCAGGGGTAGATCTTATGACAATGGAAAAGTCTCCTATTTGTCTAATATAGATATAAGGATATGGTTCAGGACAGAGACGGTTGGATACTGTTATCCAACCAGTGTTAGCTCACTTAGAAGGGAAGTGTACCTTTCAAACTATTGAGACCAAGACTCACCATTGAGTTGAGAGAAGTTTTCATACTATTTAGCTAGTATCTCCCTCGTATTGGCAACAACATCTGAAATTCCTCCAAACTACTCTTTCAATGCATCTCATAGATCATTAGCAGATTCATGGTGAAGGAGACCAGGGTAGATCTCATTTGGGAGTGCATAGAAATTAGAGCATGAGCTTTGGCGTCAAGCTCAAGTTTCTTAGGAGTGAAAGACCTCCAATAACGAGTTTGGTTGTTGGACAAGAAATGAATCATCCTTCTTCGTCTTATGTTATAGTAGTTATGAACCAAAATAAGACGTTTAGAATAAGATGAAATTTTATGCCATTTTCAGTTAATAATACGAATAGAAAATCAACGGAAGAATGGTATCTCAACTTTGTTTAGTAAAATGATTTTGAATATAAGTTTGAATGAAAAATCAAACTTTGTTAGTAGAAAGAAGAGTATATGTAGAGAAATTTTAGAAAAAAGAGTCTTAAGAATTGAATATCAAGATGCACATCGATTTTCAGATTTGATGGTTAGATCATAATCTCAAGAAAAAGGATTTGATAGAAATTGCTATGATCGATGCTACTTTTTTTTAAACATAAAGATTCAAGCAACTGATTATTGATTTTAGACTCTTAAAGGTTAATTGGATGATCTCTCTCTAGGATTAAGCTAAGGGGTTTTTCTTGTTAAAGAAGAGACGGTTTTCACGAAAAAACACACAGTTAAGAAATCAGAGGAAATGCATCATCATTAATTTCAGATAATGTTGGGGATTAAATACCAAACAATAGTACAAGTGGTGACGTCATTTTGATAGTGAAATCAAACATAAAATACAAAAAAATAAAGTAAATTACAAGCACTTAAATAGGAGAAATCCATAACAACTGACTTATTACATTACAACACGGGAAAAAAAACCTAGACTAAAGTCTTAAGTGGTTCTCTAGTCCATAGTCTTCTGTGGTTATGTTCAGGGCTTGATAATTATTTGTGGGTATTGAGAGAGAGCTTCCGTGGTTGACATCAGGGGTTAAGGAATAGGTGGTTATTCAGTGGTTAGGGTCTGTAGTTCTGCTAAGTGGCTTATTTACACTTATCTATGGTTAGGCTCGATGGTTAAGTGTAATGGATCAGAGTTAATGTTCAAGGGTAAGTATGTTCAGTGATTAAGGGAAAAAGGTAAAGGGTTAACAAAAGGGGGAGTGTGCTTATGGCTCAACAGTCCCTTTTATTGAACAATGATACTACCATAACTTTAATCACCAATATGTTTGAATAGAAATTGAAAAAAATGATGTGATTTGTATGCTCTGAATTTTGAGTAAGTTAAGTTTTCCATTCAAAATTATACTCGGTGCACCTGGGCGCCGATAAAATGTACCAAGATTTACGGGGATTTTATAGGTGGCCGGGAATGAAGAAAGATATAGCCGAGTATGTTGGTCGATGTTAGACATGTGCGAAGGTTAAGGCGGAACACTAGAAACCGTCTGGTTTACTGGAACAGCATGAGATTCCGCTATAGAAGTGGGAACAAATAGCTATGGAGCTATTGATTTCATTACCAAGCTACCCCACACTTCTAGTGGTCAAAATACAACTTGGGTTATCATTGATCGTGAGACTAAATCTGCTCATTTCTTGCCAATTCATAAAACCTTCACGATGGATAAATTAGCGAGATTGTACATCAATGAGATAGTTGTGCGTCACGGTGTACCATAGTCTATCATTTCTGATCGAGATGGCAGATTTATGTCGAGGTTTTGGTAGTCATTGCAAAAATATTTAGGGACAAACTTGAATTTGAGTGTATCTTACAATCCACAAACGGATGGTTAAAGGGAACGTACTATACAAACCCTAGAGGACATGTTATAGACATGTTTTTTGGATTTCGGTGGGAATTGGGACTCCAATTTGCCACTGATAGAATTCTTCTATAATAACAGCTACCATAGAAGCATCGAATGTGCCCCATTCGAGGCTCTGTATGGTAGGAAATATGAGTCACCAATCTGTTGGACCGAGGTAGGAGATAACCGCATAACTGGGCCTGATCTTATACAGGAAACCACTGATAAGATCGCCCAGATACAACAAACGTTACAACCATCCAGAAGTAGACAAAAGAGCTACGCCGATAAACGGTGCAAGCCGTTGGAATTCCAAGTAGGAGATCGAGTCATGTTGACGGTATCTCCATGGAATGGCATAGTCTGTTTCGGAAAGAAAGGAAAATTAGAACCATGATAATTCGAACTATTCCAAGTCATCCAACAAATTGGTCCTGTGGTGTATAGGCTGAGATTACCTGATGAACTCCGTGGAGTGCATGACGTATTTTACGTCTCAAATCTTAAGAACTGCCTAGCGGCCGAATCATTAGTCATACCGGTTGAGGAAATTCAAGTGGACGAAAAATTACATTACAATGAAGAACCTTTGAAAATTATGGATCATGAAGTTAAACAACTGAAACGAAGTTGTATTCTAATCATTAAGGTTCGATGGAATTCCAAAGGCGGACCCGAGTTTACTTGGGAGCGTGAGGATCATATGAAGTCCATGCTCCCTCATATGTTTACAGTGGAAGTTGTACCTAATAACGATTATTAAATTTCGGGACGAAATTTCTCTAACAAGGGGAGACTGTAACATCAATGTCTGAACCGTAGTTCGGAATAGTAATTTGTACAGTAGATCGGGTACGAAACTATGTGTATTACTAGTTATGTGATGTTCAATACGAAACTATTACGAATCTAATTCAGAAACATGTTGTGAAACCATGGTTTAACAGTCAGAATCATGTCTGACAACACGAATCTATTGTATGCGTGTTAGTTAAGATTTTATTATGTATAAACGTATGTTAGAATGTATAATCAAAACAATAACGGACGTCTTTATGTGAATATTAAACTAACAGAGTATTCGTGTGGACGGCGACTCGTACGAATATGTCTATTTTAACGTTCTTAATGAATGTCAAATAATTAGAAAATCAAATCGGAAATTACAGTTATCGTCGTGTTCGTATGGGTGACGACCGATACGAATACGGGCGAAAACCGTACAATTCGACAAAACAGTTAAATTAAACGTTTTCAAAAATTTTAAAATAAATGAAAGATATTTAGGTTATTTACTTGGAATTACCACCTAAAATTTATTTGAAATTTCTATTTTTAAATATCATAAACTTTCGTCATGAGAAATCCGAAACCGACGTGTTTACGCGAAGTCGAGCGAAACCGAACGAACCCGAACACACTCGAACGTTAAAATACTAAAATGACATTAAAAGTCATTTATAACCTCACACCAACCCCATTCTATCACTAAACCTGTCACTCTCTCTCCCTTTTCTCTCACTTGAAAACTCATCTTTCTCACTCAGTATATTTTAAACCAAGTTTTTACAAACATATATTTACATATCCCGGTTTACACTGGACTTGGAGGTATAACTCCAATCGCTCCTCTGTTTTGCCACAAGATATTTATTTAAGGCATTATAGGCCCTAAACCTCTCATCTTGCTTCTGATTTGTCATTCATTATTACCTGAAAAGTTTTTGAAAATAAAACGTCAACATAATGCTGGTGAATACAAATAATAGACTCGATATGTAAGCATAGCATGTTCGGTCCTTTAACCATAATTAATAATGGCCGTACTACACATTTAGCAGGTTATTTCACTGATCGATACAACCACTGCATACCCTGGCTTGTACTGTCACTGCTTAGGAACAATAGCGAACTGCGTCTTACAATTGTTCCCTCCAGCCCACAGCCCGTCACTGGTTAGGTTGCATGCGGAGTGCGTCTTACGTATAACCTTCCAGCCCATGTTACCAGCCACGTATGGGAATTTCACCCATAGCGGATACAATTTGCAAATCGTACGTATACTAATGGCCTAAATGCTGGTCTAATAGTATCCCTTTATGCGTCAAAGTTTAAACATACATGCTCATTAAAATTCGTTTATAAATTTAAAAACAAGTTAGATGTATTCACCTGAATTTTTGGTTGGCTGAACGATAGCTTAAACTTTTCGATATAAATTTGGGCAGCGTTTCTGCTTATCTTACTACTATTAATATATATATTGGTGAGAGAAAGAGGTTTGGTCTTAAATTTAAGACATGTACAAGTGTTAGAGCTTTAGTTACAACACTATAATGCATCCATTCTTTTATACGCGTCTGATTTCCTTATCTTCATATGTTTAATGGTTATCCTACTTTACCATCTCCCTCACTAATCTTTGCCGTCTTCGTCTTCATCACTCGAAAAGAAGAAATCGTCACACCCGGTAAAGCCCTCTGTTAACATTTGTTTCCTTTTCCGGAATTATTCTCAACCAGATTTGATTTGTCAACCTCTGAAGAACTCTGAATCTCGAAGACGAATGAGGTATGCTGTATTGTCTTGGATATATGTTCCTGAAACCTTCATACACGATTAGGGGAGATATGGCTCCAAATTCAAATTTCAAAAACCTGGAATTCACCTTTAAAGAGGGCTGGTTCGATTCAATTTTGCCTTCACCGCTCTTCAATTGGACTCCCCACCCCTCCTTGCTCTTCAATCTTGGTATGGCTAACCTAATTTCTGTTCATCGTTTAACCTTAATTCGTTTATTTTAGTATATATCTTAGCTTGCGCCATGTGGAACTGTTATGCACTCCTTTTTTTTTATCTGACCTAATTTTTATAATACTTTTTGACAGAATGTTTAAGAACTGATTTACAGACCTGCTTCTAAAGTGAGTGTTTGAGATTTGAAGAAGAGAAAGCTTTTGCTGAGAGCATAGGTACAACTCCTAGAGCCAAAGGTACATTCCCTATGCATGTTTCGTGTTTATGTATTTGTGTTCTGGTGTTAATTAAGAGTCTTTGGTCTCTTAAGCAAATTTTGATACTGATTTAGATTGATGCAGTACTTTAAGCAACATTTTTTGTACACACAAAGATAATTTTTAGTTTGCAAAATTTGATTTAGATTCATGCAGTCTTTGGTTTCTCTGGTTTTGGATGCAAACTATTTAAGAATTTTGGAAAGCACCAAACTATAATATTAACTCAACAAATAAATGAAATCAAGTCACAAACTTTACAAGTTGCATCTGATCATGGTGAATATCTATGGTTGCTGAAAGTAAAGTTGTTTTTTTCATTAACAATAACTCAAAACAGCAACCCAACCAAATGGTTACAAACTTTTGCAAGAAAAACTCAAAGTATGCAAATGATAGAAATATATGAACCAGTAAAATGGAATGAAGATGCTAAACATGTTGGAACTAAAAGTGTGTCAAATTTTATTGTGCATTTTAATAATTGTAACAGTATACATGTGTTCACTTTGCTTCACTTTTGGTATGATAAATATTTCATTATTCTTATCCCTGGTTAGTTTTTTTTGTTCATTTGCGTATTTTATGTTGTGTGCCATGTGTTCACTTTTGCCATGTGCCCCTTCACTTTCTTTGCTTGAATATATAAGATTAAAAGATATTAGGTAAGACTAAATACATCTACAAGACCACAATCTTAATGTTCAGTTTAAATCTCTTAAAGAAACTGGTCAAATACACTATAAAAACTATAAGGAAACAAGTTGGAAGCTAAAAGCATGTTTTTCGTGTATAAAACCTCATAATTTACCGTGTTATAATTTTTGGGTTATTATTTGTCACATCAAATATATACTTAAAAAAACCATATTCACTAGAAAGGTATTGGGTGAACCAAACCCAGACAATTTTGACCTGAACAGAAAATATATACGTCAACCTTTAACCCCATTAATTATCAACTAAACTAAGAGGTTTTACCAAAGAAGAAAGATTGTTTGTGACAAACCAAAAACAGAAGTACATAACCACATAAATATTTTTTAGAAATTAAGCTATATCTGGTTAAATCATATTCCTCTGCTCTACATTCCTCATTTTGTTATCCTACACATATCTTTGCATTTCCATTGATCACATAAACAAGATCCATCAAATCAAACAGTAAATTGCTAATAACAAAAACTAAAACAACACATATCATTAAACAAAGCCAAAACATCACAATTCACAAGTATTTCTAATAGTTTTTCATAGCTTCCATCTGTCAACCAAATCCAAATCGATACACACATACATAAATACATAACAAAATGACTCTAAAAGAATATTAATAGAACAGGACAAACACAATAAATAAAATACCTTAATTGACAGAAGGCAAAATCTTGATTAATCAGATGCAGACAGAAGAAAGTAGCTACCTAATATTTAGAGACCTTCGATAATATCAACAGGAGCCAAACAAGAACAAACATGCAGCTGGCAAATGCTCTTTTGAGAAAATCAACATTATTCCAAATTTAAATTCTCAAGCTTGGCAACAGAGTAAACTTCAAGGAACTGTAGAATTCTTTAGTTGGCAAGGAATCAAAACTTTTTCCCCTTTTTTTTTCTTTGGCCTCAAATAAAGATTAACATTCTTTGTTGTCAATTTAACCACAAACTTGGAAAAATTTACAAACTTGATGTTTTTTCAAAGCAAAATCCCGATTCATCAATGTGATTGGCAATTAAATTACTTGAAGAGTGTGATCATCAACGCCTTTAAAGACATGCAATCTTGGCTTTCAAGAATTTGAAGCCCCCAAAACTTTAGCCTAAAAACAATCAAGATTTCACCAACATTTGTAAAGAACCTGAACTCTTTAAGATTTTAAACTTAACTCAATGTGGGTGTCTCAAATTCTGAATCTTTTTCTCTCAAAAAGCAATACCCAGTTGAAATTTGCTGAATATCTTATAAAAGAAACATAATCTTTATGCTTCAATACATCTTATGTATGATCAAGACAAGAAAAAAAAGAAACTGGTCAAATACACTATAAAAACTATAAGGAAACAAGTTGGAAGCTAAAAGCATGTTTTTCGTGTATAAAACCTCATTAACAAAAGTAATAATGAATATGTAGTGCATCTGATCATGGTGAATATCTATGGTTGCTGAAAGTAAAGTTGTTTTTTTCATTAACAATAACTCAAAACAGCAACCCAACCAAATGGTTACAAACTTTTGCAAGAAAAACTCAAAGTATGCAAATGATAGAAATATATGAACCAGTAAAATGGAATGAAGATGCTAAACATGTTGGAACTAAAAGTGTGTCAAATTTTATTGTGCATTTTAATAATTGTAACAGTATACATGTGTTCACTTTGCTTCACTTTTGGTATGATAAATATTTCATTATTCTTATCCCTGGTTAGTTTTTTTTTGTTCATTTGCGTATTTTATGTTGTGTGCCATGTGTTCACTTTTGCCATGTGCCCCTTCACTTAGTAACTGAAAACATAACAGGCGAAAAAAAAGGGATCTGTAGAACAGATCAGGAGACAACCATCAGGCGAACAAAGCATAAAACTATTCTTGAAATCTATATAAAATACTAAATTACATATATGTAAAACTATTCTTGAAATCTATATAAAACATAGTGTATGCATATATGCAGCAATGTATGTAAAATAAGTGTATGCATATATGCAGCAATCTATATAAAACATAGTGTATGCATATTTGATTTAGATTCATGCAGTCTTTGGTTTCTCTGGTTTTGGTTGCAAACTATTTAAGAATTTTGGAAAACACCAAACTATAATAGAATTTAAATAACAAAATCATAATATTAACTCAACAAATAAATGAAATCAAGTCACAAACTTTACAAGTTGCATCTGTTCATGGTGAATATCTATGGTTGCTGAAAGTAAAGTTGTTTTTTTCATTAACAATAACTCAAAAAAGCAACCCAACCAAATGGTTACAAACTTTTGCAAGAAAAACTCAAATGAAGGCGCCCCTTCACTTAGTAACTGAAAACATAACAGGCGAACAAAAAGGCACATGATTTTGAGTTAAAGAACATTATTTTTTGAATTTATTTATAAAAAAATTGATTTAAAGACCATACCTTCAACCTTAAATTGATTTATGTATCTATAGTTAAATCAGATTTTTTTAAAAGTTAGTATAAAAGTAATTTAATCATAGTTTTTGATAACATTATCGTATTCATTTATAATACATGTTTTTATACTTTTTATGTGTATGCAGATGTATATACTTTTATAGTGGCTAATTATAATTGTGTATGTAAAAAGTCATATTTGAAGATATGGAATTACATGCCGAAAGGATTCAAACTATGAATAAGACTGTTAAGGGCAAGCAACCCTTTGAGAATATGGAACCATTGGAGGTAAGCACCATTGAGCAAATGGTGGTGTTCTTGGACTTATTGAATACCTTTGATAAGAGTATAGTCAAGGAAGAATGTGTCAAGGTTCGGTTCAACAAAATGGTGAAGTGGTTCAATAAATACGTAATAAAGAAGGATGATTTTTGGGTTCCAGTCATGGAGGAAAATGAAGTGGACCTGTATTACCTGTATATGGCTGTCAAATTGAATGGTGGAAAAAGAAACGTAACAAAAAATGGCATTTGGGGGCTAATCGCTGCTGACATGAAACTTGATTCAAGAAAAGGGTTTCATCTAATGTTACAATACAATGACCACCTTCAACCAATGGATTTGTATCATGCAAACATAAGAGTATCGCAACAACAAAAGGAATTAGCAATCAAGAAAAGGAAGGTTCCAGCAATCCGAGATTGGCCTCCCGGTTGTGGCCCTGCTACCAGGAAGAAATGAAGCTACTAATAAATATGGTCAAGCTTAGGGTAGTGATTGTTGGGCTTATTGTTGGGCTTAATCTTTATGTTTGTGGGTCAAAATAGTTGGTCAAAGTTGTTGCTAAATTTCAGTTATGTTAGGAAGTGATTTTTTGAAAACAGTTTAGACTATTATTAAAATCACCTTCCTTCCCATATAGTTTAATATTATTTATTTACTTTTTACCCTTCTTGGATTTTTCTCATCTTTGTGTATATCTAACCATGTATTATCTTACTACTATATATGTGTTTGTGTTATAAATTGTTGTGTGTATACATGTGATTTCTAAATTATGCTAACCATTTGCAATTTTGTCTTTTTGTAGATACATTTTTGGCGTTGAGATCTTTATATTTTGACATTTAAGGTATTTCTTTCATGTTAAATAACAATAATAAGTGCTTTATCAATTTTACTTTGTGCTTGTTATTTATAGATGCAAAACTAATGACAAAGATAAAATGTTTGAAACAACAAAACCAAAGAAACCACTTATTAATATTCATTTCGACTTTGGTTTGATTTTTTTTAACAATTGAAGGTATAATTGAACATGGATGTGCATTCTATTGTTGACTCAGTTTCATCACTCACACAATATGGAGTTTGGTATACGTTGTCTTTTGTTTGGGTTGAGTTCATTTTGCCTATAGGTGAAAACAAAATATTGGTTATTTTTCTCGACCAACACGTAAGATCCTTTTTTATGTTAATATTTGTCTTGACATTTAGACTTCGTTATTTACTTTTTTAATGATAAATTCATATTGTTTTTTAGGGACATAGGGTTCCTGCTTTCATCCCTGCAAATTTAATGAAATTTTACAATAATACGAATTTGGTCGACAACATGTTTGTATTAAATCGGTTCCAAATCGAGAGTTTCGATTACAAAGAGTGGCCAAAATATGAAAATTACATCTTGATTTGGAGCGACTACAAGATTGTGGTTACTGAACAAACTAAACTTCTCCCATTTACAAGTGATGTTCCTAGAGGGTTTCGTTTGTATCCCTTAGTGCCTTCTATAATGACTCTTACACACGACAGAGGATCTACAAAACTAATTGTTGGTACGTTTAAATACCACAATTTAAGGTTTCGTTTTTGTATATAAATAAATACTAATCGTAAATCTATATTGTATTTATTATTTTATTTTAGATGTTGTTGGTAGAATAATAGCAGGTGAACGCTCTATTTGTAGTTTTGAACTTTTTCTTCAAGATATGACGTAAGTAATCACTTTTATTTAAGCAAATATTATTTTATAATAACAATGTTAACACAAAATTGTTATTGACAGCGGTCACATAATACAATTGTTTTTTTTGAATTTGGAGTTTACTGATGCTATACGTATCGTTCGAGCCATCTCACGAAAGTCTACCATATATGTATCTCGCGTTAAGTTGATTCATTTACTTGATAGTACGTTATTCCCCACACACAACTTTTTAATAAATAGTTTCATATAATAACTCTTTTAATTTAATTTGTTATGTTTTTTGTTAATTCAGTGAATATTTTGAGGTCTACCAATTTGAGTAGGATTATTTTTGAACCAGACATGGGCGAGACAAGAAATATTAAAATAAAAGATCGATATCAAAGTCCGTGTTCATGCTAAGAATTATTAAAAAACGCATCAATATACTAGAATTGTAGATGTTATGTGTTAAAAAATGCTGATATTGATTGGTTATGTTTTTATATATTTATTGATTGTTGATGTATTAAGTTTTCTTATCTTCATGTTGGATGTATGCTTTAAGTATTGTATAAGTATGTTTTTTATGCTTAGTAGGTTTTTTATGTATTCTTTAAATATTTTATACGTATTTTTATATGTGTCAACTTTTGTTTGCCTGAATTTCAGTCAAACATTCATCATTAATCTTTAACTATTATTATTTTTTGAAAACGAAGGTATCACCATGGTTCACATTTCTGATGAACTAATCATATTTGAGATACTAACAAGGACGCCAGCTAGGACTGTAGGTCGTTCTAATTGTGTTTGTAAGAAATGGAAGGCATTATTGTCAACACCACAATTTGTTAAAATACATTGTTCCCGCTCATTAATTGCTGCAAATCAGAGAGCCGTTTTAGTTGATGACCATACATGTTCTGCTCATCCAATCAACTTTCAATCCGGTGATTATGGGCCTGGCACTATTCTTTATTTTCCATTTAATAATGTCACGATTCATTCGCATTTGGATGGATTGTTGTGTGTTCACTTGAACCATACTTCTGAGTTAGCTCTTTGGAATCCAGTCACCGGTTCTTACAAACTTTTGTCTACACATGATCGTCATGGCTTTTTTGAACATAATGCTGATGCGGTCGGGTTGTACATTGATGCTTATGACGACTACAAGGTCCTTCACATAACGCGTAGGTTTGGTGTATTTGCTGTAAACGTGTATTCTAGGAGATTTGAATCTTGGAGGAATATACCATTCTTAACAAGATCGAAGTATGCAAGCCCGTCTTTCTCCGTGTCGTCCGGTACTTTCTGCGTTGATACCCTATATTTCACAGTTTCGGAATGTTGGATCGGAGGTGAAAATGTGCTGATTTGTTTCAATGTAAATTCAGAGACTTTTAAGGAGATAACTTTTCCACCCCTAGCTTCAGCAGGAATGACTTTCGGAGACTTAGTGAATATTAATAATGAACTTCACATGTTCGTTAGCACTGGCATAGAATTTATGTGGGTAGAGTTGTGGATGTTAAAAGATGATCACTGGATTAAGAGTTTGTTATTTCCTCCAATTCCACCTATACCATTGGGATTATTTTGTGAAATAACACATTTTATGACTAATGGTAATTGGTTTTTAGTCACTAACCGTGGGGAACCTTATGTAATTGAAACAAATAGGAAGCCCTTTGAGTGTTTTTACGCTTCTAATAGGTTTCGTTGTTTCGAGGGAGCGATGTTTGTGGAGACTGTTCTTTCACCAACTCTTTAATTTAATTAGAACTGAATGTTTCATTATCTATGTTAATGTTTTAAGATATGTGTATTAAATGAATAATTAATAATCTCTCGTGTATTATGTTTATGGCAAATGAACTTTATATGATAAGTCTCCCTTATTATATTTACAAGGTATTCATAAAATTACAATGACTAACGGTCGACCAAAAAATGTTGATGGTGCTTCTCCCTCATCTGCGTGTACGCCAGCTGAAAAAAAGAGAGAATATAATGCACGATATTATGCGTCTCTTAAGGAGAATAGGAAACCACAAGAAACAAATGTTGCTTCTAGCTCAAGTGCATCCTCTACACGTGAAAAACGAAAAGCAGCTAATGCGCGATATTATGCTTCACGCAAAGAGAGTTGCAAAGTATCTAAAATTTGCATTGGCGATAACTCTGAAAGAAATAGATTGATACCTCAAAGAGCGTTACAAACTAATAGCGGTGAAAATTTTCAACTCCCAAGAGAGGATGTATCAAACACACAAAATCCAACAGAAGATAGTACGCCGACAAGTACACTCCCTTGCGGAATTGGCGAAGTGATGCAAGAAATATCACGAGGTTTTTTTTTTTTCATTTATTTGATTACTTAAGTTGACGTATTTGGTCATTTTCGTCACTTATAAAGAATACTTTTTAGGTAATAGAATTCAACCACGCACACTATTACCTCAATTTCGTAACGTGTTTAATCAACCAACCGTTCGTGATGAAAGCATACAAAGCCATCGTCTCTTAAACGAAGCCACAACTGCAGTAGCACAAGGTTTTTTATTGACGATCCTTCTTTATTACAACCATATGTTTTACAAAATATTGTTTAATATAATGAATTTGTATTTATTGTAGAGGAAAACGTTGAGGATGATCCGTTTAATTTTGTTTATGATGGTATACCTAGAGACCATCGTCTTTTAAAGAAGCGGAGTCCATGCCCTCATTGCGGTGCAAAATTATTTCCATTTGAATTTGCTACCTTTTGTTGTATGAGCGGGAAAACAAAGTTAGCAAATTCCCAAATTCCCAATGAATTGTTCTGCCTTTTCACATCACAAGATGAGATTGGAAAAATATTTAGGCAGAATATACGTGCTTATAACACCAATTTTTCTTTTGCCTCAATGGGTGTGACATTGGATGAAACCATGAACAATATGAGAGATGGTGTTTATACCTTTCGTGCCCATAAAGGAATATATCACAAGATTGATCAATTGGTTCCAAGGGACGGAAAACCTAAATATCTACAGTTATATTTTTACGATCCTGATACCGAGTTAGATCATAGACTCCAATGGCCAAATCTTGATCGAAGTATTACTCAGCTGTTGACACGTGTTCTTTCTGCAAACCCATACGTTAACACATTTCGTAGTCTTGGGGAATTAGGACCTCTGGACAACTATCGTGTCACTTTGAATGCTTCGGTGGAACTTGACCAAAGAGTGTATAACCGACCAACTACATCCGAGGTTTGACTAAAATTATGACATTTATGAATTAAAATTTTCGTGCACATAGTATAATTTTTTGTATTTATTTATAAAACACTATTTTATAGGTTGCTGGAATTTGGGTAGAAGGAAACGACAATATAACTTCATACAAAAGAAGTATTGTTGTTTATGGTAGGTCTGATTGCCGTCAAACTATTCAGCCATACTTTGGCTGTTATGATCCATTGCCGTATCCTTTATTTTTCCCTAACGGTGAGTCGGGCTGGCATCCTAGCATACCGCGAGAAGGAGTATCAAACAGTGAAGTTCAAAATAGTGAAGACAACATCGACCAGGAAATGGAAGGTACCAACAATTGCCATGTCCTTTTTAAGTGAATAGTTTAAATATAATACCTTAATAAGTATTATTATCTTTTAACATTGCTTTTTATTCAGAGTCTAGCACACGGAGTGGTCGTAAAACAGTGGCTATGCGAGAGTACTACTGTTACAAGTTCCAAATTCGCTCTATAGAGAATGTGTTGTTGTTTGGTGGTAGATTGCTACAACAATTCGTTGTAGATACTTACATAAAACTCGAGACATCACGTTTACAGTTTTGTGAGCAAAACCAGGCAAAGATTAGAGCAGATTTGTATCAAGGTATCGTGGAATGCGTAAATGCTGGTGAGGTTAATGCTAACAGAGTCGGACAACGCATTGTCCTCCCTGCGTCTTTCATTGGAGGGCCTCGGGACATGCGTCGTCGGTATCTAGATGCTATGTGTTTGGTTCAAGACGACGGAAAACCAGATCTATTCCTTACAATGACATGTAATCCGCGATGGCCTGAGATATGTGATAATTTAAAAGCTGGTCAAACTGCACAAGATCGACCTGATCTTGTTTCACGGGTGTTTCGTGCTAAATTGGAGGATCTTAAGGAACAACTATTCAAGAAACATGTCCTAGGGAAAGTGAAGGCGTATGTTTACGTCATCGAGTTTCAAAAGCGTGGTTTGCCGCATGCACATTTTCTTCTAATTTTGTACCCGCAAGACAAAATCAGTAATCCAGACCACTATGATAAGATTGTATGTGCCGAAATCCCTAACAGGCTAACACATCCCAAGTTGCACGAGCTTGTTGTCAGCCACATGATTCATGGTCCTTGTGGACGCTTACGTTCAAACAGTCCTTGTATGCAGGGTGACCCTCCCAATTGTCGATTTCGTTATCTTAGACAATTTAATGAACAGACAACCCAAGGAGATGATGCATATCCATTATATCGAAGGAGAGATAATGGTATAAACGTGGATGTAAGAGGAAAAAATCTGGATAACAGATGGGTTGTCCCATATAATCCAAGGTTGTTGATGATGTTCAACTGCCACATCAATGTCGAGGTTTGCTCAAGTGTAAAATCAGTGAAATATTTATTCAAGTATGTTTATAAAGGCCATGATAAACAAGTTATTCATGTTGAACAAGATGAAGATGAGCAACAATCTGTCATTAATGAGATTAAGAAATTTCAAGATGCACGCTATGTGTCGCCCCCGGAGGCTATGTGGCGCATTTTTTCCTTCTCTCTTTCTCAGATTTATCCAGCTGTCTTAGCCTTACAACTTCATCTCCCTAATAATCAGATGGTTAGATTCAACGATAATGATATAATGTCTGAGATTGTTGATAGGGAAAGAGATAAGAGAACAATGTTAACTGCGTTTTTTGAAAGAAACAGAGTAGACGAATCATCTAGACAATATCTATATAAAGATTTTCCAAAACACTACACTTGGAACGGAAGCACCCGACGTTGGAATCCCCGTTTACATAAAGTACAGAGAGGTCGTATTGTTTCAGCTAATCCAGCTGAAGGGGAAAGGTACTACCTACGCGTACCTTTGTCAAATGTTAAAGGTCCTACTTCATTTGATGATCTTTGCACAGTTAACGGTGTGAGGCACAACACATTTCGAAAAGCAGCTCTTGAGTTAGGCTTAATAGAAAACGATGAAAGTTTATCACAGTGTCTCACAGAAGCCTCTCTATTTCAGTTCCCGAATGCCTTAAGAAGGTTATTTGCAACCATCATGATTTTTTGCGAACCAGGAGATGTTCGAAAGTTATGGAACGAACACTTTGATTCGCTATCAGAAGATCATCGATTACATTGTCAAAGTGTCGAACGTGTTCGAAATATGGTTCTTATTGATATTGAGGTCTTTCTAAGATCTATGGGTAAAAATCTCCATGATTTTGACCTCCCAAAGATAACTGTAGATGTTAACCCACAACATGTAACTCATCGTGAGGTGCAAGAAGAGTACGAGATAGTTGTGGATGCTGAACACTTACGTGGCAAAGATCTGCTTAATCCTGTCCAACGAAATGTGTTTGATGAAATCATGATGCATGTTGATAATGATTTATCAGGTGTATTTTTTATAGATGGTCCAGGTGGAACGGGGAAAACATTTTTGTACAAAGCTTTGCTCGCAGAAGTTCGTTCACGTGGACTTATTGCACTTGCTACAGCTTCATCAGGTGCTGCAGCTAATAATATGCCTGGAGGGCAAACGGCTCACTCAAGGTTCAAGATTCCTATTAATCTTGATAATAATTCTTTGTGCAGCATTAAAAAACAAAGTGGAGCTGCTGCACTAATTAGGTATTCCAAAATAATCATTTGGGACGAAGCATCGATGGCAAAACGGCAAGCGATTGAGGCTGTTGATCGAACATTCCAAGATATTACAGGCGTTAGTCTTCCATTTGGTGGAAAGATAATGGTTATGGGAGGTGACTTCAGACAGGTTTTACCGGTTATTAAACGAGGCACTCGAGCACAGGTTGTAGACGCGAGCCTACGAATGTCGCCTCTTTGGTTATCAACTAAAAAAATGCGTTTGACCACTAATATGAGAGCTATTAATGATCCTTGGTTTTCTGATTTTCTTTTAAGAGTTGGTGATGGAGACGAAGAGACTATTGAAGGAAGTTTTATTCGCATACCTGATGACATGACCATTCCATTCACCATCCCAGAGAACTCTATCAAAGAGTTGATCAATGTCATCTTTCCATCAGTTCAAACCAACTTGCATTCGTCGGATTATATAATCTCTAGAGCAATATTATCTACTACCAATGACAGCGTCAATGAGATTAACGATCAAATGATTGACCTTTTTCAAGGGGAGGAAAAGATATACTACAGTTTTGATGAAGTAGAAGATGATCGTCACAACATTTATCCGATCGAGTTCTTAAACTCACTTACTGTTAGTGGCTTGCCTCCTCATAAGCTTCGATTAAAACTTGGCTGCCCAATTATTTTGCTACGAAACATCGATCCATCACATGGTTTATGTAATGGAACACGATTGATTTGTAAAGGGTTCCAGCATAATGTTATTGATGCAGAAATTGCTATTGGTCAACACACTGGAAAAAGAGTATTTTTGCCAAGAATCCCTCTATGTCCTTCTGAAGACGACATGTTTCCATTCAAGCTTAAAAGAAAACAATTTCCGATTCAACTTAGCTTTTCAATGACAATCAATAAAGCTCAAGGACAAACAATTCCACATGTTGGTGTTTATCTACCAAATTCTGTATTCTCACATGGACAACTTTATGTGGCTTTGTCAAGAGGGATCTCACGCGAAAATACCAAGGTGTTGGTGCATCCTGCTAAGGATTTTGGACGAGAGGGTGTTTACACATCCAACGTTGTTTTTCGTGAAGTGTTGCACGATGAATAAAATGCATTTGTTATTAAGGTAATTTAATAATTTGTTTTTGATAATACGCTACTATTCATTTATAATATATTGACTTATTCTTTTATCTCTTAAATAAATTAGGATAATGCTTTGGGTTGAATGAAGAAAGAAAGGAAAGACATGGCTTGTGTGTTCGATTTCTTTTTTACAATATCATAGTGTATAACTATGTTTATTTATTTGAGTATTTTAATTTAGTGTAGTTTTAAAAGTCATTACATAGATAATTCACACTTAACTTTGTACATAAAAGACAAACACTATCTATTTCTCGAAAACAGTGATACATTTCTAAAATACGAACACCGCTAGAGAAAGGATGTTGTTGCCGCCGCCGCATCGCGCGGGTTTCCGACTAGTCTATTCTTATAATTATTCTGTAAAGAAGATTTACTTACTTATTTACTTATTATTATTATTATTATTATTATTATTATTATTACTACTACAACGATTATTATTATTATTATTATTATTATTATTATTATTATTATTACTACGATTATTATTATTATTATTATTATTATTATTATTATTATTATTATTATTATTATTATTATTATTATTACGATGATAATCAATCTTATTATTACTATAATTTTAAGTAGACTAAAATTTTTAATATATACATAGGGTTGGAGCTTAACCCTAATCCTATAAGTTAATTTTTATATTAAAATATTAAATTCAAAAATTTAGATAATATACCTATACGAACCGACTTTTTAATCTTGACCCTTTAATATTGATCAGCACCTCCTAGCATCCAGTGCTACTAACCTCCTTTTTATTTGTATGTGTGTGTATTTATGTATGTATATATTTTGTCTATATGTTTTGAAAATAAAGTTTGATAGCATTTATAGGCAGTCGAAACTTACTGCGAAAGAAAAAAGTGGCATAGGTTTTATTTGTGCGTGTTAATTGAAATAGTGAATCATCATTTGAAACATAAATGGATGCCACGTACAGAATTTTCAAACAAATTCAATTTGAATGTAAGAATTGAATATTTTAAAATTTTTATTATTCTATTATTATAATTATTTTAGCTCAAATTTTGTTTTTATGTTATAACTTTTAAAATATAACGTTTTATAAAATTCTAAAAATACTGCTGGGATCGGCTCATTTTTCTCTACGTTTCGACCAAAGTTTCGTTAAAAACGGAGAAAGTTTAATTATAATATATTTTATTAATTTTGAGCGATCTCCTATAACATTAACTAACCAATAAGTGTGTCAAAAATTTTTAATAATCATTTTACTCGTTACTTACTAGTATGTAAGTGTTACATATGTGTATATAATAACTGGATAATTAAAATTATAATATTAAACAATATATTTTATAAAAATAAATAGCATGTGTTACATCCTCCCCACCTTTGTTTCAATCTCGTCCTCGAGATTATTGAAATAGGTGTGGATATTTCTTTCTCATCTCTGACTCCAGTTCCCATGTGTATTCAGGACCACGTCTGGAGTTCCACTTAACTTTAACTAATATTAACTTCTTACGCTTGAGTTTCTTTTCTCGACGATCTTCGATTTGAATTGGTTGTTCGATAAACTTTAATTTTTCATTCACTTCAACATCTTGAAGTGGCATTAACAAAGATTCCTCGGCCAAACATTTTCGGAGATTAGAAACGTGAAACACATCGTGTACTCCGGCCATTTCTATCGGTAGTTCGAGTTGATAAGCCACCGGTCCGATTCTTTTGAGAATTTTAAAAGGTCTGACATAACGAGGACTTAGCTTTCCCTTTTTACCGAATCGTACCACTCCTTTCCATGGGGAAACTTTAAGTAACACTTTATCATTAACATTAAATTCTAGTGGCTTTCTTCTTCGATCTGCATAGCTCTTTTGTCGATCTCTCGATTCTTTCAATCTTTCTCTAATTTGAAATACTTTGTCAGTTGTTTCTTGCACGATTTCTGGACCAGACAATTGATTTTCACCAATTTCAAACCAACAGACTGGTGTTCTACATTTTCTACCGTAGAGAGCTTCAAACGGTGCAGTCTGAATACTTGAGTGATAACTATTATTGTAAGAGAATTCCATCAGAGGTAAATGATCATCCCAGCTTCCTCCAAATTCTATTACACAAGCTCGGAACATATTTTCCAATGTTTGGATGGTTCTTTCACTCTGCCCATCAGTTTGTGGATGATAAGCAGTGCTGAAATTCAAACGTGTCCCGAGAGCTTTTTGAAAACTTTGCTAGAATCGAGACGTAAAACGACTATCCCTATCTGACACAATGGATAATGGCACACCGTGTGAAGATACAATCTCATTTACGTGCAACTGTGCTAATCTATCCATAGAGTAAGTTTCTTTCATTGATAGGAAATGAGCAGACTTGGTCAGTCTATCAACGATAACCCAAATGGTATCGTTTCTACGACTTGTTCGAGGAAGTTTGGTTATAAAATCCATTGTTATCATTTCTCATTTCCAAACAGGTAGTTCAAGTTGTTGCAACATACCAGAAGGTTTCTGGTGTTCAGCTTTAACTTGTGAACAAGTTAAACATCTTGCAACATATGCGGCAATATCTTTTTTCTTGCCGATCCACCAATAGTTCTGCTTTAGATTCTTATACATCTTATCGCTTCCTGGGTGCATCATGTATTTAGATTTATGCGCTTCTTCCAATATTCTTTCTCTTAAGCCGCCAGTGACTGGCACCCAGATTCTTGTATTCATACGAAGAATTTTATCGTTTCCTTTGACCAGTTGTTCAGCCATGCCTTTCATTCCTTCTTGTTCCTTGTTTTCATCTTCTTGGGCTTGTTTCTGCATTTCTTTGATTTGATTAAACAAATCGACTTGAAGTTCTAGTCGTAAAGCACGTACTCTTCTTGGTTTCTCTATCTCCTTTCGACTTAAGGCATCTGCAACCACATTTGCCTTTCCTTCATGATAGATAATTTCACAGTCATAGTCATTCAATGTTTCCATCCATCTTCGTTGTCGCATATTCAGTTCATTCTGACCAAAGATATACTTTAAACTCTTGTGATCAGTATAAACTGTGAAATGAACTCCGTACATATAGTGTCTCCATAATTTTAATGCAAAGATTATGGCGCCTAATTCCAGATCATGAGTCACATAGTTCTTCTCATGAGTTTTCAATTGGCATGATGCATAAGCAATAACTTTGTTTCGTTGGATCAATACGCATTCTAATCCTGTATGAGAAGCATCACAATAGACAACAAAGTCTTCAACACCTTCAAGTAATGCTAGGATTGGAGCGTGAGTCAACTTATCTTTAAGAATTTGAAAGGCCTCAATTTGCTTGGGACCCCATTCAAACTTTTCAGTTTTTCGAGTCAATGAGGTGAGAGGAACGGCTATTCGGGAGAAATTCTGAATAAATCGGCGATAATAACCCGCCAAGCCTAAGAAACTTCGTACTTCCGTTGGTGACTTGGGATTCTCCCATTTGGTAATAGCATTTATCTTGGATGGATCTACTTGAATAACTTGAGCATTAATAACATGCCCCAAAAATTGAACTTTAGTGAGCCAGAACTCACATTTGGAGAATTTAGCATACAATTTCTCATGTCTTAGTAATTCAAGTAGGGTTCTAAGATGTATAGCATGATCCTCGGGTGTTTTTGAATAAATAAGAATATCATCAATGAACACAATGATGAATTTATCCAGATAACGTTTGCATATCTGGTTCATCATGTCCATAAAGGCAGCTGCAGCATTAGTAAGTCCAAATGGCATAACAGTGAACTCATAATGCCCATACCTTGTACGGAAAGCAGTTTTAGGAATATCTTCTTCCTGAACCTTCAGTTGATGATATCCCGATCGAAGATCAATTTTAGAAAAATGACAAGCTCCATGAAGTTGATCGAATAAATCGTCAATTCGTGGAAGTGGATACTTGTTCTTAACAGTTACCTTATTTAGCTCCCTATAGTCAATGCACATCCGCATCGACTCATCCTTCTTCTTTACGAATAAGATTGGAGCTCCCCAAGGTGATGAGCTAGGACGAATAAAACCTTTTTCCAATAGCTTGTCTAATTGTTTCTTAAGTTCTTTCATCTCAGTCGGTGCCAATCTATAAGGGGATTTAGCAATTGGAGCCGTACCTAGTACCAGATTGATATTGAATTCTACTTCACATTCTGGTGGTAAACCAGGCAATTCATCTGGAAACACGTCGGGAAAATCAGCTACAACAGGTACGTCTTTTAGTTTCTTCTTTTCTTGATCTTCAGTTGTGACTAAGACTAGATAAGCTAAATAGCCTTTGTTTAGATACTTAGTAGCTTTGATCATAGAAATAATTCCAACATGGTTTGTTGGCTTATCGCCTTTGATGATCAATTTTCCTCCTGTTAGAACACGAACTTCAATGGATTTGGTGTCACATAAGATACAAGCTTGGTTTGTAGCTAACCAATCCATCCCGATTACCACATCAAAACCGGCCAACTTCATTGGTAAGAATTTCACAGGTATGTTGTGCTTAAAGAGTGCGATCTTACCATTTACTAATGCTTCATTTACTTTAACTACATCACCATTAGCAGTTTCTACCAGATAAGGCTTATCTAGTTTCAATAGTGGTTCATTTAGAAGCTTACAAAATTCATAATCAATAAAGCTTTGATTTGCTCCCGAATCAAACAAAACCTTAGCATAAACATTATTGATAAGAAACGTACCGGTAATGACATCCGGCATGTCTGCAGCTTCCTTGGCATTAAGAACAAAAGCTCGAGTCGTCTTCTTTGCATTTGTATCAGCTTTTGCTCCTGAACCACCAGCCCCGCCAGTCCTGCTCACTTTATTCAATTTAGGACACTCATTTCGGTAGTGTCCTGGTTCGTTGCAGTTAAAACACGTCAACCTCACTTTCCTTTTGCATTCTTCCAAAGAATGACCCATCATTTTACAGTGACTACAATACTTTGCCCTATTACACTTTCCCAGATGCTTTTTACCACATGTTTTACATTGTGGGAACGTACCACTGCCTCCTTCTTTCTTCAAAAATTTTCCTGCAGGCCTTTTTGAACTTTGATCAACCTTTTGGATTGCCTCTTGGCTTTTCTTTTCCTCTTGGGTTCTTACCATTCCATCTGTAAGCAACCCTGCCAGTTCAACAGCTGAATCAATGGTCTGAGGCATAGCAGCCTTAAACATGCCACGAATTTCGCTTACCAGCCCCCAGATATAACGACTGATAAGATTTGATTCCGGTCTCACAAGATGTGGCACCAATCGAGCATACTCAAAAGTATTTGGAAGTGTACTCACGATGCCCAGCACCGACCATACGGTGAGTCAGGAATTTTCGCTCTATTTGTTCCTTCACATTCATTGGGCAAAACTTTCGAGTTACGAGATCCCGAAAACTTTCCCAAGTCATAGCATACGCATTGGTTCTGCCTTTGGTTTGAATAATGGAGTTCCAGCACTCTAATGCTCCATCTTTAAAAGAATTTGAAGCATATAGAACCATATCTTCTTCAGCACATTTGCTGATTGCAAGCACCGCCTCGATCTTTTCAAGCCAACGTAATGCTGCCACGGCTCCTTCTGTTCCTGCGAACTCAGGAGGTTTACAAGATTGGAATGTTTTATATGAACATCCTTCAGTTTTAAATCGTTTTGCACTAGAAGCTTCGATATTCTCATTGTTCGAACCAGACACCTCTTTTGCTTTTGTCACTGTATTTTCTGGATTCGAAGTTTCATTATCTTTCATAGCCGCAATAATCATAGGTATTGCGTCTTTAATTTCTTTCGCTATTATTTCCTGAAGTTCAGCTTTTTGAGTCACAGGTTTATTAGCATCCGTGTGCGTTCTCTTTCGCCCACGAGTGTTCGCAGATGGTCCGCCAGAATTTTGGTTTCGAGACATTGTCTACAAAATATGATATTTGACAAGGTCTTAAAATAATTCATCATAATTTAACTTATAAGCTATCATCAAAATTCATCATGTTATTTTAATCATTGTTAGTAATTCACGTATACTATTCTACCTATTCCTTTGATAGGCACTTATCTTAATTCGGTTAAAGCTTAGATACATTCAATAGTACCTATTTCGCTAAAACCTAGAGCTCTGATACCAACCTCTCACACCCCGGGCTCTCGGCGGCCCGGGCGCTGCGACTCGAATTGGTTTCATAGATTATACAGTCTCGGTCAGAGTTTATTATCTATTTTAATATGTTTCAGCGGAAGCATTGTTTCATAAATTCATAATTTTATAATTAATTCACATGCATGGATGTGAATTCCGTTTTCATAATTTACAAATAATTCATACGTATAGGTATGAAAAAAACTACATTTTCATCGTTTATAAATAACTTTTCAGGATTTAATAAAATTTCATATGCATAGATATGAACATCTCATTTTATTTTATTTTAAACCAAGTTTTTACAAACATATATTTTCATATCCCGGTTTACACTAGACTTGGAGGTATAACTCCAATCGCTCCTCGGTTTTGCCACAAGATATTTATTTAAGGCATCATAGGCCCTAAACCTCTCATCTTGCTTCTGATTTATCATTCATTATTACCTGAAAAGTTTTTGAAAATAAAACGTCAACATAATGTTGGTGAATACAAATAACAGACTCGATATGTAAGCATAGCATGTTCGGTTCTTTAACCATAATTAATAATGGCCATACTACACATTTAGCAGGTTATTTCACTGATCGATACAACCACTGCATACTCTGGCTTGTACTGTCACTGGTTAGGAACAACAGCGAACTGCGTCTTACAATTGTTCCCTCCAGCCCACAGCCCGTCACTGGTTAGGTTGCCTGCAGAGTGCGTCTTACGTATAACCTTGCAGCCCACGTTACCAGCCACGTACAAAATTTTCAAACGAATTCAATTTGAATGTAAGAATTGAATATTTTTATATTTTTATTATTTTATTATTATAATTAGTTTAGCTCAAATTTTGTTTTTCTCTTATAACTTTTAAAATATAATGTTTTATAAAATTCTAAAAATACTGCTGGGATTGGCTCATTTTTCTCTACGTTTCGACCAAAGTTTCGTTAAAAACGGAGAAAGTTTAATTATAATATATTTTATTAATTTTGAGGGGTCTCCTATAACATTAACTGACCAATAAGTGTGTCAAAAATTTTTAATAATCATTTTACTCGTTACTTACTAGTATGTAAGTGTCACATATGTGTATATATTAACTAGATAATTAAAATTATATTATTGAACAATATATTTTATAAAAATAAATAGCATGTGTTACAGTATTTTGGGTATGTCTGTACATATTTAGCTGTATTGATAAAACCTGATATAATGATTTGATAATTTTTGAATTAATTGATGATATTATCACTGGTATACTTTGATGAGAACGTATGATTATTACACATAAATCCATGGGAAGTTCATTGAAATATAACTATACTGAACCACAGTGTTTATTGTAGTAGATTTACTTAATATGATTTGATTTTTGATGGAAATTGTTGAGGTTATTGATTTGGACACTAAATATAGTCAAGGACACATGGTCATGGTTTATCGAAATGGTGGTGGGACGGTGGGTGGATAGGTTGCGACCTACTCCTACATATGCCCTATACATAAACTTATTTCGGTCTATCATGGGTGTGTCAGTGATATGATTTAGTGAGGATATGGTTTGGTAAGTTAATAATCGATAAACTTAATTTAAAAAATGATGAAATGGTTATCGAAGATAATTACGCGATGGTGAGGTTACGAATATAAATTTAAAGCGAATATTATTTCGGAAATATTAAACTTAATAATGTATTCGCTTGAGTGACGATTCGTACGAATACAATTATTAGGAATAATATACTGAAACGATATTTCCTAAATCGTAAATCGAATCGAAATGCAATACGAACGATGGATTCGGAAAGGTGACGATCTTTACGAATTCGTATGTGAGTAACGCGTTTCAATGAGATAACCAAAATAATATCGAACAATATTAAATTAAGAAAAAGAATTCGAAAACGTTTATTAGGAATTACAACCTTAGACGAATTTGAATAAAATCGTTTTATTAAATAAATAATTAAACAGAAGTTAATAAGATTATTTCATAAAACAAATTAACTAAAACTATTTTTTTAAACGAAATTATGTTATTAAGTGTTTTGTGTTTAAAATATGTTTTACGTGGAAATCGAACGAATAAATACATGTTAGCGCGAATAAACTAAGTTAGAGACACTTAACGATTAAAGGTAAACACGAGCGAATAATTAATAGTAATGACATACATGTACTTATGAACACAAATACGCGATAAATACAGGTTGTTGAGTCATCGTTGATTTCACATACGTGAGAGCGCATTCTACAAATCACTGAATTCTAGGACATTCAGGTGAGTTCTCATAACCCCCTTTTAAATCATTTTGCTTTTAAACTCGGGGGTGGAACATGTATACCAGATGAATATTATTTTGCTAACACATGGGTAATACCTGGATTATCAAAATGATATTCATTTTATTGAATTATGGGTTGACACAGATTATCACAGCTTCTTAAGTCGTTGTTAGTCGAGTTGACCTCGGTCCTCCGCAACGACTGAGTTACTGTTGTTGAGGTGACTTCGGTCCTCCTCAGTGATTCCACTATTGGTTGAGTTGACTAAAGTCCTCCGCAGTGCATTGTATTGTCACTTATGATCGATTATTAGGAATGTCGTTGATCGAGTTGACTTCGGTCCTCCGCGATGATTCCAATTACCGTTGGTTGAGTTGACTAAGGTCCTCCGCGGTACACTATATTAAGATAATTTTGATGATTGATGATTGTGGAATTTCTCTTGAATTATCTGATTAATGTGTTTCGTTGTGTTTGATTGACTCTACTTGAATGATTATCTGCGATTACTTGGGTTATTTGGTTGTTGTGTTTTGACAGAGCTGGATTATCTCCCAGGTTCACATATGTATTTCCTTGGAAAACTATAAAAATTTTATAAACACTTGTAAACGTTTTTGAAAAGTAAAAACTTATGATTACTCACCAACTACTTCGTAGTTGACACTTGATTTTCTACATGTTTCAGGAAATGAAGGGAAGTAGGTAGAGTAGTGCAGCTCTACATCTTTTGGACATCATCACTTAGGATCTTGGACTTAGCTAAAATTAACTGGATTACCGAAGACTAGTGTTTAGTTAATATAGCTAATCTTTTGTGTAAATTGTTGTATTTAAATCATGACGAACATGATTTTTGGTGTAATTACTTTATTTGATTAAATTGATATGTGATTATTTATTTATATGCCACGAGCTTATGAACAATCTACATATCCCTCATGGCATCCCGACGTTTCCGCCATCGGTCGGGGTGTTACAGATTGGTATCAGAGCCTAGGTTATAGAGAATTAGGTTACTAGAAATGGATGACCTAGTCTATAACCATAGGATACCCTAATATGAACTATTTCATACATTAGTTATTATATGCAGGATTTCATGCCTATGTGTTTAGTACTTGTAAATTGAACTCCTGATATATATATATATATATATATATATATATATATATATATATGATTTGCATCTATTACATGTAGATTATTTATGTGATTGATTGTGCCCGGACGACTCGATAAGGACATACTTGTGGTGCATTGTAAAGGTGGTGGGCTGGTGGCTGAAGCAGTTGCGACTGACTTCTACATATGCTCTATACATATACCATTTATAGTACATCGGGTGGATGTCAGTATTAAGGAATAAGGGAACTACCCATTTAGGAAAAATATTTGTTTAGGAAAATAATTGCTTGTTTGATCTTCGATCGCCAGACATGGACACACTCGTAGTATACTACAAAGGTGGTGGGATGGCGACAGGAGAGGTTGCGACCTACTCCTACGTATACCCTATACATATACCATTTTTAGTCTATTGGGGGTCTGTCAGTGTCAGGAAATTTAGGATATTATTAGGAAATGTTGTAAAGTTGTGGTTGATGGAATATTGGTTGGAATTGGTTTGGATTGACATATTTGATGATCTCATTTAATGGACACATATATACTCACTTATGAATACACTTATTGGATAGACACAATGAACAATATGAACACTTAGTGACGAACTGAATACGTAAGTGTTGATATGGACACATGGTGACAATATGAATGCGTAGTGATGATACTAACACTTAGTGATGGTATGAACACTTGATGATGATGCGAACATATAGTAAATTTAGACACTAGGGGATCTTAATAGTCAGGTGAACTTAGACATTAGGTGAATTTAGAAAATAGGTGCACCTAGAGTCAGGTGAACTTAGACACTAGGCAAACCTAGATGTCGTAAGTACTTGTATACACTTCACGCATAATTACTCCCCATAGGATAAAGCTGTGAAGTGGAACAATTGAGAAACACATGAATACCCTAAATTCTAACAAGGGCATAATCGTGGTGCATTGCAACGGTGGTGGGACGATGGATGATGCGAGTGCAGTCAAGTCTACGTATGCCTTATATAAAAACTTGTTGCACTGCATCGGGAGGTTGTCAGTGTTAGTATAAGGTGAGGCATGTTTGAAACTTAGGAATACTTAGTTAATACTAGATACGACCAATTAGGATACTTTAGCATAATACTAGGAAATTATTACTTTACTGTGGGTTTAATGATAGGTAGGAGAAAAATATAGTTCCTATATGTAATCCTAATTGGTGTAATGAACTCATTTGACCTTAGTTTGTATGAATTACGTTGTAAACGGTAGTAACATGTTTTTAACATCCTCAGAAACATGCCGCCGCGCCGTCACAACGAAGATACTACAAACCCACATGATGGAGAGGCTAACAACAGTAATGCCAACAATGGCTTACAAGAGTTAGCAAATCTCATATCTGGGTTGGTGACTAATCTGAATCAAGCCAACCAAACTCTCAACCAAAACAGGGGTGGTGCAAACCCACCAGTTTGCACGTTTAAGCACTTTAACTTTTGTAACCCAGCCAAATTTACGGGTTCTGAGGGAGCCACTAGTCTGTTGCAGTGGTTTGAGAGCATTAAGAACACCTTCATCAATAGTGACTGCCCTGAGAACTTGAAGGTGCGCTATGCCACCAGTGTTTTCCAAAAGAGAGCACTAACTTGGTGGAATGGCGAAAAACGAACTAGGGGAGTTGATGCAGCCCTAGCACTAAGTTGGACTGAAGTCAAAACTCTGATGACCACAGAGTTCTGTCCTCGTAGTGAGATGAGGAAACTTGAGGCTGAGTTCTGGGAACTCAAGCAAGACAGCGGTGAGAATGTAATATATAATTCTCGCTTTCATGAGCTGAGTTTATTGGAACCTCATCTGGTGACACCACTTGAAAGAGCAATTGAGAAGTACATAGGCGGTCTACCCATGCAGATACAAGACACTGTCTTTGGTTGCAACCCTACCACACTGGAAGCTGCAATACGCTTATCTGCTACACTGACGGATAATCATGTTAAGGCTGGAACTCTCACAAGGAAGGGAACCAAGAAGACTGACACAAAGACGACTACATAGGAGACTTCAACTGAAGTCAAGACTGAACCAGCTAGCTCATCCAAAAGCAGCAATCGGAAGTGAAAAACCAGAAGTTTCGCTGTTACCACTCCTACTGCAAAGACTACTCAACAATCATCAAGCAACTCGAAATTATGTTGGGGTCACTCCTCAATGTAATGTCTGCAGATATCATCACACACCTAACTTGCCATGTCGCGTCTGCAAAAACTGTGGCAAGTATGGTCATTTTGCTAATGTGTGTCGGAGTTCATCGCAAGCTCAAATGATGCAACCTGCATCGTTTGCATTGCCAGCTCCACATGCACAACCAATTCAAGCTATACCCATTCGCCAAGTACCTGCACATGCAAGAGCCTGTTATGAGTGCGGCGATGTGGGACATTTTAGTAATCAATGCCCAAGACTTACGGGGAAGAATCAGAGGATGGCGAGAGGCAGAGGTTTTCAATTGAATGCTCCAGCAGCTCAAGCCAACCAAGATGTCGTCAATGGTACATTGGTGATTAATAATTCCTATGCATCAGTCTTATTTGATTCCGGTGCTGATAGGAGTTTTGTTTCACATGATTTTGAATGTATGCTTGGTAGAACACGCACTAAGTTAGACAAACCGTTTAACATAGAGGTGGCTGATGGTAATACTATTGATACTGACACTATTATTATTGTATGTACTGTGAACTTAAATGATCACGTTTTCCCAATTGATCTTATACCTATGCATCTTGGTAGCTTTGATGCTATCATAGGCATGGATTGGTTAGCCACCCACAAAGCGAAAATTATTTGTCATGAAAAATATATTCGAATTCCCTTACCTTCGGGTGAAACTTTAAGAGTTTTTGGGGAAACTTCTAGTAAAGGCCTTAGGTTAATGTCGTGCACTAAAGCACACAAGCACCTTAGGAAGAAATGCATAGCATTTTTGGCACACGTTGTGGAGAAAAAGGAGAAAGGAAAGAACATTAAAGACGTTCCTGTGATAAGAGATTTTCCTGAAGTATTTCCAGACGACTTGTCGGGTATTCCACCAAACGTCAAGTAGAATTTCGAATTGACTTAGTACCTGGTGCGAACCCAGTCGCCAAAGCTCCCTACAGACTTGCGCCTTCGTAGTTACAAGAATTGGCGAGCCAGCTACAAGAACTGTTTGAGAAGGGATTCATTCGCCCGAGCCATTCGCCATGGGGTGCACCGGTTCTGTTTGTCAAGAAGAACGACGGGTCATTCCGAATGTGCATAGACTAAATGCGAATTGAACAAGCTGACCATTAAGAATCGATATCCTTTGTCGCGCATCGATGATCTTTTCGATCAACTTCAAGGCTCGGCATGGTTTTCGAAGATTGATCTTTGGTCTGGATATCATCAGCTTCGTGTACATGAAAATGATATTCCCAAGACAACTTTCAGAACAAGATATGGCCATTGTGAGTTTCTGGTAATGCCTTTCGGCCTTACCAATGCACCTGTGGTTTTCATGGACCTCATGAACCGTGTATGCAGACCGTACTTAGATAAATTTGTGATTGTATTTATTGATGATATTTTGATATACTCCAAGAGCAAAGAAGAACATGAGCAACACCTTAAGTTGGTTTTGGAGTTCTTAAGGTAAGAAAAACTGTATGACAAATTCTCCAAGTGCGAATTTTTGCTTAAGGAAGTTCAATTCTTAGGACACATAGTCAATGAAAAGGGTGTTCATGTGGATCCTGCAAAGATTGAAGCAGTGAAGAATTGGAGTACACCGAAGACACCAACGGAGATTCGATCATTTCTTGGACTTGCCGGTTACTATCGGCGGTTTATTTTGAACTTCTCCAGGATTGTTGTCCCTCTCACTTCTTTAACTCAAAAGAATAGGCCTTATGAGTGGGGACCAAAGCAAGAAGAGGCATTTCAGACTTTAAAGCAAAAACTTTGTGATGCTCCTGTCTTGACACTGCCTGATGGAAATGATGACTTTGTGGTTTACTGTGATGCATCCAACCTAGGTCTCGGTTGTGTCCTTATGCAATGGGAAAAGGTTGTGGCATATGCATTAAGACAACTAAAAATTCACTAGAAGAAGTACACTACACATGACTTGGAACTTGGTGTAGTCGTGATTGCTTTGAAGATATGGAGACATTATCTTTATGGCACTAAGTATGTAGTCTTTACAGACCACAAGAGTTTGCAGCATATACTTAATCAGAAATAACTTAATATGAGAAAACAGAGATGGGTTGAACTGTTGAATGATTATGACTGTGAAATTCGCTACCATCTTGGTAAAGCGAATGGTATAAAATGTCGGTCACCTATTTGTTGGACCGAGGTCGGCGAATCACAGATCACTGGTCCTGAGATTATTCAAGAAACGACTGACAAGATTCACCAGATTCGCGACAATCTGTTAGCTGCTCGTAGTCGACAGAAAAGTTACGCGGATAAACATCGTAAGCCACTAGAGTTTTAGGTTGATGATTTAGTATTACTTAAAGTATCACCATGGAAGGGAGTTGTACGATTCGGGAAGAAGGGTAAGCTTGCTCCACGTTATGTTGGCCCTTTTAAGATTCTTGAATGAATCGGGAAGGTTGCCTACAAGTTGGAACTTCCTCCTAAACTTAGTAATGTACACCCAACTTTTCACGTGTCCAATTTGAGAAAATGCTTAGCTGATCAGGTTCTTCAAGTGCCACTCGATGATATTCGCATCGATGATACCATGCACTTCGTTGAAAAATCAGTCGAGATAATGGATCGTGAAGTTAAGAAACTCAAGCGTAGTAGAATTCCAATTTTCAAAGTACTATGGGAGTCGAAGCGTGGTCCATAATTCACCTGGGAAAGAGAAGATTAGATGAATCTTAAGTATCCACATTTATTCACTGCGGTCGCTCCAAGTTGAATTTCGAGACGAAATTCCCTCAACTAGGGGAGACTGTAACATCACTGTATTTTGGGTGTGTATGTACATATTTAGTTGTATTGATAAAACCTGATATAATGATTTGATAATTTTTTAATTAATTGATGATATTATCACTGGTATACTTTGATGAGAACGTATGATTATTACACATAAACCATGGGAAGTTAGTTGAAATATAACTATGCTGAACCACACAATGTTTATTGCAGTAGATTTACTTAATATGATTTGATTGTTGATGGAAATAGTTGAGGTTATTGATTTGGACACTAAATATAGTGAAGGACACATGGTCATGGTTTATCGAAATGGTGGTGGAACGGTGGCTGGATAGGTTGCGACCTACTCCTACATAAGCCCTATACATAAACTTATTTCGGTCTATCATGGATGTGTCAGTGATATGATTTAGTGAGGATATGGTTTGGTAAGATGAAAATCGATAAAAAATTAATTTATAAAATGATGAATTGGTTATCAAGGATAATTACACGATAGTGAGGTTAAGAATATAAATTTAAAGAGAATATTATTTCAGAAATATTAAACTTAATAATGTATTCGCGTGAGTGACGATTCGCATGAATATAATTATTAGGAATAATATACTGAAACGATATTTCCTAAATCGTAAATCGAATCGAAATGCAATACGAACAATGGATTCGGAAAGGTGACGATCTTTACGAATTCGTACGTGAGTAACGTGTTTCGATGAGATAAACAAAATAATATCGAACAATATTAAATTAAGAAAAAGAATTCAAAAATGTTTATTAGGAATTACAACCTTATACGAATTTGAAAAAAATCGTTTTATTAAATAAATAATTAAGCGGAAGTAAATAAGAATATTTCATAAAGCAAATTAACTAAAACTATTTTGTTAAACGAAATTATGTTATTAAGTGTTTCGTGTTTAAAATATGTTTTACGTGGAAACCAAGCAAATAAATACATGTTAGCGCGAAATAAACGAAACCTAGCACACGGGAAATACGCGGAGTATAAGAGGAATGGACACCACTTTTTCCTTCATTTCTCACACACTTACTCTCTCTACATTCAAAATTCGTCACCCATTTCTCTCTCTAACTTCTCTCTAAGATTTCTCACTCGTTTCTCAACCATTTCACAAGATCTTGGTGCCAAATCGTTCCTGTCACACCCCCAATTTCCCACTCGTGGTGTCAGTCCACGTGGGTGTGACGTGGCCAGGAATCACAGCTCTTGGTCATATGGAACGACTTCTATATGAGTTACACAATCACACAGTTTGCAAAACCAAACAAGTTTATATAAGTATGCAGCGGAAAATGTAAATCATCAAATACATAAGTAGCAGCGGAAAGTAATTGTTGAAATAAACACTACAAATGATTTAATTGTTTTCAAATCATTATTAATGCACACAACTCCTAAAATACGAGTCTATATGCAAGTCAAACTCCTTAAGGCTTCCTTGTGTGTATCCTAGCGTGAGCTCCATCAGTTACCTGAGAATACATGCGAAAAGTGTCAACTAAAAAGTTGGTGAGTTCACAGGTTTAGACAGACAGAAAAGTAAACAGACATATACTGGGTATGTTAAGTTGTTCGTTGGATACTACGATCCGTAGAGTGTGTCATGTCATCTTACCGAAACTAGACTGTTCTCGTTTGCCTCCGCGAGCCATCGCTGAGCTCGCAATTCACATCGATATTACACTCGTTATGACCTCCAGTCAACGTTGTTGCCGAGTGGGGTTAGTCAAACCCAGTAGTACTACGTAATAACGACTCGTTCGTTTCAACTAACGGTAAGGATAAGTGAGGGCTTTATGCGATAATAGTTACACTCGAAAATGGTTTTCACAACATACCAGTCATACATCTAAAACAGTTGCATTGTATTCTCACCCCAAAAGTTTAGTAAAAACAGTTAAAGAGTAAAAGTGGGGCCGTAAACTCACCTGAGTTTAGATATGCGTTAGCTCAAAAGAGTACGTGTAGCTCGCCGGCTAGTAGTCACCTATATCACATAGGTATTATGAGTTCGTGTTCACATATGTGGGTCTCACCGGACCGTGTTAGTGTTCAATAACACTAAGTGGTTACGTAGGTCGAGTTGACCGTGTTTGACCGTGTCGATCGTGTTTGACCTAACGACCCGTTGGTGACGGTTTGGATCAAGTGTTCGTGTATCGTGCGGTTTTTGTGTCGTGTGAAGTGTACGGATACCAAAAATCATTCCCATGAAGAAACTTACTATTTATGGCAAGTTTCTATTTTAGGAAAGTTTCCATATTTGGCAAGTTATGCATAAGATCATATTCCGATTATTCTAACATGCATATTTATCCTAAATGAGCATGTTATCACATAGCACATAGTTACACATAGCCGGTTTAACATAGTTTGCGCGTAAAAGTTTCCATTTATGGAAAGTTACTAAAATAAGCATGTTTAACCAAGATTAGTAACAAGCCTTTTCTAAAGATCATTACCCCAGTCCTAAATTATCATAAAATCATATTCGTTACAACAAACATATTGCTATTCATAGACTTTGTAAAAATAAAGTTACTATTTATAGTAACTTTTGATAAAACACATCTTTCAATCATTTTAGGACTTAAAATCATTTATCAACATCATAACAAGGTTAGTTATGCATACCAAACATACAACATCCCTCAAATTCATCATTCTCTAGCAACATTGTAACAAAAAGTTTCTATTTATAGTAATAACCATAAAAATCATATTTTCAATAATTCTCATCATCTCAATGCATCAATAATCATCATATTAACTTCTAAACATCATTTCCTAGCATAACATATAGATCTAAACACATGCATGTGGTCATTTCATCAAAAATCACCAATATGTAACATAAAAGTTACTATTTTTAGTAATAATCATCAAATGACCATTTTTGACATGATCAAACATCCTAAATCATGTAGGACATCATCAATAACACATCTAGCAACATTTCAATATCAAAAATCGTCAAACACATCATGGATCGTGCATGCATGTGGATCAAAGTAACCATTTCTTAGTTAAATCAACAAATAGCCATTAAATCTTAATAGTATCATCATAGATCACCATCATTTCATCAAATCAGTAGCAAACACATTTATTAACAGATTATTAGCATCAAAAATTCGTGACAATGGTAGTGGTGGTGATGCATGTGGGTATTCCCCCTTGCATGTGTGATTTCTAGTGATATTCTGACTAGATTGAACAAGGAAACTACCTTACAAGCTCCTAATCCACGTAATGATGCTTGAGCAGCTTCTGGAACCGCTCTAAGGGGCTGGAATCGATTCAAAGCAAGGAACAAGCAAGTAGGACGTTCTTGGAGCTTCCACAACACCTTGAATCTCCAAAGATGGTCTTCTAATGGCTCTAGTTGACTTCCTACTGCTGGAAATGGGTGTAACAGTGCTAAAATGGTCGAGTATGGTGATTTCAGTCGAGAGAGATGGAGTAGGGTCGACAGAATGATTTCATCTTGGATATATAAAGATTTCTGCGAACTAGACCTGTCGCGTACCGCGACACCGCCAAAAAGAAGCTCCGCGACACGCGATGATTAAAATAATCGTCTGGTTCCCGAAACACATCGCGTACCGCGATGGTGGAAAATGATCGGTCGTCGCGTACCGCGACGCTTTTCGGAGAATTCAAATTTCCCCTCTCAAGCTTCGCGTACCGCGAAAGCCCAATTGATTGCCCATCGCGTACCGCGATGGGTTTCGGCTGAGCCCAATAGGCCCAATTCATTGTTTTGAACCGAATCTTTCGTATTTCTCGAATACGATCATCGTTTCTCGTTCTATTGGTCTTGTTCTAGCTAATTTAGGTTCATCGAACCTAAGTGCAGTGTTTTCGTGTTACCGCTTGATCCGTTCACCAACGTTCGTTATTCAAGACACGTGCGAGTGTTGTGCGATAATTCCTTGAATTATCAGCGTGTTCAGACTGTTGTGCCACGTGTCACACTAAATATATTTATTCTAGTGCCACGTATGAAATAATAATAAACATTATTATTAAAATAATAGAGTTGCTGACCTGGAAATTACGAGGTGTCACATCATCCCCTAGTTATTGGGAATTTCGTCCCGAAATTCAGTTCATGTGCCGGTGTTGGCTTGTTCGGCGAATAGATGAGGGTATTTCTTCTTCATCTGATCCTCCCGTTCCCAGGTGTATTCCGGTCCTCGTCGTGAGTTCCATCGAACTTTTACTATAGGTATCTTACTATGTTTCAACTTCTTGAGTTCCCGGTCCATAATTTCCACCGGTTCCTCTATGAAGTGTAGTTGTTCATCAATCTGAATTTCCTCCAAAGGAATTGTGAGCGTTTCGTTTGATAAGCATTTCTTGAGGTTTGAAACGTGGAACACATTGTGTACGCTACTCAATTCCTGTGGTAGCTGTAGTTCGTAGGCCACGGGGCCTATCCGTTTAGTGATCTCGAATGGTCCTATATAGCGAGGGTTTAGCTTTCCCCGTTTCCCAAATCGTATCACTCCCTTCCAAGGCGAGACTTTAAGAAGTACTCGGTCTCCTACTTGGAATTCCAAAGGCTTGCGCCTTTTGTCGGCATAGCTCTTCTGTCGGTCCCGAGCTGCTGCCATTCTGTTGCGTATCTGCACGATCTTTTCAGTTGTTTCATGCACGAGTTCTGGTCCGGTCAGTTGGCTTTCCCCAACTTCCGCCCAACAGAGTGGTGATCTGCATTTACGTCCGTAAAGTGCTTCAAACGGTGCAGCTCCAATGCTAGTGTGGTAGCTATTATTATACGAGAACTCTACCAAAGGTAAGTGAGTCTCCCAGCTATTACCGAAGTCAATTACACATGCCCGAAGCATGTCCTCTAGGGTTTGGATGGTTCTTTCACTTTGACCATCGGTTTGTGGATGTTAAGCTGTACTCATATTCAGTCTCGTTCCGAGTGCTTTGTGTAAGGACTTCCAGAAGTGTGCCGTGAAACGGCTGTCTCGGTCTGATATTATGGAGATTGGGACTCCGTGCCTGGATACAACTTCCTTCAGGTATATCCGGGTTAACTTTTCCAATTTATCGGTTTCCTTGATCGGTAGGAAGTGTGCTGATTTTGTGAGTCGGTCGACGATAACCCAGATGGTATCGCAACCACTTGTAGTCTTTGGTAGCTTTGTGATAAAATCCATGGAAATCTGTTCCCATTTCCATACTGGGATTTCCGGTTGTTGGAGTAGTCCGGATGGCTTCTGGTATTCAACCTTGACCTTTGAGCAAGTCAGGCACTTACTCACATACGTTGCGACTTCTGACTTCATGTTAGGCCACCAATATGTTGTCTTTAAATCGTGGTACATCTTGTCAGAACCTGGATGTACTGAGTATCGACTCTTGTGAGCTTCATCCATCACTACTTCTCTCAATTCTCCGTAGCGTGGAATCCAAATTCGATCCATTAGGTAGTAAGCTCCGTCATCCTTTTGTTTCATCTGTTTGTCCATCCCTCTCATGGCTTCGAGAGTGAGGTTTTCGGTTTTCAACGCTTCTTGTTGTGCGATCCGAATTTGATTTGGTAGCTCGGAGTGGATGGTAAGTTGTAATGCACGTACGCGTTTGGTTGTTTCTTTCCGGCTTAGTGCGTCGGCGACTACATTGGCTTTACCGGGATGGTATTTGATTGCACAGTCATAATCGCCTATCGCTCGACCCACCTGCGTTGTCTCATGTTTAACTCTTTCTGGTCGAAGATGTGTTGTAGGCTCTTATGATCAGTGAATATCGTACACTTGGTGCCGTATAGATAGTGTCGCCAAATCTTTAGTGCGAACACTACGGCTCCCAACTCTAGGTCGTGAGTTGTGTAGTTCTTTTCGTGCACTTTCAATTGTCGTGACGCGTATGCTATAACTTTCTCGCGTTGCATCAGTACGCAACCGAGCCCTTGCTTTGAGGCGTCACAGTATACCACAAAGTCCTCGCACCCGTCTGGTAGCGATAAGATTGGTGCACTGCACAACTACTGTTTCAATAGGTCGAAAGCAGTTTCCTGTTTTTCTCCCCATTCGAACTTCTTGTCTTTATGCGTAAGGGACGTCAACGATTGTGCGATCTTCGAGAACCCTTCGATAAACCGCCTGTAGTACCCGGCCAACCCTAAGAATTGTCGCACTTCAGTTGGAGTCTTAGGTGCTGCCCAACTCTTGATTGCCTCGATTTTGGCTGGGTCTACATGTATCCCTTTTTCGTTTACCACATGTCCAAGGAACTGAACTTCGCGAATCCAAAAATCACATTTGGAGAATTTGGCGTATAGTTGCTCCTTCTTTAACAGTTCTAGGACACGTCTCAAGTGATCGGCATGTTCCTCCTGAGTCTTGGAATAGATCAGGATGTCATCTATGAATACGATTACGAACTTGTCGAGATACGGTTTACACACCCGATTCATGAGATCCATAAATACGGCCGGTGCGTTAGTCAACCCAAATGGCATGACCAGAAATTCGTAATGTCCGTACCGCGTCCTGAATGCGGTCTTTGGTATATCGTCCTCTTGTATCCTGAGTTGATGGTAACCCGATCTTAGATCGATTTTCGAATAGAAGCTTGACCCTTGCAACTGGTCAAACAGATCGTCTATTCGAGGTAGAGGGTATCGGTTCTTGATCGTTACCTTGTTCAATTCTCGGTAATCTATGCACATACGGAATGAACCGTCTTTCTTTTTCACAAACAAGACCGGAGCTCCCCATGGTGAGAAACTCGGTCTAATGAATCCCTTATCTAATAACTCTTGCAGTTGATTAGATAGTTCCTGCATTTCAGTAGGAGCCAGTCGATATGGTGCCTTGGCTATCGGTGCTGCTCCTGACGTTAGATCTATCTGAAACTCCACTTGCCGTGCCGGTGGTAGTCCCGGTAGATCGTCAGGAAAGACTTCTGAATAATCGCGAACAACAGCAATGTCTTCAATCTTTCGTTCCTTCTTTGGTTGTTCGGAAATAAGAGCCAGGATAGCCGTGTATCCTTTCTTTAAATATTTGCTAGCCTTCATGCATGACATGATGTTTAGTGGTATCCCGCGTCGTTCTCCTTGGATTGAGATCTGCTCACCACTCGGTAACGTAACTCGTACGACCTTCTCGTTGCACACGATCTCAGCATGGTTTGCAGATAACCAATCCATTCCAATCACCACGTCGAAGCTTTCGAGAGTTACTGGCATCAGGTCGATCACCAACTGATGGTCTGCCAGTGTCAGGACGCATCCTTTGATGATGTGTTGTGTTTCGATGAGTTTTCCATCCGCTAACTCTACGGTATACTTATAATCTAGTGGTGTTGGTGTCATGTCAAGCAATTTGCTAAATTCACTAGAGATAAAACTCCTATCGGCACCGGTATCAAATAATATACTAGCGTAGACATTATTTAAAGGAACGTACCGGTGACGACGTTTGGGTCATCCTTGGCTTCACCAGATCCGATTACGAATGCTCGCCCTCTAGCCGGGTTGCCTCCTGCGTTCTTGTTTTGCGGGCAATCTCGGCGCATGTGCCCCGGCTTTCCGCAAGTAAAGCATCCCTTCAATGTATTATCCTTGTTGGGGTTAGGGTTGGGGTTTGATCGGCATTCCTTGGCCAGGTGTCCGTTCCTGCCACAGTTGGTGCACCGAACTCTTCGGCATGGGCCGTGATGGTGGTATGAGCAGTTGTTGCATTTGGGGTTGTTGCCCCGATATCCCCCTTTGTCCTGATTGTTTGGTTGGGTGGCAGTGAAGACTTTGGCTGGTGTTGGTCGGTGTTGAGCTGGTGGTGGTGGTGAGAAAACACGGTTGTTGTTGGGTTCCCACTTTCGCTTGGGCTCTTGGGGTTTTAGGTGTTCACCCCTTTTTGGCAGTTTCCCCTGGGCTACCGCCTGGTCAGTTAGCTTGTGCGCCAAGCGAATCAGTGGTTGGACGGTGGTGTGATTGGCTGCTGTCACCGTGCTCTGTATTTGCTCGGGCAATCCACTAATGAATTGCTCTATCTTTTTGTACTCCGGCGTCACCATTGCCGGGCACAACTTGCACAGTTCGTGAAATCGAGTACAGTATTTCTCGATCTCGGATCCCACCATTTTGTGCGTCCAGAATTCTTCTTCCAGCTTCCGAATTTCGTCCCGAGGACAATACTCCTCGTGGAGCATTCTCGTAAAGTTCTCCCATGGGATGGAGTTTGCAGTATCCAGCCCGAGTGTCTGGACATGAGAGTTCCACCAGGTGAGGGCCGGTCCCTCCAGTACTCCTGTCGCATATTTCACTCGGTTCCCGTCAGAGCATTCGGCCATAGAGAAAACCGATTCCACCTTCTCTATCCATCGGAGCAGTCCCACTGCCCCTTCCGTGCCCTGAAACTTGTGAGGATGACAGCTCAGGAATGCCTTAAACGAGCATCCCTTTGCCGCTCCTCCCTGGGGTCCTGTGCATCGGTAGTTCAATACAACGTGTTAGTATCTAGGCTGTCTATTCTATGCTAGTTACGTTAGGCAAAGGCTAATACCGTTGTTAGTGCCACTCGTCTCACTGGTGTGACGGTTGGCTTCGTACTCCGCGAGTACCTTGTTAAATTTCCGCTCGACCATCATGTCGATCCGTGCCTTTTCGGCCTTGCGTTTGAGTCGTAGAGCGTTGTTTCCTCTTGCAGACATGTTTCTATATAGAGGGGTTAGAATGTTAGTCATCATATGCTAAGTGTTAGCCCAAGTTAGAATAGTTGTCATGTCAGATGTCATGTCAGATATCATAGCAAGATTTCACTAACAGTGTTAACAATAATAAGGCAGATAATAGCAAATCATAATTTTCATTAATATCCAATTTGAAGTACAATAATTTGAAAGGAAAGTACAATGCAAATTTTCCGAGCACATCCCGCTCGTCTAGGCCAAAAGGAAATAAAATGAAACAAACAATACCAAAATAATAAAACCCACTAATCCGAATCCATGGAGACATGGGAGATGTTGCTAGCTGCGTCCTCATCATCATCCTCGTCCTCTTCCGGGTCCTCGTCCGGATCTTCGTCGGGACCCTCGAGGTCCTCGGCCTCGAACTGTGGCTCATCGTCCTCGGCTGGTGGTTCCTCGATAAATTGCGCCGCCCATGCGTTAAGCATGGCGTCGCTCGCCTGCACCATCGCCTGCGTCTCGACGATGTCCGTCCGGTTCTCGGTAATACGCCCGTCGTGCTCCTGCACAACATCAACTATCTGCCCATGCTGGGACATGAGCTGAGCCACTTGGAGACGTAGTGTCTCCACCGTCTCCTCTAGACGATCCTTCTCCTCTTCCAGCCGGTCACTTCGCCTTTCCAGGCGATCGTTCTTCTCGCGAAGAACACGCACCTCGTCGGATAGCTCGGCACTCCTCCGAAACTCCCGCCGGGTTACGGCCACATGAGCCGCGAAGGCTCTCTCCATCGGCATCCCAAGTGCCGGTAGTCGCGGACCCTCAGAGGTATCACCTCTGTATCGCGGGGTAGGTACCCGCTCAGTCTCTATCCACCGTAATAAGAGGCTAGGCAGCCATCCCCAGTAACGCTCCCGCGCCAACATCTGGGTCCTCCTCTCCATCTCCGCGTCCACCTGTGCTACAATACTGTCGATCCTACGTCGACTGTCCTCGGTCAAGTCATCGATGGCTGGGCGTTTGCCCGGGTTCCTGCCAGCGTCCCTATTGTTGTCGGCCATCCTGTAAGTTCTCATGTTAGTACATAATAGTTCAATAAAAGAATTAACATCAGTGTGCAAATTCTAGTGTAGTGTCTATTGTAGAGCAGTGGCTATAGTCTAAGTTCACTAAATGCAAACCTAGTTCCCTATAACCAAGGCTCTGATACCAGTCTGTCACACCCCCAATTTCCCACTCGTGGTGTCAGTCCACGTGGGTGTGACGTGGCCAGGAATCACAGCTCTTGGTCATATAGAACGACTTCTATATGAGTTACACAATCACACAGTTTGCAAAACCAAACAAGTTTATATAAGTATGCAGCGGAAAATGTAAATCATCAAATACATAAGTAGCAGCGGAAAGTAATTGTTGAAATAAACACTACAAATGATTTAATTGTTTTCAAATCATTATTAGTGCACACAACGCCTAAAATACGAGTCTATATGCAAGTCAAACTCCTTAAGGCTTCCTTGTGTGTATCCTAGCGTGAGCTCCATCAGTTACCTGAGAATACATGCGAAAAGTGTCAACTAAAAAGTTGGTGAGTTCACAGGTTTAGACAGACAGAAAAGTAAACAGACATATACTGGGTATGTTAAGTTGTTCGTTGGATACTACGATCCGTAGAGTGTGTCATGTCATCTTACCGAAACTAGACTGTTCTCGTTTGCCTCCGCGAGCCATCGCTGAGCTCGCAATTCACATCGATATTACACTCGTTATGACCTCCAGTCAACGTTGTTGCCGAGTGGGGTTAGTCAAACCCAGTAGTACTACGTAATAACGACTCGTTCGTTTCAACTAACGGTAAGGATAAGTGAGGGCTTTATGCGATAATAGTTACACTCGAAAATGGTTTTCACAACATACCAGTCATACATCTAAAACAGTTGCATTGTATTCTCACCCCAAAGTTTAGTAAAAACAGTTAAAGAGTAAAAGTGGGGCCGTAAACTCACCTGAGTTTAGATATGCGTTAGCTCAAAAGAGTACGTGTAGCTCGCCGGCTAGTAGTCACCTATATCACATAGGTATTATGAGTTCGTGTTCACATATGTGGGTCTCACCGGACCGTGTTAGTGTTCAATAACACTAAGTGGTTACGTAGGTCGAGTTGACCGTGTTTGACCGTGTCGATCGTGTTTGACCTAACGACCCGTTGGTGACGGTTTGGATCAAGTGTTCGTGTATCGTGCGGTTTTTGTGTCGTGTGAAGTGTACGGATACCAAAAATCATTCCCATGAAGAAACTTACTATTTATGGCAAGTTTCTATTTTAGGAAAGTTTCCATATTTGGCAAGTTATGCATAAGATCATATTCCGATTATTCTAACATGCATATTTATCCTAAATGAGCATGTTATCACATAGCACATAGTTACACATAGCCGGTTTAACATAGTTTGCGCGTAAAAGTTTCCATTTATGGAAAGTTACTAAAATAAGCATGTTTAACCAAGATTAGTAACAAGCCTTTTCTAAAGATCATTACCCTAGTCCTAAATTATCATAAAATCATATTCGTTACAACAAACATATTGCTATTCATAGACTTTGTAAAAATAAAGTTACTATTTATAGTAACTTTTGATAAAACACATCTTTCAATCATTTTAGGACTTAAAATCATTTATCAACATCATAACAAGGTTAGTTATGCATACCAAACATACAACATCCCTCAAATTCATCATTCTCTAGCAACATTGTAACAAAAAGTTTCTATTTATAGTAATAACCATAAAAATCATATTTTCAATAATTCTCATCATCTCAATGCATCAATAATCATCATATTAACTTCTAAACATCATTTCCTAGCATAACATATAGATCTAAACACATGCATGTGGTCATTTCATCAAAAATCACCAATATGTAACATAAAAGTTACTATTTTTAGTAATAATCATCAAATGACCATTTTTGACATGATCAAACATCCTAAATCATGTAGGACATAATCAATAACACATCTAGCAACATTTCAATATCAAAAATCGTCAAACACATCATGGATCGTGCATGCATGTGGATCAAAGTAACCATTTCTTAGTTAAATCAACAAATAGCCATTAAATCTTAATAGTATCATCATAGATCACCATCATTTCATCAAATCAGTAGCAAACACATTTATTAACAGATTATTAGCATCAAAAATTCGTGACAATGGTAGTGGTGGTGATGCATGTGGGTATTCCCCCTTGCATGTGTGATTTCTAGTGATATTGTGACTAGATTGAACAAGGAAACTACCTTACAAGCTCCTAATCCACGTAATGATGCTTGAGCAGCTTCTGGAACCGCTCTAAGGGGCTGGAATCGATTCAAAGCAAGGAACAAGCAAGTAGGACGTTCTTGGAGCTTCCACAACACCTTGAATCTCCAAAGATGGTCTTCTAATGGCTCTAGTTGACTTCCTACTGCTGGAAATGGGTGGGTGTAACAGTGCTAAAATGGTCGAGTATGGTGATTTCAGTCGAGAGAGATGGAGTAGGGTCGACAGAATGATTTCATCTTGGATATATAAAGATTTCTGCGAACTAGACCTGTCGCGTACCGCGACACCGCCCAAAAAGAAGCTCCGCGACACGCGATGATTAAAATAATCGTCTGGTTCCCGAAACACATCGCGTACCGCGATGGTGGAAAATGATCGGTCGTCGCGTACCGCGACGCTTTTCGGAGAATTCAAATTTCCCCTCTCAAGCTTCGCGTACCGCGAAAGCCCAATTGATTGCCCATCGCGTACCGCGATGGGTTTCGGCTGAGCCCAATAGGCCCAATTCATTGTTTTGAACCGAATCTTTCGTATTCTCGAATACGATCATCGTTTCTCGTTCTATTGGTCTTGTTCTAGCTAATTTAGGTTCATCGAACCTAAGTACAGTGTTTTCGTGTTACCGCTTGATCCGTTCACCAACGTTCGTTATTCAAGACACGTGCGAGAGTGTTGTGCGATAATTCCTTGAATTATCGGCGTGTTCAGACTGTTGTGCCACGTGTCACATTAAATATATTTATTCTAGTGCCACGTATGAAATAATAATAAACATTATTATTAAAATAATAGAGTTGCTGACCTGGAAATTACGAGGTGTCACAGTTCCCATGATCGAGTAGAACAAGAACCCACGAAGATTTCGAGTTTTTGAAGGTAAATCATGAGTTTTACTTTTTGGTTTTCTTACCCTAAAACAACTGGTTACATCCTTGATTTAGAGATCAATTTTTGACAAGTTAAACACCTAACCGAACCTGTATAAGCCAGAACCAACGAGTATAACAGGTATGCAACAGGTGGAGTTCGATAATGATGATGATGAACAGCTACATGGTGCAGGGTTCGTGAGGTGCAGGTCGACCGAACCTCCAGTCGACCAAGACTGAGGTGACCGAACCCTAAGGGTGGCCGAACCTACAGTGGCAGAACCCTAGGGTGGTCGAACCTGTGAATTGCCGAACCCTATGGTGGCCGAACCTATGATGGTAGAACCCTAGGTTGGTCGAACCTAAGTGCTCCAAACATGATCAGTGAGCCTAAGGAGCTACGAACCAGATGAGCGGGCGAACCTATGGATGCTGAGTGATGGCCACCAAACCATGTGTGGCCGAACCATAGGGGTTGCCGAACCTAAAGGCTGTCCAAAACCTATGGGATTCAAGAATTATCACGCATGCACCTTGATTAATACACTTTAACAATAACTAAACAAGATAAAGTTTTGGGTACAACAATAACGGATAATAATACGTGGATCTTTGCATGCAAATACGGATGCATGTACATGTGTGTGGTTAACTATCACTTTGCAAGGAAAAACTAATATACATATTACCTAGATTCATGCATGCATGCACATATAAATATATATGTATATGGGCATGTTAGCATACCATGTTTTTCTAATTTAAAATAATTTATTCATTGAAAACTAGCAAGTTTTAAAACTTAATAATTATTGATGATAACTTATATAATAACAAGTGCTCTTTATAACTTAGATAGAATAAACTAAGTTAGTGACACTTAACGATTAAAGGTAAACACGAGCGAATAATTAATAGTAATGATATACATGTACTTATGAACACAAATAAGCTATAAATACAGGTTGTTGAGTCTTCGTTGATTTCACATACGTGAGCGCGCATTCTACAAATCACTGAATTCTAGGACATTCAGGTGATTTCTCATAACCTCTTTTTAAATCATTTTGCTTTAAAACGGGGGTGGAACATGTATACCAAATTAATTTATTTTGCTAACACACGGGTAATACCTAGATTATCAAAATATTGTTTACACAAAAGATCAGACAAGATAATTAAACAAAAAGGGTTAAGTGTGTTTCTAATCCATCCTAGCTTGTTTCATGATCTTGATCTATCTTAATTGGTCACCTTAGTTGTCCCTGTTGTACCTATCCTTGATTTCCCAAAACGTGTGAAAAAGTAACTGTCAACTACAAGTAGTTGGTGAGAATAATAGGTTTAGTATTGAACATTGTTAAGTATGAAGTTGATCAAGATGAATTTAACAAAACATAATGTAACATAATAATTGTAACCCAAACTATCATCAAGTGTAAAGAATGAATGTGGTCAGTCTACGACTATCCATAACACAATGTCAACTTATGATCAAGTCCAAAATTACATTTGGAGTTATATTGGTAGTTAGCACAAAGTAGCCAACATGGCTCATGCTGTTGAAATCAATCAACAACAACTCCATGTTGCCGTAACACGACCAATATGACCTATGCTGGTAAACTTAATTAGCAGCTAATCCATATTGCCGTAAACGTGTCCAATCTGCAGTTAGTTATTAAAACAAATTTAAAACGCTAACTGCAGCCTTGTCTTAACGAAATGTGTCCACTTTCTCTTGTTGTGATCACCCAGTACTAACGTCATAATGAATAAGATCAAGAATGAATGAATGAATGTATGATACTTGATGTGTATAAGCTTGTCTACAATATTGAACACCATGACGACATATTATGAAATTTGAAACCAAGACAATTTTAAACTGATATCAAAACTGTACATCTGATAATCCAAAGTTTAAAAGTTTAAGAGTTTAATTTGAAATAGGTTTTTAAGAAAAACACATGTATAAGATTGTACATTTTGTTGTAAACACATTTATAAAACTTGTTATTGTGAAAGAACTTTGTAAATTAGACTTGGTAAGGTTGTATCAATGAAAGTTTGATGAAAGTCTTTGATCACATGCTTCACCTCAAAACTGTTATAAAATAGTTAAAATAAAAGGGGCTATGTTCTCACCTTGGTTAATTGCGAAGTGAACTGAAGTAAGATTATCAATGCTCTCATTTGTTGCTGTAATTTGGTTGTATTCAGTCCCTGATTGAGTTTTAATATGATTCATGAATTATAAGCATGTGTTTATCTTGTTTTGTATAGGGTGATTTATAATATTTACGCTATTTGAGTATACTATGTTATGGTCATCATTCACTAGCCAACTTAAGCTAAAACAGACATCTTTGGTGATATAGTTTGTAAAGTTATCACAATATTTGCAAAATTGTGTTTAAGTCATTAGAATGTAATTTAAACTTTGCATGCATGTAACATACTCAACCATGCACATCAATTATTATGCATAGAATTGTATGAGTTTAGTAGATTAGTAAAAGCCCTTGTATATTATGATAAACAAATAAATTTTATGTATTAATCTTTGTTATGAACATCTTGAGTTATGGTTTAAGTTGGCTAGATTTAGGTTGTTAAATTGTTAGGAAGTAAACATCTAGGGTCGAGCAAGGGTTTTAACACTTCTACCTGATCCTCTTTGCTTAACTTAACCTTTAACCCTTGGCTTATGATCGAACTTAGTTCCTTTACTGTCAAGAATACTTAGTGAAGTTCAAGTTATTAGTACCGATGAGATTCCAAAGGAGTTTCGATACTATAATATCGATGCCACTCTTTCTAATTGAACAAGAGTCATCAAGACTAAATATTATCGACTCAAACTTGCAACCGACCTCAATTGTTTTTCATCATGTTACCATTGATCGAATCTATCCTCAAACTCCTTGGATCAACCTCCCAGAACTAGTGTTGAAGGCTTCAGGTTGTCCAGAGGGTCATCGATATTGTTAATGTCGATCACAAGTTCAATCGGGTATAAGGGGCCCAATGATACTATTAGTATCGACGGGGGAGTTTAATATCGATGGCTCCAGCTCCGAAACTACTAATATTAATGATGGTTCAACCAGATCCTTGGATGAGACTCATGTGTTAGTGTCGAAGCTTGGCTGGCGAGGAGGGGCATCAAGATTGATAGTATCGATCACCAAAGTCAACTTATGCAAGGGAGGCCCATCGATACTATCAGTATCGATGGCCTTCTTAACCATCGATACTATGGCTCTGATCCAGTTAATGTCGATGGCTCATGTAGGACCATTTGGAGCACGGAAAACAACCCGGTTCCAATGGAGATCTGCTCTACAGCCTCTGGAATAGTGCGGAATCCTATTCCAGGGTTTTCCAATCGAAACCAACAGCAACCGTGGTGATTCGAAGGTAAAAGATGAACGTTTGAATGAGAATCGAACACCACGAGCTATGAATCGAAATTGAACAGCAAGAAACTCTCAAATCTTCAGGGGTTGACACTGGAGCACACAGAGAAGAATGAGGGTTCTCAGAAGTTAGGGTTGAAATGATTTTGAACTTGTATATATAGGCAGCTGACATTCGGCCGAATGAGGGGTCGAAACACCTCATTCGGCGAATGACTGCTGTCGAATAAGAAATTCAGTTGAATGAGTCATTCGGCGAATGACTCATTCGCTGACTATTGACATACTCTAGTTACATTCGGCAAATGACTTCATACTCTAGAGTCATTCGGCCGAATGAGCAATACTCATACTCACTTAAGAATAAACCAAATCAACCAATCATATAATCAAATAACTAAAACATAAACATTAAGAACAATATAGAAAGACAACTTCCATTAATATAACTTGAACTTTACATGATGAATAATACAAAATAGAACTAGGGACATTAAGTGCATCTACAAACTCCCCCTTGGACCTAGTTCAGCTTGTGGAAGTGTCTTTCTTGAAGTACTTGGCGGAAATGGCTTTCCAGTTAGCTCCAGCATGAATCTTGAAAATACTGCAGAGACGGATCACCCTCATGAACTGTAATGCCTGTACCATGTCCTGTACGTCAAAGAAAATCTGATGACGAAAAAGAGCTTGGACATCTTTGTAGGATAGGTTGGTCAACCAGATGGGCTCAAAAATCCTCACAGTCTCCCATATCTTGTCCTTGCAGAGAACAATCACTGCTTCTCCAGTACGACCATCATAGTACCACCATCGTAAGCCTTCCATAAAGTCTTGTCGCATCTTCCGCAAAGGAATCTTCTTCAAGACTTTAGGAGGAAGCCACTTCAGGATAACTTTATGTTTCCGGGTGTCTCCGTCAATCTCAGGAAGATAGTAATGTTCAGGCTGTTGAGGTTGAAAGTTCACCCATCTCTTACGATACTCGTACTGTATCTGTCGAGAGAACCAAGCAGACATCCCAGAGTCTTCACTGTATAGCATCTTCAGACGTGCTAATTGATTCACTTCAAAGCCAGGCAACGTCTTGAAGTCATGGGGATGCTTGAAGTAGTCTATTCCTTTCTCTCTCTTCACAGCATAACATCCGAGGTCGTGGAAGTATGCCCAGCTAAGAATCTGACCTCCAGCTTTATAGCCTTTGGTCCTATAGACTTTCTTATGAGTAGCTGGCATCTTCTCTGTACTTTGCTTCTTTAAGACCTTCCAGTAAGCTTCCCATTCCTCTTCCTTTTCTTTTGTCATCGGCTTCAGATTTGCTGGCTTCAACTGTTCTTCAAATACCTGACCAGAAGATCCTCTGTCTCTTGATCAAACTGGTCAGTAAAAGTAGGCAGCTCATCTTCAGCCGATGTATACTTGGGATACTCTTCATCTGTAATATCCTCCAGAATAACCTCATCAATATCATCAAAAGGTTCTGGCTCAGGCTCATCAAAAACAGGAACAGAGGCATCATCAGTGATCACCTCATCAGGATTTAACCTGAATAGCTCAGCTATTTGTTCCTTTGAAAGGCAGTGAATGATTTCTCCCTCCTCCTTGTCGTAGCTGACTGAGTGCTGTATAATGCTTTGAGCGTCCAGAATCATAGTAAGAGTCTCGTCTAACTGACGTCTCACAGGCACAGCTTCTACTTCCTCAGTTGCTTCAGGGTTCGGCTGTCTTTGAGGGAGACGAAGGAGGAGGAGCCTGTGACTTCTTGTCATTGGCCTTCTTGGACCGGATCTCAGAAGATGGAGGGGCTTGATCATCATCGCCATCATCATCATCAGTACTGGATGACCCAGAAGACCCACTCCCAGATCCGTCCTTATCATCATCATCAGATTCAGCAACTTTCTCTGAATCTTCATAGTCCACATGTTCCTCCTCAAACTCTTATTCTTCATCTTCCTCCTTGTCTGATTCATCGGAACGTGCTGCAGAGCCTTCAATCCGAGGAGTACTATCCTTGAGACTGTCTATTTGATCTGCTAATCGAGCATTTTCAGTCTCTAAGGACAGTATCCTATCACTGAAATTTGTGACTGTCAGGGCTAGCTGATGATGCTCATCAATGTATTTCAACAGTTGCTGCTCCTATTGAGCAGACCTAGCCCTCAGATCAGCCCTTTGATCAGCAGCTTGAATCAACAAGTGTCCTGCTCCTCCACTCTCTTGGTGAGCTGAGCAATAACAAGCTCTTGCTCCCTATTCTTCTTTTCATGTTCCATACTCCTCTCCATCAATATGAGTACCATACTGTTCAGTGTGCTCAACTGATCAACAACTGACACAGTAGGTATAGACATATCAGCACGTGAAATGGAGGGACCAGAGGATGCAACAATAAAAATGGGGGCCTGAGTCACCGAGGTGGTCAGAGGGCGGTAGTGGCACAAACATGAGTTGCCCTTGACCTGGTCAGTGATGAAACTGAAACAGCTGCTACTGATAACAGTAGTTGTAGCAGCCATTGTCAGTTCTGACCTTCTCTGGAATGAGAACCTCGACCTCTTTCCTCTCCTGGCTCTGGAAGATGTAGACAGAACAGCAGCAGTAGTAGCAGGAGCAGAAGACCGAGGAGGTGAGGGTACATCAAACTCTGGGATAAACAATGGATCAGTAATCTCTTCTATCTCCTCCTCACTCCTCTTCCTTTTCCTCATCTCATCTTTCCACCTACCATCACTTTCTCAAACTCATCATCATGAGTCTTTTCAGAATCAGAACTGTCATCATCACCATCACCTGCTTCACCTTCATCTTCGCTTGAGTCTTCAGACTCATCACCACCTTCAGAAGAATGAGGAACTGTAGCATCAAGAGAAACAGACACTGTGGAGGGAGTAGTAATCAAAAAATCCAGCTCCATCAGTGAATCAACATCAACCTCCTCTTCTGTAGCTATAGAGGTGCTAACTCCTGCACCAGGAGCCACATCAATAGACTCAACCAGTGCAACCGAAGTCTCATCAACTGTGCTCATGACCACAGTGCTCACGCCTGCACCACCAGCATCACTTGCACCTGCACCTGCATCACCAGCACCAATCACACTTCCTCTGCACCACCAACACCTTCATCATCATCATATCATCTGCACCATCATCAGGTACAACAATATCCTCAACATCTAAGTCAGACTCATCGTGTCTCCATCTACGACCAGCAGGAGCTCGGTAATCTGGCCTAGAGAGATGACCAAATAAAGATCGAGTAGCTGGCTTCCTCTCTTTGCCTCTGTATGACATCACCCTGTTGAGGTGAGATCATTCATATGCTCCAGCTTGATGATGTCAGCATTAATCTTCGGTAGATTAGGTAACTGAGCATCGATCAACTGCTGCAGAAACCTGGGATACATCAGAAACTTCTTGTCCCCTTCAGTGTCACATTCTCCTTCATGTGAGAGAAACCATCTCAGAGAAGTTGAATGGCCTGTTCAGCACCAGGGTGACAAAAGCACACTGTATTGTCTCTCGCATGTCATCGAATCCTCCTCTCCTGGATCCTAGACAATGAATCAGTACGTGAGCAAGGTACTTGAATTGCGGAGACATATATGCTTTGTTGAGAATTCCTGCTCCAAGATCGCCTTCGTACTTGCACCTCATAAAGCAATCACGAACTACATAACGGTCCAGCAGATATGGCTGATCAGGCGTATCCTGGAAACCACAACTCTCCTAATGTGCTCAGCCGACACAACAACATCATGTCCCAGCACCTTCCTCTAATCACAGGAGGTTCAGCCTCGCAATCTATATCAGCAGAGGCCCAGAAATCCTGCTGATGAGAACGATATGGCACATGCACAGTAGATATAGCAACAAAGATCCTCAACGCCTGAGAAAGTAATAATCTCGGTGTAGTGCTTGGCGTTTGGAGTGTCGAGATCCAAGTGTGCACAAATGTTGTTCTTCGTCACAGATTTGAATCCAGCCATTCTGAAAATCATATAAAGACATATTAGAACCATTCAGATAACTTGAAAAGTTGTTGAAATCAGATAAAAATCAGAACTTAGAAACATTTCAGACTAATTGGCCGAATGACAGTTAATTTTGGCGAATGAACACATTCGCCGAATGAGTCATTCGCCGAATGAACTCTATTGGGCAAGTGGAACACATTCGCCGAATGTAATTGGTGAATAAGACATTCGTCACCACTCATTCGCCGAATGAGAATGTCGAATGAGTCATTCGACACACATCATTCGTCGAATGAATGAGATATACTCTATCACAATGATTCGGTCGAATGACTCATTCGCAGAATGAAGTCATTCGGCCGAATGAAAGAATTTCAAACTTCATTCGGGCGAATAGATGTTTTTAACACCCAAGACACAAACTTTTTCAGATTTTATTTTGAACATCAAATTGTGACAATTATGAAGATATGTCATATGAAAATATGTCTGGTTGGTTCAGAATTCAGATGTGACAGACATCCGAACCTACAAATGATCATCTAAACTAAAATTGAAAATAGAAAATCTTTTTGTATTTTTCTGAAACAGAAATTACAACTGTACAACTAGTAACTAAAGACAAATAAGCACATATTTTGTGTGAGAAGTCTACTGATAAAATAACACATAACTCTAATCACATCACATCAGCTTTATTGAATGTTTCACCTCAAACACAATTTTATTATGATACGATTACTGATATGTTTGTCCAGTTTTAAACCATACAATACACAACTACTAAACAAACTTTATGATCACTCATTTTTCTGATCGAGTTCCCCATTTCATTTTACCATTAACGATCAAAATCAGTTTATAACTCATTTATGCATATCTTAATACCAGTCATCATAATTCAATAAGATTTCAAATTTATTATCTTTTTGTATTTTTCTTGTTCTATCCAAATGGACGGCTTCAGCTAGGTTCGTCCCAGCAATATGGCACGTGTATGGAATCGAACTTAATTTGTTCAAGTATTTCTCAAGCTTAATACCAGCTTGCATTTATTTTTTTCAAGCTTAATACCAGCTTGCTTTTCTTTTTCTTCAAGCTTAATACCAGCTTGTTTTGTTTTTTCTTTAATTGAAGCCTCATTTGATTCCATGATGACCGGTGTATGCTTGATTTGAGTCAAAAACTATTTCTCACATAAATGGTGTTATAAAACAGATTCCACAAATCAGACTTTCTAAGTTATCACAAGCTGTTTATTCATTTGTAGAGTTGGCCTATCAGTACATCACATCACAATTTTCTTGTGTGTTCAGCTTACACATTCAATTCAGCTTCTATATCATGATAGATTAATGTGTCACTTTTTCAGAGAAAGACCATCTCAATTTTAACTTTTTCAATTGTTTTTGGATTTTTGAATTTTTCAAATGTTTTTGGTTTTTCAATTAACAACTATCTTCCCTAAAAAACCTAAAACATAAAATCTTTTTGAGTTTTTTTTTTGAATCTAAGAAAAGAAAATAGACAAGAAAACTGAAATAAGTAAAATAGACGAAACAAAAATTATCTAAGAAAACGATGATCATTTGTTAGATTCAGATGAAGGTATCTTCATCCTTTTGAAAACACCATTAGCCGATAACAGATATAAAAATCTGGGTTTATCAAAAGCTTTTGTGAAAAGATCGGCTTTCTGGTGATCGGTGTGAATCTTAACATCGATTAATTTCTTTTCAAAAAATCACGTATGAAGTGATATTTAATGTCGATGTGTTTTGTTTTGGAATGCTGAACAGGATTCTTAGTGACAGCTATGGCAGCAGTATTATCAACATATATAGGAGTGTTAGAAAAATGTAACCCATAGTCCCTGAGTTGCTGTTGTATCCAGATGATTTGAGAATAGCAACTAGCAGCAGCAATGTATTCAGCTTCACAGGTTGAAGTAGACACCGACGTCTGCTTCTTGCACTACCAGGTAACTAATCGGTTTCAAAGAACTGACATCCCGCAGATGTTGACTTGAAGTCTCTTTTGCAGCCACCATAATCAGAGTCACTGTATGCAGTGAGCTCAAAGTTATCATCATTAGGGTACCATAAACCAAGATCCGGTGTACCCTTCAGATAACGCATAATCCTCTTGACAACAATGAGATGGGAGACTCTTCGTTTTGATTGATACCGTGCACACAAGCATGTGGCGAACATGATGTCTGGCCGAGAAGCAGTAAGATACATAAGAGACCCAATCATTCCTCGGTACAAAGTAGCATCAATTAACTCCCCCTTTTCATCTGGTGTAATCCCGTGATTGACAGCCAGTGGGGTACCAGCAGGCTTTGTATCAGACATACTGAACGGCTCAGTATATCCCCAACATATTTGGTTTGATGAATGAAGATTCCTGCTCAGACTGATCTACTTGTAATCCCAGAAAAATTTCATCTCTCCCATTGAGCTCATTTCGAACTTCTCTTTCATAACCTTTTCAAAATCTTTGCACAGATTATCATTTGTTGAGCCGAAGATGATGTCGTCCATATATACTTGCACTAAGAGTAAGTCACCATCCTTTTCTCGAATGAACAGTGTACAGTCAATGACACCTCTTCTGAACCCGTTGTTCAGAAGGTGAGTAGACAATGTTTCACACCAGGCTCGCGGCGCTTGATGCAATCCATATAAGGCCTTGTCTAGCTTGTAGACTTGGTCTCTATGCAATGGATCCTCAACCCGGGAGGTTGACTTACATACACTGTTCATTTATCACACCATGAAGAAATGCACTTTTTTACATCAATCTGATAAACTTTGAACCTTTTGAAGGATGCATAAGCCAAGAATATACGGATGGCTTCAAGTCTAGCAACTGGTGCAATACTCTTATAGTCCAACCCTTTATCTGTCTGAATCCTGAACAACCAGACGTGCCTTGTTTCGCACTATGATCCCGTGATCATCTTTCTTGCAACGAAGAACCCATCGAGTGCCAATACTTTTGCACCTTTTGGTTTGTCAACCAATTGCCAGACACCTAACTTTTGAACTGAAGGAGTTCTTCTTGCATTGCATCTACCCATGACTCTTCTTTTAAAGCTTCATTGACAGTACGTGGCTCAACTGGGGGATAAAACATGAATGAGCACAAAAGCTCACATCTGCAAAGTCCAAAATGTCTGCAAGTCCTCCTAACGAAAGTTGATTTCTTGTCTTGACCCCATCCAAAGGACTTCCAATAATATTTCTTGAGGACGAATCCGATTAATTCGTCCAACAGGATGAGCGGGAACTTCAACCTGTGGATCAAGATTATTCAAATTCAAATCCTCAAGTCCTGGCACAAGATTGTCAACAGCCGGTTCAGGGGCAACTGGAGGAGCTGAGTTGTCGTCTGTGTCTGAGCTGTCATCATGTGTCTGTGCTGTAGGAGTTGAAACAGATGAAGGTTGCTTTGGTTCTTCAGGTGCATTTTGTGCATCATATAGCATCTGAACTGCAACATCTTCATCTGAATACATGGGAGGCATGTTGAAAGAATCAAAAAGACCAGAATAATCAAACATCCAATCTGGGCCTTTTCCAGGTGGGGGCATAGAATATTTCTGAACATCAACATGGTACCACTCCTCCACATTATGTGTTGATGTGTTGTAAACTCTTTTATTTGGAGTTTTGTACCCAAGAAAGTACCCTTCTTCCACCTTTTCATTGAACTTGCCCTGCTCGTGTTTCTTAAGCATCGTGCATGGTGCACCAAATGGTTCAAGATACTTAAGATTTGGTTTTCTGTTATGGAGCAGTTCAAAGCAAGTCTTCCCATGTCTTTTCACAATGAGAACCCGGTTCAATGTATAGCAAGCTTTGCTACAGCTTCATTCCAGAACTGAACGGTAGTGATGAATCAGCAAGCATGGTCCTAGCAGCCTCAATCAATGTCCTGTTTTTACGTTCAGCAACACCGTTCATTGAGGAACATATGGAGCACTAAACTGTTTCACAATCCCCCGTGCATTACAAAAATTCTCCATGTTGTGATTTTTGAACTCCGTTCCATTATCTGTTCGAAGCTGACGAATCTTGAGCTTATAAAGTGATTCAAGTTTGGTAACCAACACTTGAATGCCCTCAAACGTTTCAGATTTCTCCTTTAAAAAAAAAACCCAAGAATATCTGGAATACTCACAGTGATGACCAAGACAGTATTGATCTCCAGCTATACTTTTGCGATTTACAGGACCGAATAGATCCATATGGAGAAGCTCAAGAGGAACATTGATTGAATGAAACTTTTTAGTTTGTGAGACTGCTTGACTTGCTTGCCTTTCTTGCAAGATACACAGACATCAGACAGCTTGAAATTCTTCAGACAGCCCCCTCAACCAGATTGTTGTGTACCAAGTGGTTCATCTTGCGTAGACTCAAATGACCCATCCTCTTATGCCAAAGAATTGAATCTTTTCTGTTGCCTTTGACATAAAACATGAAGCTGTGGAGGATGTAGTTGAAGCTGTGGCCATATTGAGTACGTACAAGTCTTGCTTCCTGGGGGCAGACATCAAGATCCAATCTTCAGGAATTTTCACACCTTGCTTAAGAATGTAGCATTTGGAATCATCAAATAAGACTTTATACTCCTTGTCAAGATTTGTGAAACTGAAAGAAGATTATTTTCCAATTGCTTGACATATCTGACTTTATCAAATGAAACTTGCCCATTTGTCAGAATTCCCTCTCCTGTTATAAACCCGCCTTTGTCACCAGCAAAAGCTACATATCACCGCGAACTATTCACATTGGTGAGTAACGAGATATCACCAGTCATATGCCTGGAAGCCCCACTATCAACGATCCAATTACTGTTAATACCAGCTTTGGGGCAATCCTGCACAAAGATGAAACAATCAGTTCACTTTGGGAACCCAAGCCTTTACAGTTGGGTTGACCCAGTGAGTCTCGGATCCATACATCAATCCATTTACCATCTGAAAATAGCTTGTCTGAGATGGGTGGAACTGAACTCTCAGATGTGTTTTTAACTTTCCAGATTGCATGTTTATCAAAAGAGTTTTTCAGATAAATGGATGATGGTTTAGATTGATCAACATTAACAGACTTGAGAACATTCAAGTTCATCAATTTCCCTTTACCCTTGTCCACAGATTTAACCTGATTTGGTTGTTTGGGTTTTGTCAGAAATGATTTGGACTCAGATCTGACAGGTTTAACAAAATTCAGATTTTGTTTTTCTGGGTGGTGCAACCTTTGGTCTAATCAAATGAGGGCAGGATCTAACAAAGTGCCCAGGTGCACCCACACACAAACAAATTTTTCACCCTTTTTATGAAAATGTTTTAAATCAAAGAAAGACTGTTTATGTGATTTAAAAACATTTGATTTTAGCTTGTCTTGATTAAACCCACCCTTGTTGTCCCTTTGTTACCAATAAAGCAGACTTGGTAACACATTTGCTTCAGACTCTTGAGAAGCTTTTACAAAGCCCAATTTTTGTAAATTTTTGAATTTGAGATTGGGTCACATTTCATGACTGCAGGGCTTGATTCTGAGTAGAGACATATGAACATCTGATTTCATCCTCAGAATCTGAGACCCAATCCTCAACAAGTCCATCCACACGAGATTTCTCAGATTTTGAGGAATCCTCATTAATAAATAGTCCAGTTGGATCTATTACTAATGGAGTAGTGACTTGAAAATCTTAACATCTTGTCATTGGGTGTATTAACAAAGGCGTTGAGGATAGGTGGAGGACAATTTTGAAGATAACTTTTCCCTTTCCCTTTCCGTTGATCAGTACCCCTACTGATCATGTGCTCATAATGTAAGATGAGCTCTCATAGCTCTTGAGCTTTTGTCCAAGGTCTCATAGTCCACACTCGACTATTGCTAACTTCTTCTTGATCTCATTGATGGTATTAGATAAGAAGTATAGCATCTTGCTTATTCAAGCACTGCGATCTCAGCCTTCATGCAATTGTCTATTTAAAAGATCAATTTTAGCTTGAAAATCTTTTTCATTAGATTTTAGAATTTTGTTAGCCTCAATGCACAAGTCGAGATCGTTCATCAAATCACTATTATGTTTCTGATAAGCAAGGACCTTACTCTTTAGGTCAACACAATTAAAACACTCTGATGTGAAGATGAACAATCAGAGTATACCGACTCGGACTCTGATGAAGCGGAAGAGTTTACCATCAACGCAAACTGAGTAGAAGAGTCTTCAATTTCAGCATCAGATTCCTGAGTATCTGAATCAGTCATGCTATCAGACTCTGAACTTGAGGCTTCAGTATCATTATCTTTGTTTCTTCCAAAATGTTTTCCTCACTGTAATCTTCAACCTTTGAATTTCAGCAACACAAGCTTTGTCTTGTTCTCCTTGATCTGCATTGAATCTGAAATCCCAGTTTACCCCTTCATCTTGTTGTACCATCAAAGCTTTGCTTGCAGAAGAAGATCCAGCTTGAGTTAGGAGAATCAATGGGAACTAATCTCCTTTCTGGATTTGAATTAGTGACTTCTGATGTTGAAAGGATTCTTGTTTCCAGTCTTCTTCGGTTGCTTGCATTGTCTAGCAAAAGTGACCCTTTTCTCCACAGTTATAACAAGTCACAGAAGCCATATCAAAACCAAACTTGGATTCTTTTGTTAAGATTGATTTTTCCTTTCCATTTTCTTTAACAAACTCTTTTGCTCTTCGAACAGCAATTGCAAAGCCCACATAATATCAATCCTTTCCATATCATCTGGATCTATTTGAGAATAATCATCATTAGTCCAGATAAGGATTGCAATCTGACCAGCTACTAAACCATCAATACGAGCTGACGAGTGTAGATAAAACGACCCATGTGTTCCTTAGCAATTCCACAGTAACTTTGTCAAAATTATCTGTTTTCAGACTGGCAGCAGGTTGATGATGTTCCTTTTGAGTGCTGGTTGAAGAAGATGACTGACTAAAATGAATCTGAGTAGATGATTGAGCTTCAGAAGTATGGAGAAACAAATGCTTGTCTTCAATGGAGCATGAGAAGATATTTCTCAACTGTAGGAGTTAGAATAGTACAACGATGGATCCTGGACTTGAGCAACTCTCTTTGCCCTTCCACTTGTTCTCTATCTCTTGCTTCTTTCAGCTTCTGAATAAATCATTTATGTCCATATGAGCCAAATCTGATTCTGCTTGAGGACCATCAAGAATGACTCCCACTTTGGAGGTAGAGCATCTGCCAAACACTGGATCTTTTCCTGAGTAGTTGTCTTGACTTCATGATTGAATAACTCACTCAAAAGATGATAAAATTTGCCAATCAACTCATCCAGTGACTCATTCCCACATACATGAAGCTATTGAATTCCTTTCTCAATGCCTTTGACTTGATACTCTTCAAGGCATCATTACCCTCATATCTTT